>OX439049.1:22296508-22896508 GCA_949317995.1 Acholoe squamosa
ATATGACAACAGCTTTTGGGTTCAGGGGATCACATGAATCTAGACAGCTCAAGTATGGAGACGTATTGTTAGGCATAGATGATGAAGGCCATAAGTACCTCAAGCTGCAGTGTGAACGTTTAACCAAGACAAGTAAGGGTGAAGCTGGAGGCCATCATAGAGTCTATAACCCCCGCCTTTAACAGAATACAGAAGATACTACTAGGGACCCAGTGACTTTGTATGAACTGTTTACGACCAAACGGCCTCATGACATGCGTGTGCCCTCAGCACCATTTTACCTAACACCCAGGCCCAAATGCCCCTCTACTGATCCTATCTGGTATAAATCCACCCCAATGGGAATAAATATCCTCAGCAAGGTAATTCCTAATGTAGCTGAAGAGGCTGGGTTGGAGGGAAGACTAACAAATCATAGTTTACGCCGTACTGCCTGTCAGAATTTGGTCTACTCTAACCTGCCCTCTACAGCGACAATCCAATTGACAGGGCACAAGTCAGTGGACTCGCTGTCTAATTATGCAGTATAGCTACCAAACGCAAACAAAAGGAAATGTCCTTTATTGCTAAAGGAATGAAAAAACCCAGGCCCAATGTTATTTCAGCCCTACCTATGGTACAGAGCCCGCCTGTCAATCCTTCTGTCAATGCACTCATCCCAGCTCCTACCCCGGGTGCCCCGCCCACCATGTCGGCCCTGACTACGGCTGCGGCTGGCATGTTTTCGGGTGCTACGATCGGTGGCAATGTGAATATAAACTTCCATTTTCAGCCGAACACGGGGAATGTCATGGCAACTAATCTTGACATGGACATAGCCAACACCCAGCAGTAAATGTTAATGGCATTTGAATAATTCTAATGTAATTTCTTACCTTCTTATGTTGAGTTGAAATCATAACGTAAAATCCGCCCTTCTGCTTGGATCCATAGCATAGGAACTTGTGGCGCCTGCGCGCGCAGGTTTTTTTTAAATAAAACTTGCCTCTGTGTACAACAAACGTTCAGCGAAAGTTCATTTTAAAGCTAAAATGTGAATGTTAGCTTTTAATGTTTTCTAACATAAAGGAAACATTCAACAAATGTTTGTAAATGCCCATAAAGTCTCTAAAACAAACATTTATTTACAATGTTTTATAACATCACAAAAACATTCAACTAACGTTTGATTATGTTTATAATGATTAGAATACAAACATTCATTTTGAACGTTTTAGAACCTACTTAAAACATTCAACAAATGTTTGTAGAATGTCTTCTAACGTTTTTATACATTACTATCATATATATCTTCCCACTAGGTGGCAGATCGATTTATGGGGCGATTTCTCCTACAGGTCCTGTGCTTTAAAGTCACCATACTTATGAAAATCATTGTATTTTTATTACATCTTTAATGCATCATTGTATAGTTATTCTAACCCTTATTCGATTTTGATAAAATATGACTGATATGATTATATATTATTGAATTGATTGATATATTCATAATGTGGACACCCATTTCATGTTTCCAGGAAAAACATATACCTCCTCTGCTTTTAGTGTCACTTTGTACTGGTCCTTGAGCTCGCTCATGGATACAAGTAATTTTAGAGTGCTTCAGAAGTAATGCATATGTGTATGCTTCTTAGTGGGTGACTAATTATACTTTGTCAATCACTTGCACTGTTGTAGCTGAAAAGGTTTAGATAAAAAAGAATGCCCCAATATCATATTCAAATGAACATTAAAAAACGTCAAAATGAGTCAATGTTTCAGCGTTAGAAAACGTTGAGAAAAAACATTCAATCTAACATTAAAACACATTAGAATGGGTCAATGTTTTGTGTTGGAAAACGTTTAGAATAAACATTCAATTTAACGTTAAAAAACGTCAGAATGGGTCAACGTTTTAGCGTAAAAAAACGTTCATGTAAAACGTTCACGAACTTACACATGATGTTTAAAAACGTCAGAAAACGTCTTTTTGTTCACTGGGTTTTTCGTGTTGAATTGGTCGTTTTTGGTCTTTAAATAATTCTTAATTACAAAATTTTGCATCGATTAATGGTAATTTCAAGCATTAAATTCGAAAATTAAAGAAAATAAAAAAAAAAAGTTCCCGTGCTAAAAAGAATTAAACCCATTCTCCCATAATGCTTTGCGCGGCGTCTTCTTCCGGGAAGAAGCCAAGATGGCGACGTTCTGTTGACAATGGCTTAGCGCAAAGTAGATTTTCGCCAAAATAAAGGTAAATAAATGTACTTGAGTGTTGTATTGCATATATAATAAATTAAAAACTGACGTATGACGACGCTCATGGAATACGCAACGGATTCACGAGTGGTATCTGCTTGTTGTACGCACACTCCATTCAGTTTTTAGTTATTCTGGCACTATGGCACTAATATCACCCTATTTGGATTCGTCAAAAGTGGCTGGAAGTGGCTTGAGCCTCAAACCACCCATTTTGTTCTATTTTTCAAAAGATTTCTCACTGTAACTACTGTTCAGTTGTATTTATAGGTTTTGACAAGAATTAATATTTTAGACACCCAGTAGTAGAAATTTCTGTCATATCCCAATATTTATCAGTTTTTATACACAAAGGTTTGAGACTACAGGTGCTCAAATCAAAACAACCCAAAAGCAAGATGGTAGCCAACAGTTTCTCAAGGCCATTCTTGACTGACTTTTTCTTGACTAGGGCTAGATAATTATTATGAAAGTAGCCTTGTAAGATTAAAATATTGTCTGGACATCTCTAAAGTACCAAACTCGAATGTCAACAAAGGGATTTGCTATGCACGGATGTAGGTAGGGTCACGGGAGGCGATCACAGCGCCTTCTGAATCCAGGCGCGGTGGAAGCACGGTCGTACAGATGGCAGCACAGTAGTGCTGCTCACAGGTTTCCCGCCTTGCAGGTTACGTGGAACTAATTCCATTTCCTCTATGTTTCTATATAGCATAACACACAAAAACAGCCCCCAGTAATGTTCGTTGGTAATGTTTTCAACCGTAGCAAGATTAAACCATCTCTCACACACAATGTGTTACCTGAGAATATAGGATACCAGGTAGGCTTAACCCTGAAAATCTTAACTAAGGGAATGACACGTACAGCAAGTGTCATTCTACCCTATTTTCAATAATTTTGGCCCTCAAAACCTCCATATGCCAGATGGACATTTGCAGACCTGATAAAATCCCCAAACCTTGGCATAATATAAAAACTCATCTACTGTTCTATTTAGGAACTATTTGGGTCACTTGTGATTTTTTTCATAATTTTACCAATATTTCTTGCATATGATTTCTAAGCCAATCAGCACCCAGATCACCTTCAGTGCAGGCCTGAATACCATATGACTCACGAGAGGGCAGCATTTACGTCCATGTAACCTGCACATGAGAAGTCTCTAGATATCATGTAGCCTAGCGCTACCCTGGTACTAAACCCTGGTACATGCAGCCGCAGTGGAACTGGGGGGCAAGGGGAGCATGTGCCCCCAACTTCTATGTTGGGAGGGCAAGACTATGTTTTTGACCCCCCCAACTTTTTCCAGAAATATTTCAACATTTCAGGACATACTGACAGTGCCATCAAATCTAAAAGAGAATACACTAAAGCTCTTAAAACTCGCCAAACAAAGAAATTGGGGGGGGGGAGGGCAAGACTATGTTTTTGCCCTCCCCAACTTTTTCCAGAAATATTTTGGCATTTCAGGACATACTGACAGTGCCATCAAGTGAAATCCAATAGATAACCTCATTTACTGGCTTGCAGTGATACTAAGAAATCTATGACTATTATCGAGTTATCATAGATAATTATACTCTCTAGTTTTCATAACATGACTGATGTAATTTACTTACAGTGTGTGAGATGTAAATAAAGGAAGTCGGAGACGTAATTGACAAACATTGACACAAATACCGGCCAAGACACCACCAAATTACAAGTCAAAGACTTCATGAAAAGAAAGAAAGAAAGTTAGAAACTTTCATATCCCTACTCAATTTCTGCAACACTGTAGGATGTAAATATCTAAATACAACCAATGATTTCCAGTTACATTTTAGTTTGTCCTCTGCAGATTGTCCTTCTGAATGCATGAAAGTAGCAGCACCATGTTGGAGTGAATGCCTACTAACTGTTGACTGGTCGAGACCAATAGATGAAGCCAAGTCCTTTAGCCTGCAGTTGAAAGCTGAATATGTTAATGGTCCATAGCCATCCATGGTAGGCAGGCGAAATAACAAATCTGTGGTACTTGGCTGCTGAATACAAATAATCTCCTTGACATAGTATACTGGGCAAAGGACAGAATTTGAACATTGGTTTACAGTTATTATATGTGGTGATTTGCCATGCTGGTCCATCTTTGAGGACCTAATTGCCAGTACCAAAAAATTCTCCCACAAAGAATATCACTGGTCTTGATATTATGACAAGATTTAGTAACATGTCCAATAGAGCACATCTGTATGAAAAAAAAACCAGTGCACTCCAAAAAATAAACTCAAATGGCATCGTTATGTTGACATATTTGTGCATATTAATCAAGTCAACTGGTGATAATGGATGACGATCCTTTCTAGTTAAGATACACAACCCTTGAATGCCTTTTACAGTGGAAGTAAAAATAAAATTATCAGATTCCACTTTAAATCCAAGGTTGCTATGTTTCATCCATACTGCTGAAAGAAAACCTTTGACTGAAGCAGGGGACAGTTTGTTTGCCAAATAAGCTGCATAGAGACTAGCCTGCTCCTCAGTACATGGATATTGTTGCAAACCAAATTTGTTGCAAAACTTACAGTCCCGTTTCAATTGCACCTTTCTAGTCCTCGCTGTGCTCAGTGAGACTGATGATCGCTGAAACCGTCTTTGTTTGCGCCTAAGCTTCCTTAGTTTGTAATCTGAAGTAGAGAAGCACAACACAAGTATGTCTTTCTTAATCAATGTATCCATGCACTTTCTTGGCACTCCCCTATAGCCTAGATGGGACAAATGGTCAGCAAGAACATTTTCTTCTGACTTAATGTAGCTTGCCCACAATTGCATGTTACAGACGACACATGTCCAAAACAATTCGCGCAACCATGACATGCAGGTCTTGTTATTACTGCGTCCAGTGTTTATCATCGCCAGGACCTGCATGTTATCAGTGACTATGGAAATGCGGTGGTGTTCAAACCTTGGAGCCCAATGCTGAACTCCTTTCACTACAGTCCAAAGTTCAAAGATATTGATATTGTCCCTGATGTCTCTGAGGTCTGGGAACTGGGGGTTCTTCCTCATGACCACACCCCTCTAAAAATTCATGTTTCTTGCCCAAAAAAACATATATCCAGTCCTTACCCGCCCAAGCCCTAAACCCTCGTTTGGATGCATCACTCACAATGGCTACTGGGCCGTGTGGTAACAAGATAAAGGACTTAAAGTTGAAGGAGTTGCAAAATTTCAACCACCAGTCAAAATCTAGATGGGTCATCTCATCGATTTCGATTTTGGCAAATCTAAATGCTGAAGCACACAAATCGAAAAGACGGCGGCTAAATGTTTTGCCCCCCTTAATGACCGTGGAACAGAGTGACACAAGGCCACCAATCTTTTCCAAAGTTTTCTTTGCCACATATTTTTCATGGTAGACATCCGAAATGGCAGTATGCAGCTTAGTAACTTTTTTGTCAGGTAACATTCGGGCCATGGCCAGTGTGTCAATTTCTATCCCTAGGAATACAGTGCACATAGAGGGCATAGTCACTTTCTTTTGAGCCACTTCAAATCCAAGATATTCTAAGACATCAATAAGAATGTCACTATTATTCAAGCATTCCTCATAACAAGAATCGAGTATCAGAAAGTCATCCGAATAGTTGACCACACATAAATTTTTGAGTTTATTTGCTATACAAACCACAAAGTTAGACAAACAAGTAAAGATATTAGGAACACATTTTAGACCAAAGCAGAGCCTATTGTCTAAATAAAATTTTTGGCCATCTCCTAAATCCCACTGAAAACCCTGGTACTGAGCATGACTTTCCCTGACATTCACAGAACGATAAGCAGAAGTTATGTCTACTATTGACATAAATCACCTTTGTCCAGAATTGCAACTACACTATCAACAGAATTGTAAGAGAAACACTGATATGCAGTAGTCCTCCAATTGTTTATGCTAGATCCCTCCAGCCGACTACAATCCGGAATCGGCCTAAGTTTACCATTTGATTTACGAACTGCTCCTAAAGAGTGAACACACCTAGGTCTATCGTTTGTCAATGAAATTTTTTCAGACTTCGATTCCATCATAACTGTGTCATTCTTCTGATTATGAACTTCTTCTTCCAAAATTGAATCGTAATTCTCACACATATACGAAGCTGAGCAATCAGGATCAACAATACTAAAGCCATTGACAAAACCATCCCACAGAAAATCTCTATCCTAACCACTAACCACAGGCGAAGATGTATCAAATAGAAATTTAGCTGCCCTACAAGGGAGAAGCTGAGCTTTGTTAGCTCCAATCCAATGGTCACAAGAACAAAGACCTCTAATGCATAAATCTGAGACAGTAATAAGTACACTTTCTGCAGTTTCAACCACAAACAACAGTAAAAACCATCAAAGATAGATTATTACCAAATTCATCATCTTTGACATCCATAACATACCTAGTTTCTGTTGCCATGGGAACAAAACCAAAATCCTCCGGAGACCCAGTAATTTCTAAAGAACTGACACCCCCCTCTACAGAAACTTGGGATACCTCTTTTCATTTACTACCTTGAGAAGAACCAAATTTTTGCCCCCTCCCCTTATTCTGAGCACAATCCTGCATAGCATGACTTGAAGAATAGCAAGTACGACACTCTCTAGTTCATCATGCAACAGTTTCAAATTGACAAGTGACAGCTTCTCATACGTTTGCACTTTCTCCCCATCATCAAGAAAATGACTATGGTCATATTTTGCCCAAAGACCTCGAGGAAGAACGGTGATGACGTCGACCATGGCGACTCCTGTGATGATGCCTATGGCGACTCCTACTCCTACTTTCAGAGGATGAATCATCAGATGATGACTCACTTTCACTTGAAGAGCTACTTGATGAACTATTCTGGTGACGACGATGCTTACTACCACAACACCTCCAGCATCCACATACAAGTGAAGTCCTTCTTGAGACTGAAGCCACATCATCAAAGATATCATCCTGTTTAAGTTTATCACCTGACTTCTCAGCCTCCTGAGTAGCTACAACTTAAGATACCAAGTCCATAGTAGCTCTCACTGACTCTTGAATATTACTAACTTTTCAAATCTTCAAATTCAAGAACTACATTAGAAGACTTCCCACTTGGCAAAAACATTTTTTTAACGTTTGCAAACGTTTTTATTTGGTTTGTCTAAAAAATGTTTAAAAAAATGTTATTTTGACGTTGAAAAACGTTTTTGAACTTTTTTCAACCAATTTTTAACCAAATAAAACATATGCTTTTTCAACCAATTTTCAACCAAATATAAACATTTTTTATTTATGTTTCTTTTACGTTAAAAAAACACGTTTTTTTAACCTAATATAAAAATGTTTTTATAAAGTTTTTTGAGTACATGTAAAAACGTTATTTTGATGTTGAAAAAAAAACATTTTGCAAACTTAGGGACCAAAATAAAACGTTTTTTTCTATGTAAAGAAACGTTTTATTTTGATCCTAGTGAGGGAGAAGGAGAAGACAGAAACAAGATAGCCACTTGGGCCTGTCCGAATGCGCCGGCCTATTTATTAACAATTTAAACAATTAAACAAACAAAGAAAAATAAAAAATACAGAACTGAACTGTCTCTGAACCAGGGTGTTGATTGAATGACTGGTGTGGGGCCTGCCTGTGCAGGTGAGTGGAGTGTGAGGTGACAGGTAGAACTGGGTCACCCTGATCGAACACAGCGGTGGGTGGCCTACAGGACCAATACCCCCGAACAGTGCATATATGAGTACTGTTCGATACCATTAATCCTAGTGAGGGAGAAGACACGAACAAGATAGCCACTTGGGCCTGCGCGAATACGCTGGCATCTCCCAACCAGGAATTAATTGTTCATATTTGTAAACTGGTACTGAGCCACTTAGACAATGAGGTCTGTGTCTACACAGAGATGGTAAGGTTTGGCCAGATATATTAAAGCAGCCATGCTGTTCCAATTTCCTGCTCGACGGATGTCCTCCAGGGTGAGACCAAGTCTATACATGTACTGTGCTCCTGCCTGTCTGAGGGAGTGCATGCCCTTCCTTTCCTGGTTCATGCCTGCTGAAGTCATAAGTCTTTTGAGGTACCCTAATAAGATAGGGTAGCTCACTGGGATGAGGCGATTTCCTTTCGGCACGACGAAAGCTGGGGACATAGGGTCAGAGGATGGGAATTCCCTGAGGTGATCCCGTACCAAGTAAGCAGTACAAGGGGGAACCCAGACAAAATGTTATCGGAATTTTATGAACTGCCTGACCATATTGCACTGTTTTAGATGAGGAAATATTTAGTTCTATGCTCCAAACTGTGAGACCTATGGCTCCTCGCTGGAGGTAGTGACCCACTGGGTTTGACGCTAAATCAGGGACAATATTCATTTTCCGTAGCAGGCCCCAAAATGAAATGGCTATACAAGTCCACGAGACCCTGTCCTCTACCCATTTCCAGTCAACAAGTCCTGCAGGGTAAAAGAAGGCCGAGTGGGTTCTGGGTCAACGAGTTTATGGCGTATACCCACCAGGGTGGTGATCAACTCAAACTCTGATCTAACATATTTAATGTCGTAACCCGAGTAACTGTTCAAAGATATCACTGCACTGATGTAGTTTTGGATTGATCTATACTTGTTGATATGGGTAGCTCTGGAGAGAGTATCTGCCACAAAGTTGTCCTTGCCCAGCAGACTCCCACCAGGTGGCAGTTGAACATGACCGTCAGCCAGAATATTGAGCAGAGGAGATGCATTGAGGCTGAATTTCCACTTCTACCTGTGTTTATGGCTGCCACCACCTGAGTATTGTCAGTGAAGCATTCCATATGATGGTCCACCCACATGTGGCCTCATCTGGTGAGGGCTTCAAGAATCGGCTACAGTTCCCTAACATTAATATTACAGGGTATATCCCGAGCTGGTTGGGGGACACAGTGATTGTGGTGGTCTCCTTTCACCTAGAAGTCCTCCTGCCACCGACCACACAACCAATCCATGCCTGAATATGCGCCGAATCCAGTACCAGACACATTAGTGCACACCATAGAAGTATTAAGGAAACGTTAAATTATTTTCGCTGTTCCGTTAAACCAGGCAGCGAATTCCTGCTAGCAGGCAAGGTCTAGGTGGAATGACTTTGACAGTGTGATGTACCTCTTCCTTGATGTGAAGCAACTCAACATGGCGATCACCCAGTGGGAGAAAGTTTGACCCTCCCAGACAAAAGTTGTGCAATGTGCTAGTATGCCATACAATTTTCAAAGCTGTTTTATTCGTCGTCCTGCGACGACCAGAGAAAAACTTCACCTGCAGTTTGCGCAACTTCTCAGCTGCATTTTAATTGAATCAATCTGACTGGAGGAGCACACTTTCTTATAGGAAATGTAAAATCCTAAAGAGCGCAATGTTTTAGTTGACACAGAAAATACAATGTGCCATAAGATGAGTCTGTAATACTGTTGAACATGTAGGTTGCAACGCGGGTACCGAAGTTGTCCTGAATAAATCTAGACTCCCAAGACAGACCTTGATTAGTTCTGTTGCACTCTCAGACCATGATTGAGCGGGAAGCTGCCTTGATGTCAGTCACTGCCATGTACGAGCCTGGCTTTAATTGTTCTGATACAGTATCTACTGATTTTTAACTATATGACTTGAATGTTTGACTCATGTAGCAGTTAATTGAACACGATTTGGGGTGGCTTGCGTTGGTTATGGGCCTGATACCTCCTGATGGCTTTTTAACTGCACCCATAGTGTGAATTCACTAAGGTTGAACACTCACTTCCGTTAGTTTAGCAGAAGCTAATTCCTCTGAAAAGATCTCACTAATTTCCTGACAGGCTGAGTCATAGTTTTTGCACCAGTTACCTTCTATATGCACACCTGGGTCTGTTAGCTTAAACCCGTGGTACATACCATCTAGTAGGAAGTGAGCGTTAGGGTCCCAGTTGCCTGTATCGTACACCTGACTATGGCCACCAGATAGCATGATTCTCCAGCCTGCTAAGTTCATTTGAGATCTGACCCAACATAAATAATGAGGTGAATTAACATCCCATAAAGGAGCGTAGTCTTTGTACATATAAAGATATTCATTTAAATCAACACAACAACAAATGTCATCAAAGGTGAAGGGAAACAAAACACTAAGTTTCATATCATAGGTGCTATTACAGCTGAACTCCAGAACAGTTTCGATTTGTCATGCTTGACTTCGGTTACCATCCTGATAAGCTGACTGATAGTTGTGGTCTAGGGTACAATTTTTCCCCTTGTGGGAACCCCTACAATGTTTGCTAATGTGTTTGTGAGAGCAGTCATCATTGGGGAAGGTAGTGAAATTCCCATTAATACATACATCAGTGTATTCCCATTTTTGATCCTCATTACGTTCCCCCCTACCACGGTTACATCTATGACTACCCTGATTTGCTGTAGGATGAGGTTTGGGGTTATTGACAAAGGACATATGTTCTTGGACGGATGTATCATCCCAAGTGACAAAGAATGGGATTTTTTATTAGAGAACCCTGGTAACCACCTTGTAATCATACTTAGCCAACTGTTTGGCTGAAGAAGAGCCCCCCCTGCACCTTCAATTTCACAAATCTCATGTTCTCCAGATAAGCTGACGCTGGAAGCTCAGGCAAATTCTTTTGTACAAGTACCAAGAAGCCTCAATAGATAGGAGGTGAAACTCAGAGCTTTACCTATGGACACAGTGTAACAGCCCCCCCCCTCTACCCCCCCTTCAAAGTAGGCTCCCTTTTGTGTTCAGTATTGAGTCCTATGTAGGATAAGGGGGTTTATAGAGATGTCAGGAATCTTTATCAGAGTGATATCAAATGGAAACAAGGGGCCACCTATACCAGAAAATCCTGCTGAATCCAGAATTTGTGATCTTGATTCTCAAAATTTGACCAAAAGTACCTAAAAAGGAGGTTTGATGATGAGAATATTTTAAAAATGTACAAAAGGTATTGAAAATGGTTGGAACTATTTATAGATGCAACATGCTAATCAAAGTCAATACCTGAATCTACATATCCTAATGTGTGCCTATCTCAACCTGACAAGTACTCTACCTGTGTATGGCTCTGCCTCTCCCGCATACTGCCTATCCCTTAGTCTACCTATCACTCATACTACCTATCCCTTGAAACATCTAGAGTTAAATTAGGTTTTCTCTCAAATGGCTTAAAGGATTAAAGTTTACCCTTCACCTTTGTACCTAATTTTCTCTGTACATTCTTACCATTAGTCTACCTATCCTCAATCTGCCTATCATTCACTTTACCTATCCCTCATGGTGACTATCCCCCAACTCTTCACATCCCTCATGTTTGACTGGCACATCTGTGATATTACCTAGCACCAATGTATCTTTTGAATATGCTCACCTTACAAGGTACCCTCTGTACCTATCTCTTAAACTGTTTATTACCTATCCTCCTTGCTACCCATCCTCTTCAATACCTATCCCTCAAGCTCACTTTATAGCTTTCCTACCTATCACAGCTTGATCAGCTGGGATAGCTCACAACCAACCTTCATTTTGATCTCTTAGTCAACCTATCCCCTAAGGAACAAATTTAACAGTCTACCTCACACATACATCTACCTATCACTCATGCTATATATCATTGAGGTTACCTATCCTTCAGGCTGCCTATCCTTCATGGTATATAGCCCTCAGTTTTTTAACTTGTCAAGTGGGATAGCATGAATGATATGCAGCATGAAGGATAGGAAGAGGGGAATAAACAACATACATGTAGGATAGGAAGTTAGCTAGTCTAATGATAGCCATGGTGAGGCATTTTAGAAAAGCATGATAATTCAATGGCCTGAGGGATATGTAAGGCAAACATGAGTGATATGCAGACTTGAGGATAGGTACAATGAGCGATAGGTATATTTCACAAGGCATAGACTATAAGAGCTACTATAAAGGTAGAAGGAATGGCATACAAGGTGAGAGATACATAGATAGCTGGTTAGGTAGGCAGAGGGCTATATACCATGAAGGATAGGCAGCCTGAAGGATAGGTAACCTCAAGGATATATAGCATGAGTGATCAGTAGATGTATGCTTGAGGTAGACTGTTGGATTTGTTTTTTAGGGGATAGGTTGACTAAGAGATCATAACAAAGGTTGGATGTGAGCTATCCCAGCTGATCAAGCTGTGATAGGCAGGAAAGCTATAAATTGAGCTTGAGGGATAGGTATTGAAGAGGATGGGTAGCAAGGAGGATAGGTAATAAACAGTTTAAGAGATAGGTACAGAGGGTACCTTGTAAGGTGAGCATATTCAAAAGATACATTGGTGCTAGGTAATATCACAGATGTGCCTGTCAAATATGAGGGATGTGCAGATTTGGGGGATAGTCGCCATGAGGGATAGGTAAAGTGAATGATAGGCAGATTGAGGATAGGTAGACTAATGGTAAGAATGTACAGAGAAAATTAGGTACAAAGGTGAGGGGGAAACTTTAATCCTTTAAGCCATGTGAGGGAAAACCTAATTAAACTCTAGATGTTTCAGGGGATAGGTAGTATGAGTGATAGGCAGACTAAGGGATAGGCAGTATGTGGGAGAGGTAGAGCCATACGCAAGCAGAGTACTTGTCAGGTTCGGATAGGTAAACATTGGGATATGTAGATTGAGGTACTGACTTTGATTAGCATGTTGCATCTATAAAAAGTTCCAATCATTTTCAATATAACTTTTTTACATTTTTAAAATATTCTCATCATCAAACCTCATTTTTAGGTACCTTTGGCCAAATTTTGAGAATCAAAACCACAAATTTTGGATTCAGCAGGATTTTCTGGTATAGGTGGCCCCTTGTTTTCATTTGATATCACTCTGATAAAGATTCCTGACATCTCCATAAACCCCCTTATCTTACATAGGACTCAGTACTGAACACAAAAGGTAGCCTACTTTTAAGGGGGGGTAGAGGGGGTTGGTTTGCACTATAGGACTCTATGGAGTAACATATCCTAGGGAACCTATACTATTCTTGCAAGTACTTCGTAGACACCCTGCATACCGTATAAGAATTCTGTGATAGACATGTCTTCATATTTTTTATCAGATTCAATATGAAAATCTGGTCGCAGCCAGTTTGTAGGGCATTTACATTTGCTAGGTTCTGACAACAAATTTTAGGCAGCAGCCCCTTTGGCAGCAGTCATCTTCATCTTCATAGCACAATTTCATCAATCAAGCACACAAGAAAAATCTAGGAACCATTTTCAGACCCATCTATGGTGTTCTGTTCACAGAACTACCCCAAACACTACTTACTGGATACATAGATTACCCCTTATTGTTCACATTAGATCTATCATTCAACCACACTGTGCAGCATCCCGAAAAATTGACCCCATTAATCAAAATTAATGCTCCATCCTTTATCACAGAAACAGCCCACTCTTTAGACCTAATCTTGGAAAATCTTTTCTCAAAATCCCAAAAATCACTCCAATTATTAATCAACCTTTTGTCACATCCAAAAACCTGCAAATCCAGGGGAGCCCTAGGACAAATAATTGGCGACATGTTAAGAGCTTCTATAGGCCTTGGCACCCAGCCAGAAATAGATATTCTCAACTCTGAGATGACTGAGCAAAAATTGGCTACTAAAATGCATGTGGTAGAATTAGCCACACATTTCTTGCTAAACATCTCTGAATTCAAATACAAATCCTTGAGTGTTTTCTCCAGTATTCAAAATGATTCTAATGATGCACTGTCTTCGATTGGCTATAAACTCCAGCACTTGAACAGCAGTATCTCAGATATACTGCTCAACCTGGATCTACAGACCAAACAAGACACCTTCTTTTCAATGCTATTTTCGGCAGCAAACTCACAAATTGAATCCCTCCTAAATTGACAATCAGATTTAGACACCCTACTGGACTCACTTAACTCCTTAATGGATGGTGATCTACACATCCATGAGACAATGGAAATATGTCTTAATAACCTGTCAGACACGGTCCATAATGTCCACAAGGGAGCTATGATTCTGAGCGTACCAATAGGATTCTATAACAAGAGGAGAGTGCATGTGCACTGGCAGAATCATAACAAACTCTACATCACTGTACCAATACCCATAGGACTGGCGGAAAACACCTACTCTATTTATAGAACAGAGGCATTCCCAGTCCCCTTTGATACTATTGTAGAGGTACGTATTGTCTAACCGTAGAGTTGGGTACCATCTGACGTGGTGGGTGAGTCGAGTCGTCGGACGTTCCTCAGGTTCCGGATAGGTGGCAGCACCGATCCGGGTCTGTGGGGACATCTGACGACGAACACCTGGGTCCTTATATAAAGCCCAGGGCTCAGCCGCTACGTCAGAGGCCCTCCAGGCCTCCGCACCATGTAGATTATCTCTCCATCCATCTTAGCTGCTTGTTCTATACTATCCGGCAGCCGTGAGTGTACACTAAGAAATAAACTAACCGTTGGCATACACTTGAATTACCGTCTTACTCTTTCTTTCGAATCGTAAGACCCGAACCCCCCAGGTCCGTAAGGCCGCAAGACCCTTACACTATCAATGTCAACTCTACAGGGTATACATTAGTACAAGCACTACCCAACTACATAGCCATGTCGAAATCCCACTCACATTACATTGAGATGGACCACACAGATATGGATATGTGTGACATTGGTGTTTTCATAAGTTACGACCTGCCCCTGCCCATGTTATCACCTCGCCACCCCACCTGTGCATTGTCTGTAGTTTTTAGACCTACCTGAAGCTGTTCATCACACCTGTAATTTCCAGGCTCACATGAGTGCTCAGGTCCCAAACATTATCAAATCTATATCCCACAACTCCTACATGCTAATTACCAACAGGTCACCCTCCATCCTTCAATGCTCTAACTCAGGCCAAGTAGAAGTTAAAAATGCAGCTTACTCTATAGTATCTGTACCATGCCTGTGCTCTTTAAAGAACCACGGCATGATAATGGTTAACTCAAACCTATCCTGCATTCACAACATCACTTTAGCCCCGATCGCTCAGGTACCCTTTAACTTGCCACGGTGGCGGCATTTTGGAAATCTGCCAGCCAATATTTCTGGTGTAACCATAGCAACAAAGCCACCCACCTTAAGGCAGCCCATTTTCTAGCATCTTAAAGCCCTTCACAATCAGAAAATCCTACCCCTGATTAAGGATACATGTACTCAGCCTAAGGGCAGCTGCAGTAGGCATCCATGATAAATCTTAAATACTCTCTACAAAGTCTATTTTAACACACCTCGGGTACCACCTCGAGTTTTCACCATGGTTACACCTGTTGTTGCCAGCCATAGCCATCCTCTGCTGCATTCTCACGTGCCATGTGCATATGCAGGTAACACACCTGGCGCAGCTCATCACTATTCACAGAACTCCAACCATAGCAGACCCAGCATCTTGGACGAAGATCAAGGAAATGATTAAGGAAGCCAATCAGGAGTGGCCATCACGTCCAACAACCACCATGACTGTAGAATCACACCAGTGGATCCAGCTACCTGGATGATATGACATGATGATGTCCTTTGCTATCGTCTTGGCGGCCCTGTACATCCTTGGGGCCGTCTGCAGGAGATACCTCCGGCACTGGCCATATGGCCGCCAAGACCCGTCAGATGACACCCCAAGGTATCCAATATGAAATGATCATCCGCAGTGGGATAAAACTGGCATATTTGCAAATAATGGTTTACTATAGGGTACTACAGCTTGTCATCAAGCAGCGTTATTGGTGCGCACCAATTTCTGACATTGGTACACACTCCATTCTTGGATAGTTTCCTCACTGTGTGAAGCTTCCTTTTAGTCAAATTAGCAATTTTGAGACACAACTCCTGTTGTTTCAAAAATAGGTCCTGATTACTTTCTTTCATGGAATTCATTATGCCTTCATTATCCAATATGCATCGATTTCGAATTTCTGATAATTTATTTGATTTGGACTTGAACTGTTTGATTTGAGCTTTTGCAAGTTCCTCTTCATCCTTTAGTTCAATACCTCAAATTCTGGATGTCGCTTCGAGTACTTTTAAGTCGACTTCTTGTTTTCATTTTTCATTTTCCCATTCAGATCAGCTTATTTCTAACTTTTTCTGAATGATTTCTGGTGTATTTCTTTTTCATCAGTTTTCATTTCAAGTTCTTGAATGTCAATTTCCGGTTTTTGTCTTTCATTTTCATATTGCCTGCATTATTTTTCTAGATTGCGTAGTCTCATTACTTTTCGTTCAGAATCTTCTATACTATGCAATCCTTGATGGATTCAAAGTTTATTCATAGCTTCATCTCTTGATATAGCTAGTTCTTGTAAATATTCAGTGGCTGAGTCTCTGACACTCTTCGAACCTGCTATGTTGAAAACTGATAAAGATCTTCGGTTGCTAGCAACACTTGGTTTGTAAGCATCCGAAGTGTTCAAAGCTCAAATTCTAGCATTCAAAGTCATCGGTGGGGCATGTTCAACAGAATACTTATCAATTCTATAGTAGAATTCCCAAGTATTTCTGTAGTTGTATTCGTGTTTTCTAATACTCCTTGTGCTAAGGGTTTTCGAATTATGTGTTTGACCATTGGGCCACTAATTGATGTGTAACCATCAGTATTTCCATTGTCAAGTGTTCTTCTTGGGCTTTCTGGTTATCGATTATAATTCAATTTGGTTTCAGTGTTGGGGGATCCTGAGTTATTCACACTTTGACTTGCTCGGGACCCATGGTGCTCATGTTCGGCCTCCAGGGCCGCACACTAAACACCAAGAACTGGTCACGGCACCAGTGTAATGGTTCGATATTATATACTTGCATAGTTTGAAGTAAAACCAAACAAGGTATCTCAGGTTAGTGCAACTGGCATGTGTTTATTTCGTATATGTTTTATATCCACCTCGAATGCTAGCGGTAAATGATGAACTCTGATGGTGGTCAAAGCCCAACTGACGTCTTCCCCGACCCCAGGTAGGAGCTGGAGGAGGACGAACAGTGCTGCCACCACCCCGCAGCGGCCAGTGGTCTTAGCGACCTCTAGTAGCTACCAATGGTGGGCGAAGCGCTCAAACTGCCCACTCGAGGAAGACGCTTACACTATATCACGCTCTACGAGCAACTACATCACCATGTATTTTTTATAAACAAATTATTGGCTTATTTTTCTTGCTTTGTTTCTGAGCGGAAAAACAGTTTTCCACTTTCTACTGCATCTCAATTTTAGAATATATCATTCTCTGTGACACAGAGGTACATGTTTGTAGAACACGTCTTTGTGATAATGATCATAATCATTTATAAAAAAAAAACCCAACTTCTTATCATGTTGCTTGATTAACAAATAATTGGCTTATTTCACTTGCTTTGTCTTTGAGTGGAACCACAATTCTCCATGGCTTTACAATCTGTCTACACACTTACCAAAGGTCCACCAACATAAGGTGCTAACATTCCAGATACACGGGCGGCGAAGGAACACATCCCGATACTACGGAGCCCCTAATAGGACATACCAAAAATAATTTTTTCCCCAAAAAAATATTCTTGCGGGTGCACAAATAATTCTTGCGGGTGCACAAACATTCTTGCGGGTGCACAAATAATTCTTGCGGGTGCACAAACATTCTTGCGGGTGCACAAATAATTCTTGCGGGTGCACAAACATTCTTGCGGGTGCACAAATAATTCTTGCGGGTGCACAAACATTCTTGCAGGTACACAGATTATTCTTGCGGGTGCACAAACATTCTTGCGGGTGCACAAATAATTCTTGCGGGTGCACAAACATTCTTGCGGGTGCACAAATAATTCTTGCGGGTGCACAAACATTCTTGCAGGTACACAGATTATTCTTGCGGGTGCACAAACATTCTTGCGGGTACACAGATTATTCTTGCAGGTGCACAAACGTTCTTGTGGGTACACAGATTATTCTTGCGGGTGCACAAACATTCTTGCGGGTGCACAAACATTCCTGCGGGTACACAAATTATTCTTGCGATTGCACAAATCCTTCTTGCGGGTACACAAAAAAACTTGCTGGTGCAGAAATAAATCTTGGGGGTACACAAATAGTACTTTCAGGTACACAAATAGTTCTTGCAGGTGCACAAACATTATTGCAGGTACAGAAATGTTTTTGTAGGGGGCAGTTTTTTTTTGTGGCCGCAAGAATATTTCTTGTGTGTGAAAGAAACATGATTTGTGCACCTGCAAGAATCTTTGTCCACCGGCAAGAATGTTTTGTGTATTCACAAGAATGTTTGCTTACCAGCAATAATTATTTTTGCACCCAAAAGAATAATTTGTGCGTCCGCAAGAATGTTTGTGCATCCGCAAGAATTATTTGTGCATTCGCAAGAATGTTTGTGCATCTGCAAGAATATTTGTGTACCCGCAAGAATTATTTGTGCATCCGCAAGAATATTTGTGTACCCGCAAGAATTATTTGTGCATCCGCAAGAATATTTGTGTACCCGCAAGAATTATTTGTGCATCCGCAAGAATATTTTTTTCTGGGGAAAATTTCTTTTTGGTATGTCCTATTAGGGGCTCCGTAGAGATGCCTTTAAATCCAGCTCTCTAATTGGCTGTTCCAAGCCATCATGTTCTAGGATGACCAAATCTCACGCTTTTCTTTAACAATATTAGTCGTCTCTAATCTATGTATCTACAGCTTTCCTTATATATTAATCTGTTTGTTTGTTTGTTTTTTTTTGTGTTTTTTTTAATGAAGCATGCGTATCATGTTCATCTGTATGCTAAAGTAATTCCCTGGAATTCCATGTATCTAGTCCTCAGAACCTTTGCAATAAATTAGGGCATGTAATACATAAGCTCTTCATATGTTGACAGTGGACCTTCTCTGTCTACATACCGTTACATCCTCTTAGTGAGAAATGACTAAACGCTGTGGTTACAATCATGATGCTGTTTTGCTAATTCCCGCTGATTCAGGACTGCCGTTATTTTTATATAGCTATTGATTTTATTCCAGCTGTTATCTTTATGAACTGGAGGACAATTGGAAGGCGGTGGACTGCCTTCTTATCATTATTGTCTGCTGGCTAAGCATCTATTATCTCTGTTCCTATTATCATTACAGAAGGTAGGGGTGCATCTTATTCTTAATTGCATCTCATCCTTATCAATCCACAATAGGCCAAGCTTTAATCAGACCCTCTACCCTCAAGTAAAATGATCTCTCATGCAGTGATAAGCTTTTTCTCGTGAACGATAGCCTGGTTTAGACCTTACATTCCATCAAGGTACAATTTATATTCCATTGAGCCCTGTATTTGAATGCCTTCTTTGTGGCTTTGAACCATAACTTAGATTTTATAGCGGCTATCCTCAATTTCAAAGTACATGTATCTCAAATTCAGGAATGTCCTTATTCTCACCAGTATATACGTTCTAGAATTCACGTAAAGGACAGAAGTTGGCTTTCCTATATATCTCATTTAACCATTATTTCACCCTTTACCGTTCTCCCCTCACCTGGTTCTCCTACAGCTGTCACAGTGCTGTCCATGGTTGGTAAGGCAGGTACGGAGCCCCTAATAGGACATACCAAAAATAATTTTTCCCCAAAAAAATATTCTTGCGGGTGCACAAATAATTCTTGGGGGTCCACAAACATTCTTGCAGGTGCACAAATAATTCTTGCGGGTGCACAAACATTCTTGCTGGTGCACAAATAATTCTTGCGGGTGCACAAACATTCTTGCGAGTGCACAAATAATTCTTGCGGGTGCACAAACATTCTTGGGGGTCCACAAACATTCTTGCGGGTGCACAAATAATTCTTGCGGGTGCACAAACATTCTTGCGGGTACACAAATAATTCTTGCGGGTACACAAAGTACTCTTGCAGATGCAGAAGTAATTCGTGCAGTTAAAGGAAGATGATTTGTGTAACCACACAAATGTTTGTGCATCTGTAAGAAATCTTTGTGCATCTGCAAGAATTATTTTGAGTATCGGCAAGAATGTTTTGTGGACCTGCAAGAATTATTTTGTGTACCCACAAGAATGTTTTGTGCATCCGCAAGAATTATTTTGTGTACCCACAAGAATGTTTTGTGCATCCACAAGAATTATTTTGTGCACCCACAAGAATTATTTTGTGTACCCACAAGAATTATTTTGTGCACCTGCAAGAATTATTTTGTGTACCTGCAAGAATGTTTTCTTCATCCACAAGAATTATTTTGTATACCCGCAAGAATTATATTGTGTACCACAAGAATGTTTTGTGCATCCACAAGAATTATTTTGTGCACCCGCAAGAATTATTTTGTGTACCCACAAGAATTATTTTGTGCACCTGCAAGAATTATTTTGTGTACCTGCAAGAATGTTTTCTGCATCCACAAGAATTATTTTGTATACCCGCAAGAATTATATTGTGTACCACAAGAATGTTTTGTGCATCAGCAAGAATTATTTTGTGTATCCGCTAGATTTTTTTGTGCATCTACAAGAATGTTTTGTGCATCTGCAAGAATTTCTGTGCATCCGCAATAATGTTCCTGTACCCGCAAGAACTGTCCAGTACCTGCAAGAATATTTTTTCTCCATAAAATTCTTTTTTGGGGATGTCCTATTAGGGGCTCCGTACATCTCTATGCAGTAGAAACCTGGACGATAGAAGCATGTGTATCTAAGGTGGATACTTTTAAGGTGTTCCCTGACACGCTTAGAAATGTTTCTATTGCATTCAATTACACTGTCAGTAATTGATGCTAAAATAGTTCTTACATAATGTGTCAATGTAAGACTGTACCTCGAAGGTTTGCTGGTATTTCTACTGCCTCTGATATAAAGGTGTTGAGGTAGACGTCCCCTGACAAGGCTGCTGTATTCAGAGACAAGGCGTAGAATATTAAAACTATCTATGAACCTAAAATCAGCATGTCCCTAAGCAACTTATTTAAAAACCTCACAAAAGGATCGAAGCTGTAGGTGTCATGGCATCCGTAAAGATTGAGGAAATTTGAAATGTTATAAAATTGACCCATAAATGAAATACATATCAATGATATGGTAAAAGGATGGTGTATCAGTTGAAGGGCCCATTGATTATGTATTCCATTACCAATGATTTGTTAAAATCTAATGAAGTCTATTTCTTTGCTGATTCAGAAATTTCTGATGAAGTAGAAGTTGGTGAAAGCTGAGCATTTGTCAACTAACTGTCAGCAAGTTTTGGTCCTCAGTCAGATTTATTAACAGACTTCAGGGTAGACCATGTGATGATAATATTCGGCTTATCAATGTAAAGAAAGTATAGCTCCCCGTTTTCTAAGTTCAACACTCCTCACTCTATCCAGGATTGAGGTATTCTACTTGACATCCCTGCACTGAAAACAATAGTTAGAAAATTACAAATAATTCATTCTCTTGAGATGCGCCAACTTTATTAGCCTACATATAGACATGATGTCCATATGAGGAAAAACTGTTATCACATCCAAATTAATAGATATCAGATTAGATTTCAGCAAAATAAGGAAAAGAGAAGTGTGACTTTAATTAGGTACATGTATTTTGTTTATGTAGTATCACACTCCAGGAGGTTAATTCAAAGGGCTCTGCCATCGCTACCTATGAGATGTTAGCGTAGGCATGTCTGTTACCATCTCATAAGACCTAGTGTTACTACAATAAAATAGCTGGTGGTGTTAGGCCAGTAACTAATAGAAAGCAATATGCAGTCCTTCACTATTCCACTTCAGTACTAACACCACCCCTTATTTTATACTGAGAAATGATAGTGGTTCCCCCCAGTGCAAGTGCACCTGGGTGGGGGGACATTCCTTGTCACAAAAGTGAATGCACCTGTGGATAGTCATTGGGGGCTCTTGAGGTTGCTCATGAGTTGAGGGCACTTGAATGTATTTTCTCCCACTGCTTGAGGTCTCTTGAGTCCACTCATGCGTTAAGGGCATAGTAACGTCATGCTTCCCTTCTCTCTGTTACTTGGTGTAGGACATTTCAGGGTCAAGTGCACCTGACAAGGCCTTGCCAGCAGAACCCCAGTGTAGCCACTCTTGAGAGAACAAGGTTTTCCTCTGCTATTTTTTACCTGCCACTGCTATTCCTTTTATCTCTGTGGACCTGTTACCACTCTGCACAGTTGTTAGCTGCTTGGAATAGTGAAAGGAGGGCTGAGGCTAACATCGCTCACTAAAAAGTAGCTGGCTATCAGAAAGGAAGGCAGGCCTACCTTACCATAGCAGTATAGAATATGGGAGGGAAATCACTAACATCTCATAGGTAGCAATGGCAGAGCCTTTTGAATTAAGCTCCAGTGAACTAATCAAAACATTGATTCAACAACTCACAATGTTATACGGGGTGTACGTAGATAAACCTTAACGTTTGAACGGTGGGTGGGTACCCTCATAATGTTGTAAAAGCCTTTACACAAAAACATACTGAGCAGCGCATAATTTCTCACAGAGGCACTTGAACCCAATTGATAGATGGATGTTTTACTTGATTTCTGTATACCACAGAGAAAAAACCTCAGGAGAAGAACACAACCGAACAACTGCTCGATTGTAAAAAACTGTGCAAAACAGTGAGGGTGAATCATGTGTCATTCATTCCTCAATATTGTTGACAGCCTTCTAAAAACCACCAAAAAGTGTTTGAGAGATCGATGGAGGGAAGCCATCGTTTATCCTCCCTAAGAAGTGGAAAACGTTGACATCCGTCAAAATGGGAAATAAGAGGAGGCTTTTTGTCGCAACAAAGAACATTTTTGAAGCTGGACATTAACCATTCTCAAGACCTTTTTCTTGTGAGGTGGGAATGGATTTAAATGAAATGAGGGTAAATCAGGTTATTATGTTAATGCCTCCCAAGCATTTATGGCTGAATAATAACCACCCAGTAAACACGCATTCGTAGATAGACGTTGCACACTGGTATATCTACATAGAATTTTGGTGGCAACTACGTAGATATGCTTGGTATGTGGACGTTCAAACGTTAAGGTTTATCTACGTTGTAGTTATGTAGACATCAGAAATACGTCTTTCTACGTAGTAAAGTCATAATGAAAAAAAGGAGAAAAAATTACGTAGGTTACCAATTCAATTCAATTTTATTCACACACAACCCCGTTTGGGGCAAAGGAGTAAAGGAAGGATAACAGTTGCCGGTATAGCTGATAGTTACATTGGCGTCACTGGGTAATATACATGTTTACAAATACAAATACAATATTCAAAATATAATGTCAATAAAATGACTAGTGGAATAGCACCAAACTCAGATCTATACTAGTACGGTTAGACCTAACTACTGTTCACCCTACAAGCAAATCTATTCAATTCAATTCAATAGTAATTTATTTGTCTCATAAAAATCATATATAGAACTACAATATATATCATATACTCAAAATTCCGTAATATAATTTCAATAAAAATTCCACCATATTTACATACATTATGATTCTATACACGGATTACCAGCGTAACCATGACACACTGCTAGAGGACGTTGGCGTATGGGCTGCCAGGGAATCTTGCTGGTTTTATTGCATTGGGACATTGCTCAACCTATATTTTGGAAACATCTCTCTATGAAATTGTTGTGCATCCATTGTCACATCAAATGAATGGAATAAATACCATAGGTTGAACCTTCAAGCTTCTGTCAGTGAACGTACACTGGAATTACTACAGGGATTAGAAAAACGTATTTATGGTGTAGAGGGAGCTGTCAAATCCAACACCACAATACCCCAGCTCGAAACTCGTATTGACGACATTGACACTACGTTAACCGGCCATAGTGACAGTATCACCAAAAACACAAGTGATGTTGACAAAGTCAAATCTGATTGTGACACTTATGCCCAAAAGTTCTCTAAAATAGAATCTGACAGAAAGAGGAAAATTCTTGTGATTAATGGTATCAGTGAGGACTCTCCAGTTAGTCTACGAGACAAACTAGACCAATTAATCCAAGACGTTGGACTGTCATTTGACAATACGTGTGCAGAAGCAGTCTACCGCAGAGGCAGAAAATTTGAACCAACCCCTCGACAAAGAAATAATCCTAACTTTAAACCTAGGAACAGGCCTGTGATTGTTGTATTTTCTGCTGCTCATTATAAATCCCTGATCTTTACCAATATTAGGAAGCTACAACACAATGCCAATTGGAAAGGGATTCATCTCTCAGACGACATGTCTCCTCAAAAAAAAACAAATTCCAAAAGATCTCAGATCTATACAGGCCCTTGCCAGAAGCAAACAGATCAACTCTACTGTAAGAGGAACATCAATTATTGTTGAAGGAGTAACCTATAGTTCTGGTGAAATTAAAAATTTGCCCCATGGATTATCCCTAGAGAGTGCAAAGACAATCAAAACTCCAGATGGTGTTGCATTTCAGGGGCCCCATTCTGTTTTTTCAAACCTCTATCGCTGCCAAATACAATATAACAATCAAACGTTTGACTCAGTTGGGAGGGCATACTGTGCAGAGATGTGTGTCAAGTCCAACCAATTGCACATACTACGAAAAGTAATGGAAGCAAGTTCCCCTACTGAAGCAATGTTTGCAGCTAAAAGTTGTAAAAAATCAAATGAATGGCTTGATAATGAGGAATCCACCATGTACAAACTGGTTGAAATCAAATTCAACAATCCTCTCCTCAGAAATAAATTGACAGCTCATAAAGGAAGGTACATGTATGAGGCCACAAATAATAAAACTTATGGCTGTGGTTATCATCTAGGTCAGAAAGAGGATATTGTTATTGCAAATGTGGCCATGTCCGACTGTGCAAACAAGCTGGGAGAAATTCTGGTTGAGAAACGTAGACAACATACAGGTGAGAACCCCCTCAAAACTGCCGAAGAAGTAAGACTCGAATTGGCAAGAAACCAAGATATTAACCAGCTCCAGACCTAATCCAGTCACTCCCTATACCACCAGAGCTGATTACCATCAAGTGAATGCCCCTGGACATTGAGATCTGTTTATTGGACTTTCGATTTTACATATTGAACTTTGTTAAATAGTGTACCGGTACAAATATTTCTAATGCTTTTTATTTTGTGGAATTATTTAAATGTTCTTCACATATAGATTTACACTTTCTGTCTGTCTTACAGTTGTATATGTTCCCTGGTATCTCAATGCCATTCTAAGCTAGTATATGACTCAACCTCATACCGGTACCAAGGGTGGCAATAAGGCCTATACTCGTGTTACGGTACCTAAATTATCCATTACTATAGTGTACCAACTATTTTCTATTGACCAATATTTTGATTATATTCCCAATTTTGTAAAGAAGGGAAATGAGGGAGTGTTGAAATACCTGGTTGTACTCCAAGTCCTAACATGTCTCAAGACGTAATTAGACTGGCTGGCACCAAAGGTATTCACTTTGTTTATTTGAACGCTAGAAGCCTAAGGGCTAACTACCCCACTATATGTACAGAACTATATAATGATAAGGTGGAAATACTTTCATTTTCTGAGACTTGGTTAAAGTGTGAGGACCCTGAAACCTCGTACCAATTTTTCTAATTATATTAGATATAGATTAGATAGGCAAACTTTATATGGTAAGGGAAATATTAAAACTGGTGGAGGCTTATGTTTTTATATACGACATGATGTACCCCATGATTACTGTGCATTTGAAAACTTAAACCTCTCTGAAGAACACATTGAAATCCAAAATATCCTGGTTACAAAGGCACATATGAAGCCCATAATTGTATTCAATGTATATAGACCGCCTGAAGAAGGCCTCAAACAGATATTTATTGACTCGCTACTAAATATTATTGATAGTATTAATGACAGAAATAATTATGAGATTATTATTATGGGTGACTTTAATTTTAATATTAGGGATGATAATGATATGGTCAATCAACTGCTAAATAAAATGAAGGGTCATGGCTTTATGCAATCTACTCGTAAAAATGCTATACTGGATCTGGTTTTTACTAATTTAAGAAGAAACTATATTCAAACAGGAATACTGGAATCATATATTTCTGACCATCTACCTGTCTACTTGGTTGGAAAGAAATGGCATATTAAACCTGATAAAACTGAGATTAATGGTCATTCATATCTGAAACTTTCTGATGATCTGCTGCTTGCCAAATTTGATGATTATGACTGGACTGTATTTAATCAGGCTAATAGCATAGACACTGTTTGGGATGAATATGAAAAAGCTGTTCGTTCAATCCTAGATACTTATTGTCCTGTACATAAGTTCACTGTTAACAAGTTAAGGGATCCATGGATTACCCCACAAGTGATAGAACTCATTAGAGATAAAAATTCTAAATTAAAGACAGCTTGTAGATCTGGAACTGAAAATGATTGAAAAATTGCTGATAAATCAATAAATAAATCAAACAAATTGGTTAATAAAGCACGTAGATTATTTTATAAAGAACAAGTATAATTTTATAAAAATGATCATTGTAAATTTTGGCGTGTTATAAACAAATTAATTCCTGGTCATGAGAACAGAGCTAGTAATATAAATTTAGTGGATCATGAAAATGACAATAAAGCTATTCCTAGAAATGAAACCTCTGACTTTATCAATGACTACTTTTCTAACATTGGACCCAAATTAGCTACTAACATGCACACACCATGAAAAGTTATGACCCCCCTAATGTTAACACTATGGAAAATTTTCAAACCAATGCCCAAGAAGTTATTAGACTTGTTCACGACATTAACCCACTCAAATCTTCTGCCATTGACCAGATATCATCGAAGATTCTAAAAAAAGTTTTCTCTCATGATCCTGATAAATTAGTTAGAATATTTAATTTGTCCTTTGCAACAGCATTGGTACCCGCCAAATGGAAGATTTTTCAAGTTACCCCTATACCTAAATCTGGTAATTTAAAGATTTTTAATAATTACAGGCCTATCTCACTGATTCCTTTACCCTGTAAATTAATTGAAAAAATTGTTCATAATAGATTGTATGGTTTCTTAAATGGTGAAAATATCTTAACAAATTATCAAGGTGGTTTTCGCCCTGGCTATAGCACTGTTGATACTCTATCTAAATTCACTGATGATATTAAAAGAGACCTTAATGTTTGGAATTCCACTGTTGCTGCTTTCATAGATCTGAGGAAGGCGTTTGATACCGTAGACCACTCTGTACTTCTTATTAAACTTCATAATTATGGTATTAGATCTGATACATATCACTGGTTTAAAAATTATTTGGCTGATAGAAAACAAATTGTTAATGCTAATGGTATTGCTTCTAGAACATGCAGAGTGGTTTGTGGTGTCCCTCAAGGATCAATATTAGGACCCTTACTCTTTCTGGTTTATGTCAATGATGTAATTAAATGTATTAAAAATTGTAAAATCAGATTATATGCTGATGACACTGTTATTTATGGGACTATATACACCCGTGTATATATATATAATTAATATGTGCAGTGGTTGGATCTACTTTTCCTCCAGGGCGCGCATTGGTATGTGTGACGTCACCGTAAACATCCAGCGCCTATATAAGCTGCGGGATCCAAATTAACCGTCAGTTGGCGAGTTTCCTCAGAGCGGCACACACCACGCTGGGTGGTGCCGGGAATTTTAAAGGTTTTATCCGTTTTTCCAAGTTAATACGGTATTTAACCTATCATTATGGGTAGGAAAGGAACAACTAGCGGCACACAAAGGTCTAAGACCAAGAAGTCACCTAAAAAACTGAGGAAGGGTGCCAACTCTAGGATTTCGAGCAGTGTAGATTCCAATGGGGGTGGTCATGGATCATCTTCCAACTGCTACTGGGGGTTCATTGGATTTGCCTGTTGACCAGACGTATATCGGGGAGCTGGAGGAGCGTACTACTCGTATGGAGCAGCAGCTCGAAAATATCCGGTCCTTATTGGAGAACCAGGCGGTTAATCGAACAAGTACTTCAGCAGCGACTGGCGAGGCTGAGACGGGTCGTGCACGTGGTGGTGTTGATAAACATTCCACAGTCAACATGGTAACCAAGCAACGGGGGCGTGGCCGACAGCGCTCGCCTGACTACCGGGGTCTCCACGGCGACAGGGCAGGTCGTCGCCATCTTGGATCTTCGAGTAGATCGTCTTCGTACCGTAGTGTTTCGACGGATTCATCGGTTTCTATTGGATCTAATGCCTCAAGGAGTAACCGCCGACATGCTACAAAGTCTAGAGGTACGTTTGACCAGAAAAATTTCTTAAAAAAAGGTGAAAAAATGGACAGTATCGAGAAACTACTGATCGTTAACGTCAGAATGGTTAAGCAATTGTTAGAGGAGGGTGAAGATGTGTTCGATGTGGTTAAGCATATTGAAGTTCTGGTAGAAAAATCCTCTACCAAGATATACACGTTGAAGGCTCTCGTAGCATACGATTCAGCGGTCAAGAATAGGGCTAATTTTGAAGGTGTTGGATCGTTTGGCGATGTTAAAAGTGAGGATATTCTGAGGCACCTGTCTTATGACGGAACGGTGCAAGCGCAGAAGGCGGGTGGGTCTAAACCTAAGTCTTTCAAATCAAAACAATCCAACCGAACCTGTTATGCTTTCAACAGGGCCGAGGGTTGCAGGGAGGACCCGTGCAGGTATCGTCATATTTGTGAGATTTGTAGCATGTCAAACCATGGTAAAGACAAATGTCAAAAGAACAAGAAAGACTAGGAAAATTCACTTGGGCAAGGTCCTGCATTGGGTTCTGATAGTTTGATGCCTGATTCTAGTGTAGTATGTATGGTAGACCTTCCTGAGCCTCCCGTTTCTATCATTCCGGGTCAAAATGTTAATAATGATAGTGTAAATATGTATGATTCTTGTGAATTGTCAAAGAATTTATTTAATTCTTATAGTTGCCCAGTACAGGGCGAGTTTGAGCCACTATGGTGTGGTTTTACCGAGGGGTTCAAAATAGTTGACCCAGGGTGTGATACGACATATGATTGTAAAAATTATAAGTCTATTTTAGAAGATAGATTTTATAACGAGATGTGTAGTATTATTGAGGAGGAGTTGGACCAAGGTCTAGTTACAAAAACTGAGGTTAAACCCAAATGTATCCACTCCTTAGGGGGTGTGGAAAAATCTAATGGTAAACTTCGTCCTATTACTGACTGCAGTATGCCTGATAAAATCTCTATAAATAATTATATGAGTACCACTTCTAGTCCATTTTCATACAATTCTATTAACACTGTTACAGCTCAGTTAGATAGAGACGACTTTATGTGTGTAGTAGATTTGAAATCAGCTTATCGGTCTATAGGAGTTTACGGCCCACATATCAAGTATCAGGGTTTTCGCTGGGATTTTGGTAGTGGTGCAGAATTCTATGAAAGTAACCGTCTAACTTTTGGGTTAAGATGTGCTCCATATATTTTTAACAGGATTTCAGATTTTATTGTCACAGTGGCAAAATTCTATGGTGTTGAAAGGATTGTAAATTATCTAGACGACTTTATAATTATTGCAAATTCTGAGGAAGAATGTAGACGTCAGAGGAATATTCTCATTGAGTGCATGGAATTTATGGGTTTCAAAGTATCCACTGAAAGAGTAACTGAACCTAGCCAGAGATGTGTTTTCCTTGGTATAAGTATTGACTCTACTATTATGGAATTATCACTCCCCCAGAGTAAGGTGGATAAAATGAAACTTGCCATAGACGATTGTATAGGTAGGACGTATGTATCTAAAAAATCCTTACAGAAGATTGGGGGTCTGATGTCATTTTGCTCCCAAGTAGTTAGAGGAGGCAGAACGTTCAGTCGCCGTGTCTTCGACTTGTGTGCTAGGGCCAGGAACAGGGGTGTGGTTAGACTTAATGAAGAGATACATAAGGATTTGAAATGGTGGAAGAACTTTTGCAATGTTTTTAATTGCAGAAGTATCATTTTGAATGATAACGAATGTACCCCTGTGTATTCTGACTCTTCAATTCAGGGTTTTGGTGCCTGGTATGGCACAGATTATTTATATGGTACTTGGTCTGATACGGACCCCTTTGATGACCTTTGTGGTCATTTTGTAAAATCTCCAAAGTTGGATTTTTTGAGAGCTCACCATAGAAATATTAATGTATATGAATTGTATCCTGTTATGGTGGGCCTTAAACGTTGGTTAAAAAATTTTAGTAATACCCGGGTTCATTGTATAACTGATAACATGCAAGTTCTAGCCATGTTAAATACGGGTCGGTCAAAAAATAAGTTGTGTATGGAATGGCTACGTGAAATCTTTTGGCTATGTTTCATTCATAACATTGAAATTTATTCTACATATATAAGGTCAGAGGAGAACATTTTAGCTGATCAATTGTCAAGGCTGATGTATAAAGGTGTTCCTAAGAAATGTAAAAATACCCTGGCTGAATATAATATGTGTTGCTGTGCTTCCAGATCTGAGGGAGTTAGAGCGGAGAAGGAGAAGGTTTTTGTTCAGGGGCGTGGCTGAGTCCACACGTAAGGTTCGCAAACAGCAGTTTGGCAGGTACAAAAAATTTTGTAAAAAATTTAACTTTAATCCCCTACCTTGTTCTCCTTCTCAAGCTTCTTTGTATAGTGTATATTTAGCAGATAAAATGAAACCTATATCTGTTAGGAACTATTTGTCTGCAGTGTGGTATTATCAGAAATTAAAAGGTTATTCTGATTATAGCAGTAATTTTATTGTAAAGAAGACCTTGGATGGTATTGAACGTAATTATAAATGTTCTTCCTCTAGAACATATCCTTTAACTCCCAGTGATATGTTAATTATCAAGTCCAAGCTGGATTTGTCTGTATATGAGGATGTAGTCTTCTGGTCAGCTATCTTATTGTGTTACCGAGGTGTGTTCAGGGTGGGTCATGTAGTGGATTCCCCTCACAATCTTAAATCTAAAGATGTGTCGCTTTCTGTTGATTGTATTCGCATTGATGTTAGATCTTCTAAAACTGACCAATATGGTAGGAAACCTTACGTGGTATATTTAAAACGTAATGATAATTCTGGTCTTTGTCCAGCTAGGTACTTGGAGATTTGTAAGGTTTCAAAAAACAAATTATTGTTCACTATATGTAACAAACCCTTAACTTATAACTATGTTAATACCAGGTTGAAGGCTATTGCTATAGAATGTAATATTTCCCACAAAGTTTCAACTCATTCACTCTGACATGGTGGAGCTACTCTTTTAAAAAATTCTGGGTTAAAGGTTGATGATATTAAAAAGAGAGCGAATTGGAGATCTAATGTGGTATATAATTATTTACATGATTCTAAACAGGACTTATTAGCTCTAGATGTGATGTTATAGTGTGGAATGGGGTTCCATTGTGTTTGGCGGTTTTTGGCATGTACAGGATTGATATTGACCAAGTCAATTCTCACCAAACCCATTGTCTCCTTCCTTATTCCACTTGTGATATTATTATAATATTATTATAATATTTATTATTATCATTATATCCACAACGAACATAATTAACTTATGGGACTATATACACCCGTGTATATATATATAATTAATATGTGCAGTGGTTGGATCTACTTTTCCTCCAGGGCGCGCATTGGTATGTGTGACGTCACCGTAAACATCCAGCGCCTATATAAGCTGCGGGATCCAAATTAACCGTCAGTTGGCGAGTTTCCTCAGAGCGGCACACACCACGCTGGGTGGTGCCGGGAATTTTAACTTTTAATCTTATCTTGTATATATTGTATTTACATTGTTGTATTGTATCTTTACTGTATATATTGTATTTATATTGTTATATTGTATTTATGTATTGTATTATCAAATTATTGTCTTTAATAAAGGCATGTACAGGATTGATATTGACCAACAGCATTGGTACCCGCCAAATGGAAGATTTTTCAAGTTACCCCTATACCTAAATCTGGTAATTTAAAGATTTTTAATAATTACAGGCCTATCTCACTGATTCCTTTACCCTGTAAATTAATTGAAAAAATTGTTCATAATAGATTGTATGGTTTCTTAAATGGTGAAAATATCTTAACAAATTATCAAGGTGGTTTTCGCCCTGGCTATAGCACTGTTGATACTCTATCTAAATTCACTGATGATATTAAAAGAGACCTTAATGTTTGGAATTCCACTGTTGCTGCTTTCATAGATCTGAGGAAGGCGTTTGATACCGTAGACCACTCTGTACTTCTTATTAAACTTCATAATTATGGTATTAGATCTGATACATATCACTGGTTTAAAAATTATTTGGCTGATAGAAAACAAATTGTTAATGCTAATGGTATTGCTTCTAGAACATGCAGAGTGGTTTGTGGTGTCCCTCAAGGATCAATATTAGGACCCTTACTCTTTCTGGTTTATGTCAATGATGTAATTAAATGTATTAAAAATTGTAAAATCAGATTATATGCTGATGACACTGTTATTTATACATCTCATAATAACTTTGAAACTGCTAAAGTGTGTCTGCATGAAGATTTAGAGATTTATAACACTTGGTGTGAGCAAAACAAACTATCTGTTAATATTGCTAAAACTAAAATAATGATTTTCTCATCATGTACCGTGAAACTTAATACATTGTCAGCCAATATTACTATGAATAATATGATGCTACAAGTTGTACCAAGTTATAAATATCTTGGGGTCATATTGGATCCACTACTGAATTATAGTCTACATATTAAAAATCAGCTTAAAACAATTGCTCATAAAACCTACCTGTTATGTAATCTAAGGAAGTATATTGATACCAATTTATCACTAAAAATTTTTAAAACCACTATTTTACCATATATGGATTATGCTGACATTATATTCCACACCACCTATGAAAAATACCTGGAAATGCTCCAATACGCGCAAAACCGTTGTCTAAAAATCTGTCTCAAAGTACCACATCTCACAGATACCCGCTATGTTCATAATATAACAAATTGTAATCTTTTATCTGATAGAAGACATATACATTTATTGAACTATATGTATACAAGATCTAGGTGTAATGATTATATTGATCATAGGCAGATAAGAACAAGGCAACATTTGGCTCCCACAGGTAAGGTATTATTCCCTAACACTGTCTCATATATGAAAAATGTTGAATACTTTGGTGCCATTAGTTGGAATGCTCTCCCTACCATAAGACGAAACTCTGAAACTTTGTCAATTTTTAAATCAAATAATAAAAAATTATTACGTGAACTTGTTCCTAGAATCGGGTGAGCTGCCCAACTTTTGAACCTTCCTTCCTCTATCCTGTTATACTACCTAACCAAATTATATTTTGGCCCCCTCTCTTTCCATTCTCTAAATTACACTAAATTGAACTTTGAATAAATCCCATGTCCTAACAATTTTTCCCGCTATATTGGTACATTTCTCTGTATATTTCTCTTTATATTCCCATTTTGTGTGTCAACGCTATACAATTATAATAACAGTTCAGGCTGGACCAGAAGTATCAACCCATACACCCTATGTGGTGGGGATGAGGTCCAATACCTTCTTTAGTCTCAGTATCCCCAATTGTTATTATATCGTATCTCTTTTGTATGGGTTTCTTGTTATTCCGTAACCTGGTTTATTTGTTGCTGTTATGTTACTATCCTATAGAAAACAGATATGCATTTGGATACCTTGTACTTGTTCAATCGCTTTCTTCTGTTCTGAGACAATAAAGAAAATTCAACTCAAAAAAGTAACACCTAATATAATGATACAAAAGGGTTGCCGCTTAATCAATTAGTTTTAGTTAGCCACCCTGTATTACTAACTTTAAATTGAGCCAACATATCATATATTGATATAATAAAGATATAGAATATGAAATTACAGTTAATTTCATAGAAACTAGATTCAAACAAAATTACAGGACATTACAAAATTACTAACAAAGCTACAGGACATACGGGACTTTACAATGGAGAAATAATTTTTAATATTATTTGTATCAATAAAAGCTTATATAATTTGTATTAATAATCCTAAAAAGCAATTATTTTTCATGTATTACAATAGACAAACACATGCTATTAATATATAATAATATCATATCATAACACCTAATTTATCATGGTAACAGAGTCAAGAATACAGATATAGAGGGATAGAGTGCCTCTTCTCACTGTCAAGCTGTAGAGTGTAGATGTCTTGACACAAAAACAGAGCTCTCTCTTTTTCAGAGGCTTCACAAACAAAAAGGTAGTGGAACTCATCACCAATTACATCAAGATGGCACATTATGCATTTATGCAGTTCCCTTTCAATGTTGCTGTACCTGCCCGCCACTAGTTGGAGGTAGTGGTTGCTACATCTAAACCTACACAGATCAGTAGCCTCCCTCTTGTTCAAGATTGTGAGGTAGGCTTCAAATACCAGTTCCTTCTTATGCATCGAATAGCTTGTGCACCGACTGGATTCAGTGGCTTTGCTGCTCCAGTTTTGCTTACCAAAAACGTGGTGCCTACTGGGGGGTTGATCTTAGGACCTCCTGATTACGATTCCACTGCTGTTCCAACTGAGCTAACCAGGCTCACATGAATGATGCCGGGATGTGTATAAAGCAATGCCCTCTATAAATAACATTCCTCACTAGCCTAGGGAGCAATTTTTCCTTTCCTGCTCTATTTTTTTAGAGTAGGTCCAAATCCAGTTTGAGACTTTTTTGACTGTTTTCAAAAAGTCTCCACGTCGGGGGTTCTGAGTGTAGCAACTGTCACGAACATACCTTAATGGGGATGTTTCACAGACCATAACCCAGAGTGCAGGCATGGAGCTGTGGCAAATATGTTATGGGCATGAAAACTATTTTTTTTTTCAACCAAAAAGTGTGAGTCTATTGTAACATGATATACCTATTACATTTCCATCTGTACCCGTACATTAGGTAGCTATACTCATAAATATGTAGCCATGTTAGCTCCATCTGTAGAGCTTTGGATTCTGTCTGGTCGAGACATCCTTTTTAATATGAGGATTCGCGATGACATTGATGAAGAGATAACTCAAGAACCAGTAGATACAATTTATATATATTTATTGCAAAGGCTTAACAATGGATGTTTCATAGTGAACAATACTTCTTGCTTGGCTAATGAGGCGACACACATTTCCATTGTGAGAGATTCCATACTTAACTTACAATATAATAAATAAGTCCTTCTATGTCGTGATGATGATCTCCATCGTGCACTCTGATATTACCATAGGAAGTCTTTGGTTCTAGGCTTGGCATGCCTATATATATAAGAGTTAACCTATAGGGTGCAGCACATAGCGCTGCATGGCTATGCTATTGTATACCTGAAGGTGGCGCTGCACAACCTGCGTCTGAGCCGGGTGAAAGTCGGGGCTGCTACTGATTCTACTACATAGGGATATGGATGTGCTGTCCCATGGGCTTGCTAGGTCTGGTTCGTACTAGAATGAACCGGTCCATGGGCCTCACTATGGGATTCCCCTGTGGTTATCCTGTGTGATGGATCTTCTGCCTAATGGTTATCCCCTGCATGTTCTTTATACATTCTGGACTATTAGCAATATGGTTTACATGTGATTGTTCTAATGGGGTCTAATTGTACAGAAAGGTGAAATACGGGTGGTTAATAGGTAGAGACGATAATTGTATAGGAATTACTATAGGGAGAGATTTATAATGAATTTAATGTATGTATTATGCTGACAATTCTCAATCTAAAGATCGTGGTATGGTGTTTACTGGGCATGGCTCCGATGCCCTTCCTACTCTGAAATCAACGACTGGTTGATGAGTGGAAAACCATCGGTACTTTGGGATTGTTTTGGTTCAGTTAAGGGTAAATTCCAACATTTATACAATCCCACTCCAATTGCTAAATCTAAAATTGGAAATAAAGATGCAAACTTACACATTATTCACCCTTTTCATTAAAAAATCCAAATCACCCAGGACTCACGAATTCATATTTAAGAGATACTTTGGAGTGGAATAAACACGCAGGCAGATCTTAAAAATAATATATGATACCATAGTGCATGTATCATATACATTGAACAAATACCATCTAACACTCACATGTCTTTTTAAAGGTTCTTTTGAATTTGATATAGACATAGGCGGTTGACAGTTTCTACGAAGATGTGTACAAGAACACTGAATAATGTATTACAGTAAAGAAAATGACATGGAGGATTTATCATCATTTGCTGAGGCCTATTGGGCCATTATTTGAAAACATTGGGCCAAGATTGGGCGATGGGCCAACATTGTACCAACATATATGTACCGAAGTCAATGTAACCATTTTCAAGCTTGGCCCAATTGAGGGCTTAATGCTCCATTGCTACTTGGGTTCTTCCAACAGTCCTGTGGTCAAGTGTGAAAACATGCATAACAGTAGTAAAAGGGGGTCCTTCTGTAAATATGAGTCAACTTCCAAAATCTTCTGACAGGACTATACCTAGGGTATAGCTGTGGCATAGTCTGTCAAATAGTCAAAACCGCAGAGGGGTGGGGGGATGGGGGATTTTGGTTCTGAGTTATGCAAAAATTCTATAAAAAAAAAAAAAACACCCACCACAATGACACGGTTGACGTCTAAATCATCTGGTAGTTGTCTTCGATTGACACGAGCTATGTGGCGGTGCACTTTGTCAGCCACATCTGTCCGTCCATGCAGCAACCAACAGGGGGACTCGGTGATAAACCTAGTATAATTACAATTAGTTCAATCAGACTAAAGCTGTATTTTAGAAATATAGATTTATTCTTACAGATGGTACTGATCATAGGACTGTAGTCACAGGAGGGCTTCCCTGAGAGTAAAGATGTTATGCAATTCTAAAAAAGCTACATGTCAGTCCTGGCAAACATTCTACCCATCAAGTATTCTGGATCGTAAGAAAATGATAAATTTGACCTCCTAGGATAGCTCCAGGAGACAACCAAGGAAGAGTGGCATAGAAAGAGGATGGATGTGGGAGAGGTGCCATGTCATATGTCGATGTTAAGAAATGCTTATGTCAGGTGCCCATAATACTTTTGTAATAGATGGTAAGGTAATTTTTAGATATCTGATATATTTTACTGTATGTAATATGAGCTGAGAGAAGGGTTGATTAAGCACCTAATAGCGAATACCCAGTAAACACACTTACGTTTATTAACGTTCAGGGAACGTAATTTTAGGGGTCAAATAACGGAATTTCTGTACATTCGCTGAACGTAAAAATGTAAGGTTTATTTTAGGTAACTGAACATAACGTAATGAAAATTTACATTCACAGAATGTTCTCTGAATGGGTGGAGTCAATAAGTTATACGGATTGACTGCTGTATTAATTGTCAGAGGGCACCACTCTCCACCACCTGACTGAGACACCTGACTGAGACATCTGAACTAGGTCACAGGTATACATACCTGAGCAGGCAGGCAGGCAGGCATGCAGAACAGACATGGTGGTGTGCAACTTGTGGAAGCATGAGTACCACGGGAACAAGAGAAGGCGTGCCCAGAATGCACTTGTCCCAACCCCCGGTGGAAGGCAGGTGATCAAATGGTGGAACAGAAGGCTCCGGAAGGCTCACATGGGACCGAGGACACAGCCGGGGCCACGGACGAAGAGAGCGATCTGGAGGGTGGCCTTCTGGCCGACAACACCGGTTCTGTTATGCAAGGTGACTGTTTGATAAGCAATGATGATTTATTATGTCAAATCAAATTGGAGAGAGCAAGGAAGCATAAGATTGAGCATCTGTCTAAAAGGAAAGAGTTAGACCTGGAGTTAGCCAGTCTACGGGCCGATAACAACAGGTTGTTGAGGGAAGTAAACGATGGGGTTCGTGCCTGGCATGGTGCTATGAGTGTGTTCGATACCCCGCATAAACTCCTTACTGCTGTTTCTGTGGGCCTGGACGCGGCTGAGCTGGATATAGTAAATAACCAAGACCGGGACTCGAACTCAGCCGGGGGTGCATTCAATGCTCGATACAAATCCGTTACTGCTGCTTCTGCAGGCCCGGACCTGTCGGTAAACAATCTAAAACCGGCCATGCTAGCCTTCCCGTACCGGGTTCTCAGGCTCCAGTAGACGGTAATCTCACAAAATATGATGCTTCTAGACCGTCCACAGGCCATTCTGGCCTCAATCCTTCTAAAAATGATCCCTCCAGACCAAACCTTGCTGTAGGTTATCCTCCTGGAGAGAGGAAAGACCAAATAAACAAGTCGCTCTCCCACGCAGACCAGTCGGGTACCCGGTACTATCACCCGGACCACCAGCCACATCAACCAGTCCATTTGCAGCATTTGGGGGAGGTAGCAGGGCCTACCCACTCATCTCAAGGTAGTGTCAGTGCACCCTCAAGTGTTTTTAATATTCACGGTGGTAATATGAACTCTGTTATGGGCCAGGGGGAGGTAGCAGGGCCTGCCAACACCAACTAAGGTGATGTCAGTGCACCCCAAGGTTCAATCTCTCAGCCACCTGTGGATATTTCATATACAGCTTATTTGAGGCGGGTGGGCCAGCAACACCCCCATCATCCACCAGCGCAACCAGCACAACAACCTCCGCAGGCAGTTAACTTGCAGTCAATGCAAAAGCTGATTGCAGCACAACAAGAGCAGCTATTATCAATGCAGCAGCAACTACAAAAGCTGCACCTTGGTCCATCCTCCAGTCCTCCTTGGGGGGGGGGGCCCACCGCAACCACCCCCGCCACAACCAAGGACACCCGAGCTGTACTACCAGGATGGCACCCTGTATACCCCCCCTGTATCTTCGCAGGCGGCAGGCAGGCCAGGCCCCCATGTACTCCCACCACACTCTCCAGACTGGCCTAGACCACGCAGGCTTGTCACCTACTGCAATGGGAGTAGCAGGGGATTTTGACTGCCTTTATTCTGCTGCTGGTACACAGCAAGGTATAGATTGGTTACTGGAGATGAAAGGGGAATCCTTCAAGAGAAAACGCTCTAACAATTGGTTAAGGCCCGACTATCATATTGACTATGATAATCGGGCCTTAACCAATTGTTATGAAGTCAACAAGTGTATTGAGAGAGCTAAAGCAGTAGGAGCTAAGGGTTTCAAAAATATTACTATCGAGGGCTACGCAGAACACATGAGCTTCATTACTCTCAAGGGTTAATCAGGTGCTTTTGAAGTGCCTCAGTTAGCAAAATACGATCCCTTAGTAGTAGATAAAGTAATTGATGGTCGCCTGGTTGATTTTGTTGTGGGTGAAAAGGGTGCTGTAGAAACCCACTTGAGTGCAGAACACATGTCTATCCGTAGTGCTAGTAGCAGTCAGGGATCCACCTCTTCTACCAGTAATCCTGGTAAGAGCAGGCGTCACAAGAACAGGGCGGCAGGGGAGGGGATGGACTCTAGCAAGCGGGATTTTACTAGCGAATGCCTCAAATGGAACTTCACAGCATGTGATTACGACAACTGTAAACAGAAACACATTTGTATACATTGCAAGGGTGCCCATAAAGGCAAAAAATTGTAATTTTGACAGGGACCAGCATACGGATGGTAAAGCCTGACAGGCGGGCAATATTGTTAGTCCTCACCCAGATATTGGTCTACCTTTGTTCATAGAGGAGGAATGTCTTTGGATAATTTCTTCCCAATTAGTTATAATGATGTCACGTGTACAGCTAGTATGAGTGATTTGCTTAAAACATACGAGGAGTATTCTCCATTGTGGGACTCCTAGGGAGTCCATTATGTATGTGGTATTAGATCACAGTTCAACCTGTGTGCTTGGAGAGAAATGTTATCTGGTGGCCCAGATAATGTTTATGGCAAGGGTAATTGGGACTGGAACTCTCATTTCATATTAGATGGAATCTATCATGACCCAAATTAGTGGATCCAGGGGCACATATTGATGGGTACTACAATATTAATTACAACTCTGTGACCATCAGTGCTTTCAGTGAAATTGATAATATTATCAAGGGTGAACTATCCAGCGGAAAGCTAACCAAGGTTGATAGGCAACCTCACTGCATTCACGCATTGGGTGCAGTTCCGAAGACATCTTGCAGATATAGACCTATAACTGACGCAAGTTTGCCGGATGGAAACTCAATCAATAATTTCATGCATCAGACATTTAAGAATTTCGTTTATAACTCCATTGATGTAATTTCCGACAACATGTCAGAGTTGTGTCATTTTGGGGTGACGGATATTACGGCAGCCTATCGTACCGATTTAACTCGCCCATGTGACGGGACACTTCAAGGCCTGGTATGGCACTTGGATGGCGTGGATAAATTCATCCAGGATAACTTCTTAAGTTTCGGCACAAGAGTTGCCCCATATGTATTCAACTCTATCACTGACTCGCTCGCTTTGTTACTTCTGTGTCAATTATTTAGATGATTTTCTCGTCATGGCACCTACTTATGAGGAATGTAAATCGGCACAATTGTTCCTACATAGGACACTATGAAAGTTAGGTTTCTACAAATCATATGAGAAGGTGTGTTCTCCTAGTCAGGTCCAAACATATCTGGGGATTGAACTGGACTAATGCTAATGCAGCTAAGGTTACCTGAAGGCAAGTTGGCAAAACTACACGTGGAGCAAGCCTTTTTTGCAGGTCGCCGCCGGGCGACCAAGAAGCAGCTTTAGAAATTATGTGGAATTTTAGCTCACTGTGCCACCTTGGTCCACGGCGACCGCACATTCTCGCACAGAGTCATTGGTATGTTGAAATGTTTCACTAAATCCCACAGATATATAACCCTGACACGCAGCTTTCACAAGGACATAGAATGGTGGCAGTGCTTTGCCCAGTGGTTCAATGGTACGGCCAAGGTAGTTCAACCACCCCTACATACTTTGTTGGTAACCTCGGATGCATCGGGTAGTGGTTACGGCGCCTTCTTTGGTGTGGACTGGATAGCCGGTCAATGGAACAATGATCTGTACTTGGAGATCGATAGTCACAAGCACTGACTATCCTCCCCCTTTGACATTCCATGTGACATAAATTTCAGGGATTTATCTATGAAAGCGTCAAGCGATGGGGCCACTTGTGGAAGGACCACAAGTTCCTATGTATGCCAGACACACAGGTGGTGGTGGCACTGAATTCGGGCAGGGTAGCAAATGATCATAGTATGGCCATACTCAGGAAGATATTCTGGCAATCAGTGCTCTATAACTGTTATCTCATATGAATATACCTTCCTGGGAAGGAGAACATAGTGGCTGACGCAATATCCAGACTCACCTCTGAGTCTGACCTCCTAGTGTTCTTATGTTGCAGGGGCACTGGAGAAGCGCAGGCAGTTAGACCTCAAAATGGCGGAGTTGAGGTCTCAAGCATGGTCAGTTAACATTTGGAAGACAAAAACCTTGCAGTGGAAACGTTACATTACGTTCTGCAGCTCTATACATGTGGCTGCGCTTCCTACTAGTACTAATCTTATGTGCAGATACATCACCGATCTTTGTGGTTCTGTCAAGTACAAGACTATTCAGAATTTTGTCAGCGGAGTGTTGTCACTAAACAATTACTTTGGACATGATGTCCGAATATTAGACAAGATTTTGGTTTCATCACTACCGTGACTGGTATTAGACGGGTGCTCAGGGACCCTACCCCAGTGAGGCCTTCTTTTACGCTTTCTGACCTTCTGAAGATGTATTCCTTTGTGAACATGGACTCCCCTTCTGAGCAAACGATTTGGGCATGCATCGCCCTCAGCTTTCGCTCTCTTCTACGCAAAAGTAATTTGGTGCCAGACTCTCCTACCAACCCTACAGGTCATTACTTGCACAGGGGCGCCTTACAGTTCAGTTCATGGGGATTAGAACTCAGTATCTCATCTTCCAAAACAATCCAGTATGGTCAGAAAGTGTTCAAAGTTCCAGTCACCCTAGCACCGAACTCGCCGCTATGCGCAGCTTCAATGATATGGAACCATCTTAATGACTTTCCATCTTCTGATCCCATGTCTCCAGCCTTCATGATCATGAAGGGGATCAAAGTGGTGCCGCTGTCATACCCTGTCCTGCTGGCGTTTCTCAAACGCCTAATGAAATCAGCTGGTCTCAATAAGGATTGAGCTGGAATGCATTCACAGCACAGGTCAGGAGCTATCTACATGTATAACTTAGGGCTGACGATTGAAGACATTCGTCAGGCCGGGGATTTGGCCAGTATGGCCGCCCTCGTATACCTTACAAAACCCTTCCAGTCCCGAGTGAACACTGACTTAATTGTATCAAAGGGTCTCAAGTGTGGATGGGAAGTCTAAATTTGTGGTGTTTTGCGGTTTCTCTGCCTTTCTTTTACTTATAACTTACTTATATTAATATTTACTCTGGAGGTTGCTGGCAGTTTCAGACTGACAAGGCCAAAGTCCAATTACTCGCCTTTTCCCTCCATCACATCAATGAGTGGAGTTGATAAGTCATACGGATTGACTCCTGTATTGATTGTCAGAGGGCACCACTCTCCACCACCTGACTGAGACACCTGACTGAGACACCTGAACTAGGTCACAGGTATACATACCTGAGCAGGCAGGCAGGCAGGCATGCAGAACAGACTGTTGTTTTCTTTTTCTTTTTTTTTCTTTATTCTTTAACTTTGTTTAAATAAATAGGCCGGCAGTTTCAGACTGACAAGGCCCAAGTCCAATTACTTGCCTTGTCCCTCCATCATATCAATGTGATATTTATGTTATATATATGTAATATTTTTACATATCGTAATGTAAAAAAAACATTTTTCAACCATTGGGTAGATATCATTGAATGTTTATATACGTAAAATGATTGATGTGCATCTACGTAACCTTAGAGATATAAATCAGCGTTTCTTTTACGTCATATGTACGTTGTAATGATAAATTACTTATATATTACATTTCACTAGAAGTTCTACGTTCATTTACATCATTGCCTGATAGGTTTTTAACTGATGTCTACAGCACAGGAACGTTATCATCTTTACACATGATACTAGTGGCTTCGCCACTAGAGTTTGAAGCAATAGAGCAGCTAAGGGCCTACAATGCAGCCCCCTGGTGACTTATACTAGAGGCACGTCACTTTGCAATGCCGTGTCACTTAGCAAAATCCAGATATCTCAAAATAAAGAGAGGGTCATACTATAGGACCACACATAGAGCTGCCATTCTCTTTGAAAGCGGATCCAAGATTGCGACCATTTAGATCCAGAATAGCGTCCCTAATGAAGCTATATAATAATTGCACAAAAAATATAATTATGACACTTCTGAGTTGAAACCTCAGATGCTATCAGGTGGGTAATTCAATACATAGTCATGAAAATATTTCTGGTGATCTATCTAATGGCCAGGTCGAGTTAGCTGACATTTTCCTACCTGCTTCACAGCTTGAAAATTTTGCTTCATCTGGTACCTTAAGGGTACTGCACTTTGACGCAGTCAAAAATTACTCATTCATAACCAGCGATCTAGTAACCCATTTTTATATACAGTGTAATCATCCTAGGAATTTGATGTTTATTTACATCATTGTCTGATGAGATTTCAATCATGGCATTACATCTACTCATAATGAATTTTGATGGAAATTGGAAATTATGGTAATAGCTATTATATCTGAACAGAATCATCCCTTTTCATTTGAGCCCATTTCTATGAATAACAAGGACAAGGCAACACATGATTAACAACACAAAATCTTTTATTAGCGGTATTTATTGTATGTAATTTTAAGCCAAACTATCTACTGTATGCAGAGGAGAAGAAAAATCCTGCTATTTCTGCTGTTCCTAAAAACACAAAGTAAAGTGCTTACAATGAAGAATAAAGGGATAATCATTATCAAAATAAATATGATATCAGCTTTAAAAAGAAGATTATCTTAGGGATCATCCCTTGCTTATGTAGGAGTACACTTGTAGACAGAATTATTTGGAAAGTTAGGGAACTATTGCAAGCCTACATCAGAGGTCGGTTGCCACCTTGTAGCTTTTCCAATCTTCTTTATCAATATTTGAGAAGGGAGTATTTTCAGCTGAAATTCGGGTTATTTTGAGGTTATTTCTCACACTCAACCATCAGTAGTTATAAATACTATCTCTCTAATTCATGTATGGATATGATTGATATAAAAGTACTATACAAAATAGCTTTTGAAATGGGTCCAAATATAATGTATGTAAGAGGGGGGTAGCCCCAATGAATACATGGTGAAACAGATGGGTAGGGGTTAATCTTCGGCAAAAAGTGCATTTGCACTTAATGGATGGTCCCTTAGTTGGCACTGCAGATTAGGTACTTGCATAATTGGCCATGTCTGGAACAGGCCTTTTGGTAAAAGGAGTCCTTCATGGTGCATGCTTCGGACAGCTGCACCAGGATTTGCCTTCCTATGGCATGAACATTATTAAACCTATTGTCAAAAAAACCTATTTACATGGATGGTTTATTCAATGTTTGAGAAGGCAAACAGAGAATTACATGTCTTTCTGTGTATAAACTCTGTGTACTGATTTAGATGTTTAGCCCCCCTAAGGAAGTTTATTCAGGAGTGTATAGTATTAGCCACTTTGTGATGGTCATCAAATTGCAAGTGAGTTTGATCAAAGCTTTATTGGTGAATCATGCTCCTCCTAAGGGTGCATTAAAATAGCATAGGTTGAGTAGTATACATGAATCTACTTCAATTAATCGTTTAAGTGCAGGGGTTCTACAATTAGGAAAGATACTGTGAGGGTTAGGACCCTTTTGAAACCTAAATTTCCTCTTCAAAATGATTGCAGGTCCTGTATAATCACAGAAGAGAGCAGGTATTTGTTAGCAGATAGGGTAAAGTGACCATGAGTTGTCCACTTGGGCCCCTGAACAACTCTGACTTTTTCTAGGATCTGTGCTATAGTTGGCTAACTTGGATGGAATATCAGAAAATGGTTGTGAAAATTATCCTTAATGTTATTCCAACAAATAAGGTTAGAGCTCTTATACTCATGCCCATCAGGCCCTAAAAGCCTTCCTTATCTAAGTGATGTCTATTTATGATGACCAGTACCATGAGTCGGCCACATCATATCATGAATCAAATACTGGGTAGGAGAGTATTATTGTACACATACTTAATACTAGGAAAGGGCAGATTTTCAGTTTACTGTTAATTGACAGGGTGTGAATTAATGCATATACAATATTTATATAAGGTTAACCCTTTTCCTTGACTACTAGGATATAACTGCAAGCGTTTCCTCATTTACTGCTTGAACATAAATATAAGTGGCTTGCAAACCATAAGAAACCCATCTCTATTCACATAGAAATCATTCCAAACATGTTGTTATTGATAGCCTGTAGAAGGTGATAGACCCAACTTGCCAAGGTTGGTAAGATATGAGATGCTGTATCTCACCTCTCTTTAACAAGGAAAATAGTTTAAAACAAAGGTGGTCATTGATACTTTTAATTTGGCAGTAAAAACATGCAAAGTGGCCAACTCAAGGTACATGCACAACTCAAGGTCACTCTACCCTAAACCATTTTGACCAGCCAAGGGGATTTAGTATCAATGCTGGCCACGAGAGGGACACCACTACGGCCTAAAAAATAGACCCACAGTGTTTAACTCTACTTTGATATGAACTACAGGAGTCCCAAAGAAAACTTTAATGCAAATCTTTAGAATGTAAAATGCATATTTTTGAGCAGAAATAAGTGTATTACATGTGTTGCCATGGAAACATAGCCTATTGGGAGCAACATCCATAGGATCAATGTGCTAAAAAAAAGATGGCAAAAATCCTATAGATCAGCTTCTAGAGGAAATTAATGTAAAGAGAATGACAATCTTCCTAATTTGCATCGCTGTGCATGATTATATCTATCATCACAGATATCATGAGGGTTAAGGCTTAATAACCTGACTATATAAAATTTTATAAGCAAATATGGGTGTCCCCTTCCAAATTACCCATTAGGGTTGCCTTCATTCAATTATTTTGGTATGATAGATCAATTTAAAATTGGAATTCAAAGGATTGAAATGCAAGAGCCACACATTTTTCCAAGTGGCATTGTAGAAGTAGCATGGAAAGCCTCAGAGGCATAGCAGGTATTGTTATTTTTCTACTAAATGTACTTAGAGACAAACAGGAACTAAATTAGTTTGAAGAATTTTTAATGCCCTTCAATAAGCAAAAATGCCACATTTCAGTTATGAATACATACACTTGTAGATAGACAATTATTTGGAAAGTTAGGAAACTATTGCAAGCCTACATCAGAGGTCTGTTGCCACCTTGTAGTTTTTCCAATCTTCTTTATCATTAGGGGCAAGCTAAGTATAATAGCTACAGTATTTCTGTATGGCAGTAGTAGCTCGGTATGCAACGCATATGTTGGACTTCCTCTACGGACACTATCTGTTTGGTAGCTTTAGTTTGAGCTTCTCATCAATGTTCATTGCAGCCTTTCAATACAGCTTCAATATGACCATCTATAACAGGCTTGCACTCAAGCAGGAGGATCTCTACAAAAGAAGAACAATATATTAGCAAATTCCAGTCAGTAGTTATTGAGATTTGTCTCACTGCTTTTCTATTGAAATGATTCCTAGGCACAACACTGTCTATCTATTATATTCACCTACATTCATGTGAGAGAAAAGTGATTCATAGGGTACTGCTATACATTTATTTCATCAAGCCAATAATAGAGAAGGTTCTATTAGCAGTATGGAAAAGTGGTCTGGTCTTCACAGGCAGGGTTTGGCCAGTGGTGGCAGTACAAATATATATCAGAAGGTGGCAGGTGTTTAGCAGCCTGCAATGCATTTATCAAAGTGTATATACATTTTGATTACTCTGACGACAACATTGTGGTTATATTCAGCCAATTCATATGGCCTACGGTAAGATATTGACCCGGAAATCTGGCTGGCCATCATCTGCCAATAAATATGGATGATTTCTAGAGACTTTGATTCAATAGCCGTAGCCCGAAAGGTCTTAATTCAAATACACATAATCAATTTTACTGCACCTTTGGCATTAGTCAATTTATGTGTGATCCCTTGGGTATTCCTCACCACCTGGACAACATTGGATTTGCATTTTGAGTGGTTACTAAATTAAATATAAAAGAGAATAGAATGAATGTAATGTCATGAATACTACAAAATAGGCAAGTGCTTATACCATTTAGCAACATGAAAAGTTGAGAAAGGAAAATAAATGTAGTTTAAGTGGCTGCAGAAAAAACCCCAGAGATTTGGCTAAATTGGGTTAATGTGGGACAATCAGTTCACATCATCCCAAGACATGTGGACAAAGTTGGCCCAAGATGGGAAAACCTTGGGCCGAATAGTCAGATTGACTCAAGTTGGGCAAATTCGGTCAAATCAGTTCAATATCAGACACAATAGGTTGCATTGGGTCAAGTAGAGCTGTTTTAGACCCAATCTACCCATTTTTGACCTACCTGACATCTCTCTGGCCAACTTGACCCATCTTTGGTCAATTCATCCCTTTTGCAGACCTAATATACCCAATTTGGTTAATACCACTCAATTTGGGCCGTCCTGGGTTAATTTACATACACTGGGTAAATTATACTGCTTTTGACCCAATTTATCCAAATCGGGTCTACCAGGCTCATTTTGCTGGCCATTTGACCCATCTTGGCCAAGTTTGACCAGTTTTGACCTGATTTGTTTTGCTTTTTGATAAAAATAGTTTTCTTTTTAAAGGCTATATATATAGTGGTTGGATGGTCTAACTTGCAGTACTACAGTTAGTTGATACAGATAGTGGTTGTACAAGGGTTAATACACATACAGAGCTCACCTAATCTGGACACACATGACATAGGCTGACCCTGGTAGAAGTATGCAGCTACAGTGGGAGGGCTATTTTTAAACACAGTGGCCACACAAGTATAGGGTTCTAATTATATCTTCAGGTGTATATACCATGATACTCAATGGAAAGGAATGAAGAATTGTGATAATGTACAGTGGAAATCAAGGGCCCATGATTTGGGCAAAAACCCTTTCCTTCAAATCATGTTCCTCATAGTACTCAAATTACATAAATATACATTTAGGCAGACAAATAATTTACATAGATGAAGGTTCAAATGATGCTTACTGAATCCCCAACCAAAAAGGAAAATGACATGATTTTACGTTAAATGATGTCAATACTTGATGTAAATAATACATACAGAAAATGTTCAGAGAACGTTCTGTGGACGTAAATTTACGTTGTATTTCATCCAGTAACATGAAAAAACCCTTACATTTCTACGTTCAGAGAACGTTCTCAAATTACGTACAAATTATGTATGTGTGTTTACTGGGATATGGGGCCCTAATAGCGGACAATGGCATTGTTTAGTAAATAGCATGCAGGAAATGCATCATTTTCCTTTATATATATATATATATATATATATATATATATATATATATATATATATATATATATATATATATATAATATATATATACATACATCTGGGTGGACTAATCTGGAATCTATTCACTTACAATATTCCATTATGTGTCAAATATTTCGATAGAGTTGCAAACATGCTTACTTTCACCCTACATGGAAGCTATAGTTTAGAGACAAGAATACAAGCTTAGAATAGGCTGTATATATTTTGAGATAAATAATGAAATAATTATACATTATATCAACTTAATACAAATAAAACAGTGCTTAGCATGACAAAGGGTTGTGTCAGTTTAAGTGTTTCATTCAATGTCCTCTTGCATACCCCAGAAACGACAAAAGGATTCAGGGGTTAAAAATGCCCCGACACATACCCACCATTCCCGTTGTTAAGATTTGGCGACCTGCTTAAATCTCATCTTAGAGACTAACGGTCTACACTTCCAAAATGCCTTGGATTTTCATTCATATCTAAGAGAAATGGGGCTTATATACATGTGTACCTTCCCCCTTAAGTCTGAAACACGGCCTTTAGTGCCCTATCAAAGTCATCTTGATAAAAAAAGGGAAAATCTTTAGTACTTACTTAGTGTGAAGGCAACCACATAATTGCCGATTGATCCGATGGACAGCAAGATCCTGGCTACAACAATAGTAGTTCGGTGCTCAGAAAGGAACCCACCAATCTTCAACAAAAGGAAAGCACAAATGCTGGGTACCTTCCATACCTGAAATACAGGTTTCATAATATAGACTGCAGAAAAAGGATTTTAGTGGCTAAACAGCATTGACACTCATAATAGCAATTGTAGAACATTGTAACATTATGGGGTCTTACGTCACAAAGTAAAATGTGATGCTTTCAGACTATAGGTCTTATTATATAATTATACGGTTGGTATAAGTAGGTGAATTACCTGTCTGAGAGGATGCCAACCATGATAAAGCCGAGCATGAATCCCAGAATGGGCATTGTGCCCACAAACGGCACCATCCAGCTGTCTCAGCACACCAGGTCCCACTGCCAGCATTAAGTGTACATGAATAATATTCAAATTCCACATGCAACAGACACATCTTTCTGGAAGTGTGCTAAAGGATAGGTGATACGCTGCTGTACAAGTACAATCCTAAAATAATTATTATATTACTTTTGAGAATGCGTTTTATGCGCGTTTCCATATTCTGTGCACGTCTATAGTGGGGGCTCCACTGCGCGATTTTTTGGTACATTCTCACTAACTGCTATCCCTATTGTGCCTAAGCTATAGGGTGTTAACATTCCTATATTGTGAACATGAGATTCAAAATTATAAACATGAGATTTCAAGGGTTATTTCATGGGTGATCTCTCTCCTTGTGTGTCATATTTACAAACTAACCTGCACCTGCATAGACTCTGTGATTGGGTGGGAGTTCAATATATGAACAACAACACAACAAAATATAAACAACAACACAGCAGTCACACAGATCGCAGGGTCTTGTACTGTAAAAATTAAACCTGTCTGATATTGAGTTGCAGAGACTCCCCAATGTGAAAGTCTGCAATGTTTACATAACATCAGCTTAATTTAGTAAACAAAAACATCTTTCTGACAACACAAGCATGCTTCAGAGCGCACACAATCACATCCCCAGATAAACAAATAGCTCCCTCAACATACACATTCTACCTTGTAATGGTAACAATTACTACTGTTTAACCCATGTTTGTCTCCCATTTTCTGAGAATTGCTGCGATTCTCTGCAAAAATCGCGTAGTGGAGCCTCACCTTATCTTTTTAAATATCCCTCTGTCCAAATTTCAGTTTGGGAAGTGGGCAATAGATCTTAACATAGCTTAACAAAAAGGCTGTTAGGTCATTCCACATTATTTCTACAAGTGGTCCCCGCATGACCCCTCAATGCCAGACCTCTAGCTCATAGTGCTTTGAAAATATAACACACTGAAGTTAACACAAAATTGAGATTTTTGACACTGATGGTCACATCCTCTCATATATTATAAAGGCCAATCTCATGAACCAATGGGAGTTGGAAGCTACAGTTTTACATGTGGTCATAACCTATATACATCTATATGTAGAAGAGAAATTATCCAGATCTGAGGGGATCATGCAGGGAAAGTTCTCAAAATATGTCCATTTATAATGGAATGACCCTGTTGCAGCGGCAGTTCCTCCATGAGCACGGTACTGATCATGATAAAAGTTGGCACAGAAATCAATCAATACATTCTCAAAGTGACATATGTCCTATATTCAAGTAAGATTCCGGATAGGCAAAATGGCTAATCAGTTCCAGACAGTTTTGGGGTCGGTAAGTGATTGATTCCTAACCTACGTGAAAAATAAAAAAAGTCAGGACTGAAAAGAAAGTGAGTACGGCAGGTGAGGAAATAATTGCAACACCCTCCAGTGTAACAATGCATAGGTGAGTCAACAGTGACTGTCAAGAGAACAGGACGAGGCACGTGTGGTTACCCCAACACTACACGTACTCCTTACTGATCCGGTGAGTATTTCCCTCCTCTGAGAGTTCCAGCAGGTCACATGGTACCTTTCCCACCCATTCCCAGCGTTTTCATTGGTTGCTGGTCTTATTTAGCTCAAGATTGTTATTTTGGGGAAAAATAACTTGGTGACATTTCTATACCAAAATGAGTTATATTCAATAACTTTGAATTCCTCAAATTTTTGGGAAATCTGGCACATGATTATAGAAAATAGTCACCAGCTGACTTGGGATTACCCATGGAGCCTTCAGATGCTCTTCTAGTCTTGTTCCTACTGTCCTGTAGGTTTCTCCTACATATCTTTTTCCACAGCATTTGCTTTCAATACAGTATGTGACCAGATGGGGGAAAACCTGCATCCAGGGGGAAATGGCCTTTTAAAGTTGAAGACATGTGCTTTAAAATGAGATATCTTGAGCTAAAATATTCTAGGTAGTTCTTCTGAAATTACTTGTCAAATCTAGGTCGGTGTGAGGAATTGAAAAATGCAAATAAGCTCTAAATACATTATATCCTACCTTAAATAGTGATAATGCCAAAAATAGAGTTTTGTGGGAAAATAAACAAGGAAATGTGATTTCTTTTTTATCATAAAATCAGTTCTAGAGGGAATTTTCTGGGTCTGTTTTTGGTTCTGAGTTCCTTATGTAAATATCCAACACATTTGTGGCAAAAATTCCCATTTAGATAATGGAGTTATTTCCATGGCAACCAGAGATTGCCATATATGCCAATTATCTATGTTTCCATGGCAACAGATGTCTCTTTTGCATTCCATAAATGGAATGTTTTCAATTGGATTGGAAAAATTCTGAGCATATCACTAAATTCCACATTAAAATTTGATCTAAGCCATGTTTCAGTAAATTTTTTAGTGTTTTCCTCATACACTGCCCCCTGGTGGCCAAATGCTGAACTAGAAATCCCCCCGGATGCATGTTTTCTCCAGATGGGTTACATATATTACATTTGAGCTGTTACAAGTTATGTTTCCCTTTTCAAGTGTTTTGTAATTTTAATTTCTCCACTTTTGTCTAGTTTTGGGCATATGTTGCATTTCTCATCTGTGCATGCATTTGAATTTTTGCATGTGTCATTGCTATTCTCTTCTTTTCCACAAGTGCTTGGGCTGAAGTCAGTTCTTGCTCGTATGAGTATGTCCCTTAGATTTTTGGGTCTAGAGTAGCCTGGTACAATAGTGCATCTCTCTATTGGTCTCGCATGATTGTGCTAGATTCTCCCAATTTATCTTTATTATTGAAGGCACTTTGTTGTAGTTTGGACGGAAAGTGGTGGTCATAAATATTTTCTCCTTTTCCGTTTCATTATTTTGTATTGGTTTTGTTTTTTGGTTCCAGGAGTGTGGTCCTTTCTACTAGTTTCACTTTCTCTAAGGCCTCGTCAAGTAATTTTTGAGGATAACCCTTATCTTTGAATTGTTTCATTTTTATTTTCAAAATGGTAAGGAAGTTATCTTCCTTTTGACAGATTCCTTTCAGTCTAAGAGGTGTACAGTTTATTCCTACTTTTGATTACCATAGGGTTTAAGAAGTTAATTTTGTCTTTAGACCACTCTACTGTGAATTTTTGGTTGGATGTTTTTGATTTAATTCTGTAATCCATTCTGTTAGTTTATCCTCTCCATAGTCCCAGATGAAGAAGATGTCATTAATATATTCAATATATTCCTAAGCCAGACCTTGATGGAGCAACTCTAGTTCCCATTGCTCTGCCGCTGATTTGTAAATAATTTTCTCTGTTGAACTGAAAATTATTGTTTTTCAAAACAATACTTTAATAATAGATCAACTAAGGATTCATTTTTTTTTTCGGATTCTGATTGCCCTTTCTTTCCTTTTCAAGGATGTTTTTTATAGTCTCAATACCTTCATCATTCGGAATATTGGTGTAAAGCGAAGTTACTTCCAATGTACCTATAATTGAGTTTTCATTTATGTCTGAGATTCTCTCAATTTTTCTGATGAAGTCAGTGGTGCCTTTTACATAAGATTCACTTTTTTGTACCAATGGTTTGAGAAAAAGATCTACTAGTGCGGAAATCCGCTCTGTTGGACTATTGTTCGCAGATACAATTGGTCTACCCGGTGGTGGCAGTGTCTCTTTATGGATTTTTGGTGGGAAATATATTTGAGGTTTTCTAGGTTTCTGTGCCAAAATTGATTTTGCTACCTTTTTCGTTATTTCCTTGTTTTCTACCATCTGTTGAACTCTCTCTTCAACTTTTAGTTAGCTGATTTCAGTGAGATCCTCATCTAGTTTTTTTATATCTTTTTTTTTCATCACCTAATTGTCTGTCAGCTTCCAGAATGTAATCTATAGTGTCTTGTATTACAATAGCTCCACCTTTGTCGGCTGGTTTGACTGTGATCGATTTGTCTTTTGCTAGTTCTCTGAGTGCCTTTCTTTGGTTAGTGGTGAAATTGTGTTTCTTTAAAGGTTTTGGGTGGCCACTTTTATTATTATATTTTCATTTATCCAATTTTCTAAAGGGATGGAGCCCCCTGGGAAGGTCCAGCTATTCCTGGATCCTTTGCCCACTCTGATCAACTGCGGTTAGCATGGGCGTGGAAAGCAGGGGGGGGCAGGGGAGACATGTCCCCCCCACTTTTGGCCAACTCCTCAAAAGGTCAAAACTAAAAGGTCAAGCAAAGGGAGGTAAAAAGTTCCAGGAACCCCCCCTGGTACCACCCACTCTGAAACTGCTTCCCACGCCCCTGGGTTGATCAAAGGGGGGTGCTGGTTTGGGGAATAGCATTTTTCAAATTTTCTTTTTTCATTTGTTTCTTATTGCGTTTCTGTTGTCCGTAATTTATTGTGAAAGGCATCGAGTTCCCTCCTAATTTCCGCTAGGTCTACACTTCTTTGAGTTGGACAGGATTTCAAACCCTTTTCTAGTACTTCGATTGGTTCTTTTGTTAATACTTTACTTGACGAATTGATTACGTTGCTTTATTTGTTTTTCGGATCATTTTTTTTTCTATTTCGAGTTCTCCTTGTAGGGTGTTGTTAGAGCTTACATTGGTAGAGTTAGTGCTGACAAAAGACACAACGACATTTTTCTTTTTCAGTTTCATTGTTATTCAACACATTACATTCAATGTTTGTTACAGTTTGTTGAGGTACAGATGTCATGTTTTCAATACAGATATCATTTTCATTTTTCTCAATTGTTTCATTCGATACAAGAGACTCAAGGGTGTTAGGATCAGTGTTCAGTTCAGAGTTCGTTTTTTCCCACGCTTAACCAAGCACATGTACCAGTATACAATTATACCAGGTACTTTGGTAACAACGATAAGAAGGGAAAATATCAATATGTACATTGTACCAGTAAGTATAGTCACAGATAGAGAATGACACAGGTAGCCCTGCATGTGGTGCCTGCCACTAGTTTGCTTAACTGATACGTACTTTAACATGCGTTGTATGTAAGCATTCAAGCAGACATTATAATCTACATGCACCATCAAGCTTGTACATCTATTCTATGTGGCTTCATATAGACTTCTACAGAAGAAATGCCTACCTTAGTTGTAATACTCTGGACAATGAGAGACTGGTCATACACCCATCCAGCCTTACAGGGAATGCTGGTAGTTTCATTAGTAACCTCCACACTCCTGTTCCAATGTGAAAAGTCATCATCTGTAAAGTGGCTGTAGTTGAGGTTGTAAACAGTACAGGATTCATACACCACCTGTCCACCCGGGGGGCACTCTCTATGTAAGGTATACACATATGTGTGGCTGGCAAGGGTACTTTTTCAAGGAAAATTCCCTAGCAAGCCTCCTGTTTCAGCCACAAATGTCCCTAGCAAGCCTCCTGTTTCAGCCACAAATGTCCCTAGCAAGGGTCAAGTTTCAGCAAAATACCCCGATTAAGTGGGAAATTTCGAAATTTTCATTGGGATCAGCACAGTTTTCATAAAAATGGCATGAATTAAATTCAATCTTCTCCCCAATCAGTGTAAATTTAAGACATTTTGAAATAAATCTAGGCTTATTGAGTCAAAAGTGCCCTAGAAAGGGTAGGCTTTCCAAGAAAAACCCGCAAATGGGTGCCCTAGCAAGGGTAAGGGTTTTCGTGGGTGCAGCCACACACCCGTATAAAAAAAAATTGAAGTGCCTCCCCAGGCCTGTCTACCATCTCCACTGTCAGCCACTGGCATGGACACCAACTTCTGGGTGTCAAAAGGTAGCTGGACTAACTTCTGCACCTTACACCAGTGTTCTGGTACGTGGCCTATAAAGTTGAGGAACATGGACTCAGTTCCAGTAAATGACACAATGCTCAGCACCAGACACCGCATGATTTGGTAGGCTCCAAATGAACCTACATAATTGAATAAATCATCAAATGGAATAGATCTTTGCTTCTCCATCTTGGAAGATGCAGTCAGAATGAGACAACGTTGAAACTGTTGAGAATAAACTGTTGTTCTTGTATACCTTTGGCCCTTTCAAGTTCCATTCATACATGTTATAATTCCAGAGTGAAAATTTTCTATGACTCTTATCAGTTTAAGATTAGGTTAATAATTGGTATGTTATGATTTCACCTGCTTCAGTTGGCAATAGGTACGTGCTATCTGCCACTCAGTTAGCTATTCTGATAAAATCAATACTCAAATGAATATCTCATATCAAGTGAGAAAGGAGGTAGTCAGGTCTCACTGTTCAAATCAGTGTGGTGGTTGCCATGGCGATTTAAAAAACATCGAGCCTGTGTCAACAAACCGTTACAAGTTGATGTTGTAATGAACACTGAATCCAGAGAAGTTCTTTGATCCTTGTTTATTGCATGATGACAGAGTGTACATATAGGTGGTAACAATGATACACTCGCCAGCATGCAGGCTCTGCCCCTAAGCTTGTAGCTCAACCTGTCGTAGGCTCTAGATACAAGGGAGGTTGTGTGTAGAATAAGAGAGATAAAGAGATGCCTGGGAGCTGCTCATAGGGTCTTATATACCCAGGTGAGAAGCTCACAGGGTGATGAAATGATTCTATTTATATGTGGACCAATCAGGGTGAAGGGAGATTGTGAAATTTCCCTGTATCCTAGAAATGGCGTCCACCGTGTGTTGTGATACTCCCAGTGAGTCAGTGCCCAGAAATGGAATGGGTCCGGTTCTCATAACATCCTGGTATGGGTGATGTAAGAGTAGCTCACTGTACACACTGGGTAGGGGATGAGTTGTAAGCTTGTGAGCAGGGCCTGAGCGTGTGTGGCGAAGAATTTAATAAATGTGTAAAATAATGAATAATACCCAGAATAGTCCATTGACAAATCCCCACATTCCTACTCATCTCTGCACGAGGTTTAAGGGAGGAAAATCATTAATAATAAGGGCTTTGCCAAGTCCATTGACAATTTTGGGTATCATGCATGTAAGATACGTAGTACAGGAGGTGTCCAGAATGAGGATACCGTATCAAAAATAAGTATACATAGAGGTTCCTTTATGGAACTGTAAAATAAGGAATACAGGTAGCATGCTATACCTTGTTGGATCAAAGAAAGCTCATAATACTTATTACTACAATAATAAATGCGTACAAATATTTTTGGCATGTCGTGAATACTGTTTTTGTACCTGAGCTTGTCGTGAGCTATGTAGTGATATGTCGGAGTAAAAAAAAACAAAACATCCTTTCTAATGCTGAGGTATCTGGAGTATTTACAAATATAATGTACAGAGAAAGAAAATTTTACAGTTTGTTGAGTTGGCATCAGGAAGTCAAATCAAGGTTGGGGGTTTCCCAAGATAAATTTGGCTTCCAGCTGCCAAGGGCATGTATTCAGCTAGGTATTTTTCTTTCCTAAAAAATTGACCAAGGTGGATACGATGTGACTGTTGATCTTGTTGGTAAAAAATTTTGAAATTCGTATGTAGGGCAGGGTCAAGGTAGTATTTGATGTGACTGTTGGCCCTGCTCTATATAGTTTGTGCCAAACTTAATAACTTAAGGAAAAATATGAACTATTTATACTTTTGACTAAACCTCATAAATACAATACATAATTGAGCTTGAAAAGATGTACGAATGGGGTTGATCTTATTGCACCTAAGGTGACATTATAAGGGTCACGTTATAATTATCACCCATAAGATCATGAAGGTTTGCCAATCTTTTGCAGGCATGAAAAAGGTTGATCTTGTTTACAAAAATAGAGTGAGTCTTTTATCAAAAATATCTACTTGAGTAGTTGTATGGGGGTCATAGGAAGGTTGTGTCTCCACAAACTCATTCAAAGTCCAAAGTCTATTGTTGCTATGGTGATATAATGTTCACTTGTTGTTTCTGAAATGCTTTCCAGCATGGAAGCTATTGGGTGGTAGGTTGCCATGCTGCTTGATGTTGGTTTTCATGAACCGACCCTCAGCTCTTCTTTCGGTCCTCTGCCTGATGGGTCTGTAGGACGAGAGAGTGAGGTCTGCAAAATCATCCATTACTGAGGCTAGGTTTCCAGCCTCAGAAATAGCTGAATCTCCACTGTCTGAGTCTGTAGGTGTTGGGGGCTCAACTGGAGAAGGTCGGTGAACTGGCATGGGCCTCCATGCTGTCCTGGGGGGGAAATACGCTGCTCTGTTTTTCCAATTGATGGGGACCGTTTTGTTGTAGGAACAAGGGCAGGCGAAACTATCAGGTCTGTGGTGGCATGGTGTGCAGAGGGCTGCTGATGATGTCTGCCCTCTCATTGATGTACAGAAGTTGTTATTGTGCATCCTGTATGCTGGGGGCATTGGGGTCCCGGGCCTACAGGATGCAGTGATGATGGTGCCCGACAGTGGTAGTCCTGCAAGGTGTCTGGGTCGTGGTGGTGTTATTAGGCCTGGTCTGCTGTTGGCTTCGCCTCTGGACCTGTTGGTACTGGTGCCTCTGCCTTGGGCCTTGCCTCTGGTCCTGATGGGACTGATGCCTCGTTCGGTGGTGGGCCAGCTGAGAAAACGACAGGAAGAGAAAACAATTCATCAACCACAGATCGCTGTCATGGTCTGCAACACAGAAAGGGACACAAGGTTAATAGCATTTAGTTAACTCATAAACACATTGTACAGAGCTCAACTGATTCATTTTGGCTTAGCGCGGGTCCTGTATCCAAGGACGCCTTGGTTAGTTCTTTTAAACTTCACCAGGTGGTAGTAGCGAGGTGGCGCTGTACCATGATGGCGAAAAAGGCTGGTAAGTTATGGGATTTAATATGGGTTTGACTTGCTCAGGTCAATTCTATTTGTTGTATGTGTCTGAAAAAGAACTATGTTGATGCTGTTTCAAATGAAAATTTATTTTGGGCCGAAAAAGGAGGCGAAGAAAAAAAAAATTTCCTGTGTCGCCAAAGTTTTGATCCGGGGTGCTAGAAAAGGGCACTTGTCCGCTCTGTGATGTCATAATGTTACATAATGGAGGAGTATGAGGTCGATCTCATTATGCCTAACGGCACTGTACTCCACCTAACTATCACCATGTCGGGTGGATTGTAAGTATATTTCGATTTTCAAGGGCGATTTTTGAGTTTTTGAAACTTTTGGGATTCAATTGGTCTAATCTTCCTTACTTTTCACATTCCAGCATCACACAGATCCAGTGGGTAATCGTCCCACCCGACGGGATGCCCAATGGGTATTGAGGTAAGTCCGATTTGAGCAAGTCAAAGTGTGAACATGTGTCAATGTTGTTGTTGTGACAGAGACGCCACGTGTCACATGACCGATGATAGTCCGTCGATTTCGGTTTTTGATGTGAAGCCAAGATGGCGCCGGGCTGCCGCGAGTGTGTCGGGCCAGTCGCCGCAGTCGGTGTTAACGTTGATAAGCATCAGTGTAAGCCGATTTATTGTGTTAGTTAGGCCTATCTATTGCTATGATGTTATGTAGTCCAATAGGCTTAGTGTTTAGCGGTGTATGGGTGTGCTTTGGGCAATATCCTGAGGTGGGGTTTCACGGTAGGGTGGGCGGGGGTCTGATGGGGGAATTGGATGGGGGGGGGCAATCCCCACAGCATCTTCATGGTGTTATCCGCCATGTTATCCGACATAACTGACATTTGGGTATAACCTTGGGACGGTCCTAAGTTGTATGATGGTGGGGGTGGCCGGTAGTTTATGAGGGTGGGGCGGTAGGGATTTTTGGATGGTTCCATCATGTATCGAAACTGGCCATGTTGGATTTGTAAGTTGAAAATTTACCTACCATCAACTATGTCTGTGGCCCTCTCAGCCAGGTTGGGGTTAAACATAAACAGGTCCTTGGGAGGCTGGGCCTCCTTGGGGTTCAGCATAGCCAATTCGGTGGGGTTGTCCCTGCTTGAAGATGGCTGGGGCTCACGTTTCTTTTATCTGATATGTCCTCCTGGGTCGAAGGGGCGAAATCGGGGCGAAACTCGCAAAGGACTCACCATCACAGGGTGTCAGCTGGTAGTCTGGTTGTCCCTTTTCCTCAATTACCAGTGCTAGAGTGTGTGGCTTGGACTTGAAGATCAATGCCAAAGGAATCCTCCAGAACAGAGGGCACCTAGGGTACCGCTCTAGGCGGATTGTCCTCAGGCAGCCAGCAATGATCATGGTGACCTTGTTTCTCCATTCTGCATCAAGGTAGCGTCCCAGGGGCTTGGTTAGCCGGGATGGAGTCAGCTTTGGTGCAATGATTGATGCTGGCCACAGATTTCTGCCGTACACAATGTTTGCTAGGGGGAAACTGAAGGTTCTCCCCTCTGAATGTATCCTAAGCACAAATTTGGCTGTCTTGTCTGATGGCTCCTGTCTCCAGTATGGCCAGTGCCGAAGGCACCTCCTGCAGAAAGCTCTGAGTATAAGTAGCGCTATCAAAATGACAGCGACTGATACCATGGCGTCATATCTGCCTGGTAGTTGTACCCATATGTTGGTGTTTGTCTCTTCTGCAGGTGTGGTGGGCGATGGCCACTCTGAGTTAGTCTTCTTGATCATTTCTTTAAGTTTGGTCCAAGAAGCGACGTCTGCCATTGCTGGAGTGCTGTGGATACTGATTAAGTGCGCCAGGTGTGTTACTCTCATGTGCACACGGCACGTGAGGACGCAGCAGAGCAGTGCTATGATTAGTGACAACAGGTGTAACCATGGTGAATACTCTAGATGGTATCCAAGATGTGCTATTGTGCTTCTGGACAGTATTGAGGATTTATCATGGATAGATCCTGCAGCCTCCTTTAAAGTAAAAACGTCTTTGAATAGGGGAAGCAATTTTATTGTGAACCGTCTTAAGGCGGTGAAAGTTGGGTAGTCTTAAGGCGGGTGGGTTGGTTGCTATGGTTACCCCAGAAACATTGGCTGGCGGGTTTCCAAAATGCCGCCATAGTGGCAGGTTAATGGGTACCTGAGCAGTGGGGTCTAATGTGAAATTTTGGGCGCAGGACAAATCTGTGTTGGGCATTATCATGCCATGATTCTTTAGTGAGCACAAGCATGGTACTGGTACTATAGAGTAAGCGTTATTTTTAATTTCCACTTGGCCTGAGTTAGAGCATTGTAGAACTGATGGTGATTTATTTGTGATTAACACATAAGAACTCTGAGATATGGGTTTTATAATATTGGGAATTTTGGTGGACAGCGTCGGGTATGTGGTGGACAGCGTCGGGTATGTCTAAAAATAGGGATAAAGCACACGTGGGGTGGCAGGGTGATAGCAAAGGCAGGGGTAGTTTGCAGCTAATAAAAGTATCGTTATCACACATATCCATATCTGTGTGGTCCATCTCAATATAATGTGAGTGGGCTTTGGACATGGCTATGTATGTGGGTAGCTCCTGTATAAGTGTATACCCAGTGGAATCTGTGTTTGTTGTGCAAAGGGGACAGGGAATGCCTCTGTTCTATAAAAAGAGTAGGTGTTTTCCCCGAGCCCTATGGGTATGGGTACAGTGACATGGAGTTTGTTTTGATTCTGCCAGTGCACGTGTACTCTCCTCTTGTAATAGTAACCCAGCGGTACATTCAACACCATAGCGCCTTTGTGGGCGGTGTGAAGTGCATCAGATAGGTTATTAAGTCCCATTTTCATCGTGTCATGAGGGATTAGATTGGCAGAAAGCTCACCTTCCATCAAGGAGTTAAGTGAATCTAGTAGGGAATCTAAATCGGTTTGTACATTTATAAGGGTTTCAATTTGTGAATTTGCTGCCAAAAAAAACATGGAATAGAACGTGTCCTGTTTGGATTGTCGCTCCAGGTTTAGCAGAATATCTGAGATGTTACTGTTTTAAAGCTGGAGTTTCGAGCCAATTTGGGTAAGTGCATCGTCAGTATCATTTTGAATGCTGGAGAAAACACTTAGGGACTTATAATTAAATTCAGATATGTTTAGTAAGAAATGTGTAGCTAATTCATCCACACACATTTTTGTGGCTAATTTTTGCTCTAAATCAGTCATTTCAGAATCAAGAATGTCTATTTCTGGCTGGGTCCCGAGCCCTATTGAAGCTCGTAGAATATGGAGAAGATGGAGATGTTTTCCAAAATCAGGTCTAAAGACTGGGCTGTTTCTGTGACAAAACTTGGGGCATTGGTTTTGACTAGAGGGGTTAATTTTTCAGGTTGCTGCAGGGTGTGATTAAACTCTAGGTCCAAGGTGAACACTAGGGGGTAGTCCATGTATCCTGACAATAGTGTTTGTGGTAGCTCTGTGAAAAGAACACCTTAGTTGGGTCTAAAGATTGATCTTGGTTTTTTTCATGTATCCTTGTGCTCCTGAGGTCTGTATGTTTATCATACAAAGGATGAGGAGCGCTGCCAAAGGGGCTGCTGGTCCTCATAAAAATAAAATTTGAGAATTTTTGGTCAGTTTTTTTCATGAGGATAACATGTCATGTGCTTATGGGGGTTAGTAGGGGGGGTTGCTTGGCCTTGGGTGAGGGAAAGGTATGTAAGGCGCAGTTGTTTGGTGAATTTGGGTTGGGGAAAAATCCATACAAAATTTGGGGGTGGGGTTGCGTTTGTGTGGGTGGTGTGTTTGTTACTAGGACACTTGTGGTCCACCCTGAGTTGAGTCCATGTTTTAATCTCTGGTACCTCAAGGCTATTAAATAATATTAAGTAAATAGTTAGTCTAAGGGTTGTGTGGGGTGAGACTTAAAGTGGTCAGGCTGCCGTAGAAAGGCATGAAGTGGACTGCAAATTCAACTATTGCATTTTACAAAGCACTCTGGGTGCACACTACCATTGGCATGTGTAGGGGCTCGTGGAGCATTGTATATAGTGTTTGCTCCCTATTCGAGAGGGCAGGTCGATCAGTGTGGTTGCCACCGGTTGGACCAGAGGTCGCTTCGATCTGTGGCCACTGCGAGGTGGTGGCAGCACTAGTCTTCGCTGCTCCAGTCCCTACCTGGGACCGCGTAGGGAGCTTAGTTGGTCTCTGGCTAGGGCCAGGACAACACCTGAACAGAATCGAGCTATACCTATAGCACCATTCCGAACATATGTAACTCCAAATAAACATGTGCCGGTTGCACTAACCCGAGCTAACTCGTCTGGTTTTGTTTGACATTGATATCTCTCGAACAAGACCGAGGTTAAACAAGAACTCGAACCATTACACTGGTGCCGTGACCAGTCTTTGTTTTAGTGCGCGACCCTGGAGGTCGAACCGAACCATGACGGAGCGACCCAAGGAAAATTGGGGTTTGACAGTGGTGACTCCACTGAATCTGACTTCAACAACTTAGGTTCTGAAGCAAAGGCGCCACCCTTCACGTAGATACAGGCCGAGGCCTCACTATCGAAACTGAGGATGGTTATACGACATTCACTGTTTCCTTAACAGAAAAGGTAGTTCGAACTCCCAAGTTGACAACTACCAACGTACTACTGACTTCGAACCCGAAGAAATTAGACTTAACAGAACCAACCACTTCAGATCCAAAAACTGGAAGTCCCATCATGATGATGAACACTTCGCTTTGAAGACATGTAGCTACAGCTACACCGATTACAGATAGGAAGTCACTCCAAGGCTTAAGAACATCTATATTTGATGTAGGTGGAAGCCAAAGCCAAGGATTGACCGCAAAAGAATACTTGCGACAGCAAGCAATCAATCGAGACGAGATGATGAGACGAGACTAACAAAAGAAGTGGGAAAATTCTGAATGCAAAGTATTGCGTCTACGGAATCTTGAAAAACAATGCGAGAAATACAAATATGAACAAAAGATCCTATTCTTCACTCTGAACTATCTTGAACAGAATGTGGAAAACAAGGAAGCTAAAAATAGATCTCTGGAAAAAGAGCATCTAGTTATCCAAAAGAAGCTTGAGCTGACCAAAGCCGAATTGGAAAACGAGAAACTCAAATTTGAGATCGAATATGAACAATGGGAAGTTGATCAAGAAGATAAACGTAACCGATTGTTAAGATAAACTACGAGAAAACATTGATCTCCGGAGAACCGAGAACGAGAAATTGGTTCAGATTCAAAATGCAATGATCAAAGACAATGAACATTTGATGCCTGAAATAAAGGATAACAATGAAGACTTATTAATTCACCAGCAAGAGCTGTGTCTGCAAATAGCCCATCTTACTAAAAAGAAAAAGGCTCTAGACTGTTATGTAACAGGCTTGGAAAATACAGTGCCACCACCGAAGTCTACAGCAACATATCAACTTGCAACTGAGGACACTTCTAACAATGACAATGTCCACATCGATGGCGAAGAAAACTCTTTCCATACAGATACAACTCCAGCTAGTTGTGATATCATTGATTATTTAGACTCGGATGAATTCGAAGAATAGAATGTCATACCTTTCGATCAAACATTTGTCAAAGGTATGGCACCAATGACAACTTCGACACCAGATTACCAGATTATGAGCGTTAGCCACGTGGGTAAACTGGTACATACCAGCAACGCTGCTCGAAGAGTTGCCATCATTCCCAAGTCTTATGACGGGACTGTGACGTGGAAGGAATGGATTTCGAACTTTACCGACGACATGCGCTGTAACGCATGGTCTCCCGAGGAAGCACTGCCACACCTGGTCAGATGTTTGAAGGCCAGACCAGGGAAGATAGCAGTGGTCAAATGGAATGAAGTCTACAACGAACGTGGCACATTCACTGATTTAGTTGAATTTGCGAGTGTAACAATGAAGACTTATTAATTCACCAGCAAGAGCTGTGTCTGCAAATAGCCCATCTTACTAAAAAGAAAAAGGCTCTAGACTGTTATGTAACAGGCTTGGAAAATACAGTGCCACCACCGAAGTCTACAGCAACATATCAACTTGCAACTGAGGACACTTCTAACAATGACAATGTCCACATCGATGGCGAAGAAAACTCTTTCCATACAGATACAACTCCAGCTAGTTGTGATATCATTGATTATTTAGACTCGGATGAATTCGAAGAATAGAATGTCATACCTTTCGATCAAACATTTGTCAAAGGTATGGCACCAATGACAACTTCGACACCAGATTACCAGATTATGAGCGTTAGCCACGTGGGTAAACTGGTACATACCAGCAACGCTGCTCGAAGAGTTGCCATCATTCCCAAGTCTTATGACGGGACTGTGACGTGGAAGGAATGGATTTCGAACTTTACCGACGACATGCGCTGTAACGCATGGTCTCCCGAGGAAGCACTGCCACACCTGGTCAGATGTTTGAAGGCCAGACCAGGGAAGATAGCAGTGGTCAAATGGAATGAAGTCTACAACGAACGTGGCACATTCACTGATTTAGTTGAATTTGCGAGTGTACAACTGTACAACTTGGTGACCGAGGACCCTATGATGATTTTCAAGTAACGGACCCAAAAGCCTCTTGAGACTTTCAGGGCTTTCGGATTCGAACTACAGACCTTATTACATAAGGCCCGCCCCAATGTTGGCCTAAATGAGGAATACTTCATTGACGACTTACTACCTCAGTTCATACAAGGACTCAGGGACGAGGAACAGCAGCAGGCTGCCCTAGCCGCTTGGAAGGGGAACAATGCGGGGCTGACCGACCTCTTTGAAGGAATAGAAGACTTTAACAAGGTTCGAACCCTGATGGTGGGAAAAAAAAGGCGGCTGCCACTGCAATGGCTCCGACGACTCCGGTCTCCTCCATGCATCAGGCTGATGGGGGTGACTCCGATATCGAGGTGATCGAGATCGAAGAGGAGGATGGAAGCATCTCTGCTGTCCAAGTGAAACGAGACATGAAGAGGAAGTATATACCTCGACGAATGTTTAGTAAAAAGACTCCTGTCAGGACATCAGGTCTAAGGCTGAGCCCACCCCCACGGAGGGAACAAACTCCTGATGTCTGAGGTCCTCCTCACTACCTACTCCGACAACATCCTACACTACTACCTCTGTTGCCACCCCGGCACAGATGGATGTTACCAAAATGATGGAAGAAATGATCAAAACATTCACTGAAGCTATGACCATGAGATGGCCTCGTCAGAGGGTCTTGGTTAAGATGCTATAGATGTCAGGAAATGGGCCACTACGCCCATGAATGTACCGCTCCGAAGCCCGTGCTTTCCCGTGTTACGGCTGTCCAGGAGGGCGAGGGTAAAACAGGGAATGAGGAAAACTAGAGGGGGTCACATTAAGGGCAAACAGTGTGATCCCTGAAAGGAACTGCCAAAATACCGGAAATGGCAAGATCGAACTATCTAATGAGCCAATTTCTCCTGGGAGTCTGGTAAGTGAGAAGGATCCTCTCATTCCAGTCGGGTCCAGGAACTTTGATGTGATGGTGGGTCATGGGACTCGGAGCCGGAGGGAGGAATCCTGCATCAAAGACGAGGAAGGGTGGGTCAGAGAGCTAGGAGGGAAAAGTTGGTACGTCACTGTATCAGTGAAGGAACAGGTCAGGGAATTCTTGATAGACACTGGTGCCAGCCATTCGTGTGTCTCCAAGAAGTTCTTCGAGCTGATGTCAGGCAAGCCCGATGCACTCCCTGTGGGTGTAAATGCTTGCACGATGGACGGTGGCCAGATGCAGACTTTTGGTAAAACCTTCATACAGATCGGAATGGGTGGGCATGACTTTGTCATGTGCCCCACCATTGCCGAGATAAGTGATGATGAGATAATTGTACTGGACTTCGCTAGTCTGTATGGTGCAGTGTTAGATCCCCGTCATGGGTTGTTGAAAATTAGGCACCCGTACAACTGCGAAATCCGCTGTGTATTAAGACACGTATCCTCTGTGGTGACTGTAGTACAGACTGTGAAGATCCCTCTGGGAACTATGTGTGACGTGTTGTGTTCCTCGAACTCAAAATTCAGGGAAGCCGACTCAGTGTTCGAACCCAATCCAGAAAGGCTGAGTTCCCTAAGATTGGAATCTGTCGACACCCTTATCGGTAGTGGAGCTTGGGCAGTCATTCCCATCACTAACCAAAGTCACGATCTTATTTATCTACAGAAATTGAAGCAGGGGGTAATTGTACCTAGCACTAGCCCTTGGTCTAGTCCTATTTGTATGACTATGAAGAAAGATGGAACCATAAGGTTTTGTGTGGACTACCCAAAGCTCAACGGGGTAACTAAGAAGAATTCTTATCCCTTACCTCGGATAGATGAGACTCTAGACTCCCTTGGGGGGAATAAGTATTTTTGCACCCTAGACTTGCAGTCTGGATATTTGCAGATTGGAATGAAACCCGATGATATGGAGAAGACAGCTTTTTCGAGCCATATGGGATTGTTCCAGTACAATGTATTACCCTTTGGGTTATGTAATGCACCAGCCACATTCGAAGCCATGATGGAGACCATGTTAAATGATCTATTATGGGAACGTTGCCTGGTATATCTTGACGACGCTGTCGAATTCGGGAAGACGTTCGAGGATTGTGCCAACAATCTTGAATTGGTCTTGAAGCGAATCCAAGCCAATGGACTGAAGCTTAAACCTAAGAAGTGTAACTTATTTAAAACATCTATTACCTACTTAGGTAAAATCATAACACCTGACGGCATTCATGCCGACCCCGAGAAACTTCAATCAGTTTCCGAATGGGCTAAGCCTGAGAATGCCAGAGAGATACGTTTTGCTCGTACTATAGAGACTTTATCCCAAACTACTCCAAAGTAAGCTATCCTTTGTAGATACTTGCGCATTGGACTCCGGGACGGGCTAAAGAACGTTTCCCATGGGGTGACGAGCAAGATAAGTCTTTTCAAGCTATAAAAAACTTATTTGCGAATACGCCAGTGTTAAAATACCCGACTTCGGATGGGCATTTCATCCTCGATACTGATGCCAGCAATGATAGTGTAATGTATGACCGTCGATGGTTCGGAAAGGATCACGAATACAAAGATATCCGGTTCCAAAAGGCAACAAGTCTTTATACAGTATCCTAAGTTACAGGGAGCTAAATAGATTCCGTATGGTTAAGAGGCTGTTCGGATAGCTCGGATTTACGACTACCAGGTAAGGCTTCGGAGTCAGTAAAGTTCTGATGGTATTCCTATGGAATCCGGTAGGCTTCTCTCCCTCCTAGGTTCCGACCCGGCTTTTATATAGCCACAGGGGTTGGGTGGCGACCTCTCGTGTTTAACCCACGCAGCCCGGAGGGTGGTGCTGCCACCGCCCGCCAGGCGTACCAGGCTCTCAACCCGAAAGGCCGCTCCGCTCGGAACCTAGTCAACCCGTAAGCCATAAACACTACTACTAAACCGTGCCCCTACACTACCCCCACCAAGACTATAACAAGGTGTTACACATTGGGTAGAAACTAAGTTATAGTATTTAGAACAACAATATATTATAAAGGGCGCACGGCTGGGTTACAGGTTGTCTGAATCTACATTAAAGTTTAAACATGGGAATATGATGAGTATTGATATGGTTATTTAAACACATCTGCATCATAGTATGTATGTTATAAGTGTAATAAATACATCTAATCAAATGTTTGTTTCAGTATTATTATTTACACAGTACATATAGAGTTTAAGGTGTTAATCATCATAGTTTATACAGTAAAAATGGAAGACTTAATACAACTGCTTCCATATATACCATGTTAACCTGGAGTGTTGTTTGACTATCCGAACTAGATTAATAAGTAGATACCATAATTTGGGTTGAAACCATACGAGATGATATAAATAACCTATGTCCGACCCGTAGGTTCGGAATGAAAAAAAATTACGACGAACCTGATAGTTCTATTTACACTACAGACTCTAGTTAGGATAAATGTATTATACAATTAACCTAGGATACCTTGGTAAGTATGATATATGAATAATATTAATAACATTTTTAACAGCCTTATACATTTATAGCACCGGAAAAAAACAAATATGACCATGAACACAAAGTGGTAATAACGATCTGGTCTTAACAATTGCCAGATATATATATATATATATATATATATATATATATATATATATAATTTAAGTGATAGTAACCTACCAGTGTAGCAGGAAACTGTACAAACATATAGAATTAAATAGTAACATAGTTTTCATATCACCCTTGGAGAGTTCTGTATACATGGCCGTCCCATCATCTCGATATAGTTGTGTAGTGGTACTAGCTCAGGGCCTCTCGGAGTCTGAGTACAGGGTCGTCCATCTCCTAGGGTCTGGAATGTCCATTTCGGTTGTATCAAACTGTTTCATAGTGGAGTCCACGTAACGTAATCATCTGCTGCTAGTCCTCGTATCCATTCCAGGTGTCAGCACTCATCATACCATTCAGATTCATATTAAATATAGTAAGAAAAAAAATTTTTCAGATCAATCTTATCCATCTTATTTACTTCTGGAATCCTTGGGTTTTTCTGGTTCTAACCCATACGCAGCAATCTGTTCCTCAATCATATCCTTGGCCTCACAGCGAGTGCCATCCCAATCGGACAGTCTCTTTCCGAAAGCTTCGAAAGATTTCTGATTCAGGAAGTCTACCTCACTCCTGGCCTTAGCTACTTCGACAGTCCAGAACTCAGCTGCTTTCTTCTGACGTGCCTCCTGGGCTTCCAATTGTTTCATTTTCTCCCTATGCTCGACATCTCATTCTGATTCAATCCGACTTATTTCCAGGGATTGGATCTTATCAGTCAGATGCATTACCGAACCTACAATGTCCTGCTGGTACTCTACGGACAGCGCATGATGGCGTTTCTGCCATTCAATCATGCAGCTCGTTTGAATCTGAGAGCTTTCCGGAGAGATATTCACAATGTCATAGTTGGTTGGGTCCTGAATATACGCACCCCAGGTAGGCAGCGGTTCGCGTTTGGAATGTTCTGAGGATCCAGAGTGTTTCCGATGTCTGGGGTTCTCAGACAGGCTTCCAGATGCTACGGAAGAGGTCATCACGTCTCCCTGGGAAGTGGAGATCGTGACACCCCTGCCATTTCCGACGGGTGGTGGGGCTGGCCTAGCCCAGTTTCCAACAGTTCGGCTTCCAGATGATACAGACTTGGGCGTTCCCCTTCCGATACCAGCGGACCGATCCCTACCCCGTTGGTTAAGGGTCTGACTCTCAGGTCCGGATGGTCCCATTTCCGGAAAGTCCGTATCTTTGTCCTTATTCACATTGAACACAGGTGAGGCAGCGCCTCTCAATGTAGACAGAGGAGACGATGCTTCCAGACTGCGATCCCTATGGTCAGGTGCCGGACGTTGGATCCCACGGAATGAGATCTTACCCGGCTGTGGTTTCAGACGTTTTGCGGATGTGGCCTTACTGGAATCCCGGTAGGCACTGTCGCCCCGGTATTCCCTCATTTCTCCAAACTGTTCATTGGTGATTCTTAACCTTCCCGGAGTGTAGTTAAGCTGAAACGCCGCCTCCAGTTTGGAATTGAGGTGCGTTTCAACTTCGCACAACCTACTGACCTTAGAAATCAGACTCTGGAAGTTGGTTTTCTTCCAGGAGTCCCACTTATCAATCAGAAGTTTGTGCAGATCTAAGGCTGCCTTCAGAGCTGACTTCACACCGACCTGGTGTTCATCCTTCAGATGTCGGACCAGCTCACTCTTTCGGAACGTGGTTAGTCCCGAACAGATGGCGCTGTTCCTACCTTTATTCATATAACACATATACACCGGGTGATGGTGCATATGTTCCTCAACGATGTGACGGATGAATCTCATATGGGAGCTGAACTTTTCGGGTTCATCGCTTCCCCTAGCACAGATAATAAACGGACAGGTGGTGTTGGTATCCTTATCCCAACTGTCGATGGCCCACTTGATCTTACAATAGGCATCGAATCGTAATACTCCTTATTCCAGTTGTTGATAGTCTGTTCGACCCAATTCACATAAAAATAGTTCGGATTCCGGTCCTGACGAGTGTATCTCATCCACTCTTCATCATCCTGCTCCCCATCCATGTTAATGAACGGAGGGCAGCTATAATATCGAGTGTTTCGCTTACACTCCTCCAGAGATTTGGGAATCATATGCATGAATCCACTCCTGACATTATTCCAGATCTTCTTCTCATCGAGGGTGGGTGCCCCCTCGTCATCGTATAACTCGGGATGGTCTATGTCCGTAGACCAATCCCACATCTCTGACTCAGTGGTATCCTGTGAGCCGGAAGCCACAGGTTTCCGAACGACAACAGTCTTCGGAATAGCGCCAGTTGGCTTCGGACTCGTGGCTGCCGCAACCCGAGTTACCTCGTTTCCGGCTTCTTCCTCCTCTGCCTTCTTATCCATTTTTTCTTTCTTCTTAAGCTTCTCTCTCTCCTCCTTCTCCTTTTTCTTAATTAGGGCTTTCGCCTTCTTACTTAGACTCTGCTTCCAACCTTCTTTGTCCTTAACAGTACCCTTCGTAGTGACTCGGGCCTGCATCCGGGCTTTGGTGTCTTCTACTGACGCGCTCAGCCCGGTACTTATTTCGGTCAATTGTTCTCTTTGTTTCCTTAACACTCCCTCCTGTTGTTCCAACTTCTCCTCGGCTTCTGATTGCATTCTTACGGCTTCTTTCTCGATCCGACTGTCCTCAGCTCGCAGCTCGGTTTCAGAAAGTGTGTCAGATGAGACGGATGATCTCCTGTGGGTAGGCTTAACGGTAGCCCCTCCCACAGCTTCACCTCCATTGTCTACTTCCATATGGTCCGATCCTGAATCAATCTTAACAGGGCTTGGGGGTTTCGTGATGGCTGCATCCCGTACCAGTACAGGGACGCATGCTCCTCAACAGTGGCTTCCGGGTGTTCCCGGTCCCACTTGTCCTTAACGTATGCCACCCTACGGTAGAACTCTTGGTTCACACTCATACCGGTAGCAAAGTCCATATAGTTGAGTAACCATATGTCTGGAATCGATAAATCTTCAGGGATTGCCTTCTTAATCAAGTTCCTCCACATCTCAGGAATCTTTTTCGGTTTAGATGTTTTCGGATTCCAGATATAATCTTTCTCGAGGAAGATTGTATCCCCATTCGGCTACACAATGCTGCCTATCGAATAATCAATCTTACCATGATTTCCCGGGGGGTCCATCATGGATTCAGTTGATTCTGACTGTACGGATTTTGCAGGGGAGGGGGGTGGAGGCATCTCCGACGTTCCCACCCCACTAGTGTTCAGATCCAGACATACCAGCGTGTTTGCTGCTTCCCTATCCTTCAGAGCGGTGTCTTCTTCGGGATGAACGGGACTCATTCCCGAACGATCCTCCATATCCACCTCCATACTCGATTCGGACAACATCTTTTCCGCCATTTAGACGGAATTCAGATTCTTAGGATGAGCCCAGCAGTACTTCAACGTACTCCTTGACCTTTTGATCTTAGTTAGTGTTCGTATTTATCTGAATATTGCGCTTACAGCAGGGAAAAGCTACCGAGCAATATCAAGCACGTCGAGTTTCCTCGGCGTAGACGCTTGATTAAACAAGATGGCGTCAACTCGCACGAGAAACCCCAAACCGTGGGTCAAGGGTCATACCTTCGTTCCGGGTAATTAGGTCACGCGGTGCCACGTGCTTTCCACGCATCCGTAAAAAAACGGTCTGTCAGAGTTCTTATTGTCTTCCCGGCTAGATATCATCTGGAGTACACATGGAGAATACGTATAGCATTATGCTGATACGTCGGATTAATCCGTCCACTACCCACTGGAACCTCGAGGAGCCGACAACAGAGCAGGTTAGAGCGGTTTCATGACGAGCATCCTGAAGGTGCTGTCAACATAGTTGACACCACTCTCTGTCATAACGAGTAACAACACAAACATATAAAGGTGCGAACATACACAAAAAACAGGACTATACATCGCTTCTCTGAGCAATCCTAGCACTACGGCGAGCACCCTCCTTAATAGTTCTATTTTTAGCATTGGGGGACTCCGCTCCATTCCTGAGATCCAATCTAGCCTTTGGGTTCCCGGTCCGCTTTGCCTTCCCTACTCCTGCCGAGACTTTTTTATTCTTAGCATCCTTCTCATTCGATTCAGTTACATTCTTCCTACGTTTTCTTCGCTTTCGGGTGCCGAGCATCGGCATCCTCTTTGGTTTCTTCTTACTTCTTTTTACCTCCTCTATAGGCTTTTCCGTATCTTCATTCCGATCCTCTACACCAGGAGATTCGCTTAGTTCAGGTAAGTCTATAACCTCTGGTAATTCCATAACGGCCTCCATTTGGTCACATGACCTGGACCCTCCCGGTGCATACCCATATATGGTCATGTGACCTTGACCTTGACCTAATTAGGGGTGTGCATTATGGTTATGTGACCTTAAACTTGGCCTAATTAGGGGATTACCCTGGTCTTGTGACCCCTCATTTGCATGCCCATATATGGTCATGTGACCTTGAGCTTGACCTAAATAGTGGTGTGCATGCTCCATTTGGTCACGTGACCTGGACCCCCATGGTGAGTTCCTTATTTGGAAAATAGGCCACGCCCCCTTTGGCCACAAGACCGACACCCTGCATGGTGAGCTTCATATTTGGAAAATAGTCCACACCCCCTTAGCCAATTAGAGGCCTTCATTTGTGACCCGATTATGTAAATGGGGGTTGGTTAACCACGTAACCTTTTTGTTTATGAACACATGATTTAACTACATGTTGATTTTGGGGGTAAAAAAAAAATGGAGGGCCCTTGGGGTGGGGGTCCCCTTAGGGTAGGGTGGGGTAGGGGGCCTTGGGGTTGGGGACCCTTTAAAATAGGGGAAAACTTTTTTTAAAAAAATAGGGGAAAAAAAAGCTTGCCCCCCAAAAAAAGTAAGTAAACCCACCCTACCTCTTTAGGGTAGGGGTGGGTTTTACTGGGTATAAGATTTTTAATGAAAAATATTAATTAACATTAAAAAAATAAAAGGATGATTATGGAGGTGATGCCACATGGAAGAGGATGAAGGAGGAGGAGGAGAAGGTGTCGTAATGAGTGACTGGCGTCACCTGTCGCTTTTTTTCTTTTACTTTGTCTTTGTACTTATTCATTCATATATTGTGTTCGCAGCAATCATTCACAAATTATGTGTGCAACATACTAAGGGGAGATAAAATGAATGCTACTTTTTCTTTCAAGTGTTAGCAGTGAAAAATGTGTCAAACTCTGAGTGTAAGGTGAGAATGCAAAGTATGAAGGGTATATATGTCTGTCGCTCTAGTCTTAAGGACACAACTTCTTTTTTTTGCGTCTTGTACACATCATCATCAACAATGTATTCTAGGAGGCCTGTTTGCGAGGTTAAAGCTTTTCCAACGGATCTAGGTTCTTTTCAGTAAGTATTTACCTTGTTTACCAGTATAACCATATTTTATAACCTTTAACCCGTAGAGGAAAGGTCACATGTGTGGTAAAGTATTTCTATTAGTTAGAGTTATGAGTTATTATGTGTGTTTAATAATGACAAAAATAATTTGTATCGTTACATTTTTTTCAAATATTCATGTTTTCATTTTTTCATTTATAAAGGTCGAGGGGTAAAAATATATCCAAAAAGGCAGACCCAATGCATCTGTATAGAGTATGCATGAACGACTACATAACACCTCAATACTTTCTCAAGATGTCAAACAGTTTGGAGGCCGTAATGATTGCCAAGAGGGAGAGAGCTAAAGCATCAATGGTTACTACAATTGTGGAACGACCAACAGCCAGGTTATTAATGGTCGACACTTGTCATTATTTACTACACAGGAAGTTTAATAGGACAGTAAAAGATGAATGTTATGGATGTAAAAACCATAAGTCGGAGGTTAAATATCATGGATGCTACTCCGACAAGGAAGAACTTATTTGTGACCCATCCGAACAAAGTGGTACTGAAGTCGCACATTTAGAAGCCAAGATAAGGCCCTTTCAAGTGGTATAGTGTCAAAAATATCAGATTTTTTAAAATTGATATTTTAGCATTTTTCCAACATATGGGTAGATATCTTTCAGAATCCGTGCATACTAAACTGAATTTAAGCCCCAAATGTCAAAAAGACATAGCATTAGTTTTCATGGTTATTTAGAAATACATATAAGTTACATAGGATTCATAAATTATTATATGATTAATATGTCAATTATCTCAGTTTAATCAATTTTTAATCAGTCTGACTAAAATTACCAGCAGAAGATCTGCAGAAGACCACCTAGTTCAAATATGCAAGTGTTATATACCAAATGAAAGCTCTTGATGAGCTGTAAATGAATATGGGTCATTCTCATGAGCTGATAGCAGATCAGCATTTTAGCCTTGTTATGTTATAAATCTGAGAGGATTGCTTTGAATTGATTTTCACTGATTCTATCAGGTCCGCAACATGTTTTGCTACATTTGGGTATATAGTTTTGCCTCTCTATGGACAATATTAACTGCGTGAGAAGCAAAAAACAGGTGGAAATAGCATATTTTCAGGTATTTTTCCTTAGTAAGAGAATGCTCTATGGCACAAAAAATGTAATCAGGAAAGAAAATGCAGCCAATTTCATTATTTTCACATAGATAAACTATGAATGATATGCTGGAGTGCTTTAAACCTCTTATTAGTTCCTAAAATACAGGTAGTGGGCATTAAAATGAGATTGTGTAGTTTTTTGAAGCGTTGACTAACGCATAAATGGATGAAAAAATAACACCTATAGCTTTTGCCAAAATTACAATAAATGTTGTCTAGAGGTTACTATGTAACACTTTCTACCTATACACATATGTATTAAAAAGGAATCTTGAAAATATGGAAAACACTTGCCTCTGTAGCCAATCAAACATTTTCATGGTATATTTGTGTAATATTCCCGAAGCGTTGACTAACCCAGAAACAAAATCATTTATCTCTACATCCCCCATGTTAAGCATATTTAAGTTTTCATTTTACACATAGATATTCTTTGTAATAATGTAAGCAACATATTGAAACGAGAGAGATTTGCTATACATACATAAGATAATAGATCCAAGGTACATTGCATGTAATGTTGACTAACAGCAAAATTCTTGAGGTGTTGACTAACGCATAAAAAAGAAGAAATATCTACACAGCACCCATATTGTGTGCATTTACATCATTATCTTGCACATAAACTATCTCTTTCAATCAATAGAACAAAATACTTAAACAAGAGAGTTCCTCTATATAATGGGTGGCATAAATCCATGCAGCATGGTACGTAATGTTAACTGACACTTTAATATCTCTGAAGTGTTGACTAACGCAACAAAGTTATGTACAGTTACACAGTTCCAGTGCTCTGTATATATCTAACTACCTTAAACCCTCAACTACATACAATTTCTTTTTGGAAATTTTGATGTCTATTATCATTGAAGTCAATTGTTTACCACATGCTCACAATTGGGCTATAGGTCAGGCTTTTAAAGTATTACCTTATATAGAGAAAAAAAATACATCTAAATTGTGTTTATGTAGGTCAATGTATTCCCTTCAAAGTCATAGTCCATGTATACATGAGGTTAGCTTACAGCTATAATGTTGTGGTAATCATTTGATGCATGAATTGCCACATCATCAAGAAAATAACAAATAAAAGATAAGTCTGCTGTACATAGTTTTTTCAAGTAAAATGGTCATGGTACAGTGGGTGATGTTAACCAACAGCTAAATTATACTACTTATGGGTGTTTGATATCCATATTAATAGTGCAATCAAGATACTTGTTTCCTATTTTCCTCTCAGTGAAAATATTGAGTATATACCAGTACTGAAAATAGGAGTGTCATTGATACCAATAGAATTGATGTATCAGCATTTCTGGACTCATGATTATCGCATCGACAAAAGCATTACATTGATATGAAATATGATATGGTCCGCTATCCCAAGCACAAGCTCTTTTAAATCGTGAAAGAATTTTAAAAATATTCCAAATAGAACCAGAGTTATGGCCAAAGACAATTTTGGAATCCATATCCATTGATAATATGGAATATTCATGAGTCAACTGTCTGGTGGCTAAAAATACCTCAGGTCTGAAAAGTGGGATATCACTTTTGGCCACTGTCCTAGGATGAGGATCAGTTGTCACTTGTACTCATATAGGAGCTGAGGAGTGGGAATGGAATTATAATGTACTAGTCCTTTCATTCTTGTCCTATGATTCTTTTCTGAATATCGATATATTTGAAAAATCACCATTGTAATAGTGATAATCATCATTGAAATAGATTGTATATCAGTGACACTCCTAACTTAAAACTAAGTCCCTCATAGAATCTGAAGTCAAACTTTCGAATAATTACAAAGATACTGAATTGAAAAAAAAAAAGATTGAATAAAAAGCAAAAGAATAGCTCACCTACTTCTGATAATTAGGTAAATTCTGCTCTTGTATAGTCTATGAAGCGTTGACTAACGCATTTATGAACCCCATCTTTATAGCTACTTCAGAGGTATTTAGAGTACAAAAGGCCCAAGACCCACCCACCATTGGAAATAGGATAGTCTCTTTATACATTCATGTTAGAACTGAAATCTTTTAGTGGAATTCCACTTTGGGTACCTATTTGGAAGACATTACAATAAAATGATTACTTTATTCTCTTAACCAAACAAAGATAGCACAAATCCACCTTAATAAAGAATATATAAAGAGAGCAACTCAGCACATGATAATATGAAGGAAAATTCTGTGTATATGAGGCATAGCCTCTCCCCTACCTAGAGTAACCAACTCCAAAGGTATAATATACCTGGATTATAGAAAATAAACCCTTGTAGTGCCTAAAAACGTAAATGCGTTAGTCAACGCCTCATGCAGTCTTACAATAATTAATATAGTATCTTTAGCCAGGTGCCATAGCCAGAGTTTTCTGATTTGATGTTCCCAATTTGGCATATGAGTAGGCCAAGACCCATAGTATTTCAAGACAAAAGGATTTTTATATGCCCATAGATCTAAAAATTAGCCCTTTTCAGGTCACCCTCAGGCCATTTGCCAACAGTTCATGAGAATGACCCATATGCCAATAACCAAACATTTTGTATGTGCAACTTCCGAACCGTTTTGTAAGGATGGGTCACATTTAATGTATGGAGAGTGGGTATTTTTCAGGATGTCTGTCGGTGATATTTGGAATGAATTTACAAGGGTGTGTGCCATATTTGACGTGGTCAATACCCTATTTGATAACTTGACAAACACAATACATAGAGCTCTATAGACCTAGACAAGGCGCGGGTTTGGTTACCAGGGACGCTTTGGTTAGTTCGTGGGTAACACACCAGGTGGCGATACTGCGCTAGCACTGTGCATCATGGCGAGATCGTGTATCAGTTTATGCTTTATAAGCTTGAGTAATTGCTCAGAAGTGCTCACACCTTTGTTCTTGGGAGTATATGGGTGCATAACTGGGTTTGGGTAATGTATGGTTTTTGTTGTTTGAAACCACGGGTTGAAAAAATTGAATTTTGAAACGGTCGAAAAATGTGCCGAAAGTTTAGAGCGCGACGTTATATAATAGGTCACCATGGAACTCTTCGAGCTTGAGCTGGTTTTTCCCAATGGGTTGTCCTACACCTCACGGTGGTCATGACGGGCGGAAGGTGGGTAATCATGTCTCAAATTTGGAATTTTGAATTAATTTTGTGTTTGGTTTGCCGTTATAAAGAGAAAGATTTGTTTTTATTTCCAGTATTACGCAAATCACTTTCACCAATATTAATCCCGGGGATCAGAATGGATACTAAGGTAGGTGGAAGTTTACTGAGCAAAAAGTTGTGTTAACACGTGTCAATGTTGTTGTTATGACACATGCAACAGTTTAGGGCGTCACCAAATGGATGGTTAACATGGTGATGGCTGTGACGGACGTCAGTTTTGATACATCAATGCATATTCAAGATGGTGCTGGGCTGACACGCCGGGCGGGAAAAGTCCAACCAGGCACTGTGGCTGGCGTTCTTTGGATAAGTAACGGTGCATAACATGTTAGCTGTACTTATCTACTGTTGTCACTTGATGATATTGTAAGTGGATAAGGGGTTCCGGGGTGAGCTGATATGTTATTGAGACTTGGGGTGTGAGTGGGGGGCGAGAGGTTCTGTAGGGGGATGGTGTTGTGGTATGGGAAAAGGGGCATCCCCACATCAGCGTCATCACCAACCTATCTGATGCTATGTCCGACGCAGGGCCAAGGACGATCATCACACGAATCTTGGGATTTATGTCAAAAAAGAAGGAAAACTCACCATTAAAAGTGTAAGTACCCCTCTCAGCCAGTGTAGGATCAAACAGGAGATATTTATCCTTTGGTGGTTTGAGAAAGAAAGACCAGTTTCCTTGGGGATCATTTTCTCCATTATTGAGCGTCAAAATGGCGGATGAAAGGTGCGGTCAATAACCAGTCATGGTTGACGTTCTTAAGCATCTCCTTCAGCTTAGTCAAAAAAAAGACTTTGCTTCTACCACGATCGGTGTACTGTGAAGACTGATGAGCTATGTGGGCGCTGACGAAATCTCACCTGATCTTTTTGATTATGTACACTGTTATAAATTTTCCATAGAAAAAACGCAGAATCATTGGCAACAATGGCTGCCAATCTTTCACCGTTTTTTTAACGGCCACCGTTTTTTCAATGTCACTGTAATTTCACTGTTATTTCTAAACAAAAACTAAGGGTAATTAATTACACATTGTTTTGGTTTTAATCCCATACACCATTAACTTTTCATATAAATATTCAGCCTCTGGCTTGACATTTTAGAAATTCCACTGTAAATCCACAATGGACTAGGTTATCTTTATAATGGTTTGGTTGCATATGCAGTATATCTGGACATCCTAGTTTGAGGACATTGTAATCATTATGATTAGTCCTTGAGAGGCACATTGTGCCCTTCATAACTTTGGAGTAACAGTCTAAGATCATAGATTACTTCAGAATTGTGATGAATTGAAAACTGTAGGGGTATGCCTATGTATTTATTTCTATTACCACATAATGGGTGTTTATGACATCCCTGCTACTCTCCTTTGCCACACAAAGGTGGATTATTTTTTGATTATCTGAAATCGATGAAACTACAATGTAGACTTGCATTTTGATAACATGGTGCACAAACCAACGTGGATACACTTTAAATTTTGTCACAATTTGAGCTGTTTAGGGTGTAGGGCATTGAAGAAAGTCTCAAAGTGAACCCCGAGGCCACGTAGTGGGAAGATATGAAACTTCCGAAAGGACAAAGATTCACTGTAAATGAAATAACAGTACTTTCCGGTAGTGTTTTAAACAGATTCACTGTATCATCACTTAATCTGAGGGTGTTTCATTGTAATAGAAATAACGGTGAAAACCCGTAAAAATTCTCTGTAAAATCTATGGAAATTTTTAACAGTGTAGGCTTTTAAAATGGTAGAAATTAGGTAGACTTAAGACGGTGGGTGGTTGCTATGGTTACACCAGAAACATTAACCGGTGGGTTTCCAAAATGTCACCACAATGGTAGGTTAATGGGAACTCGACAACTGTTTTACACCAGCTTTAAGCTGCATGCCAGGCCATATTGTAACAGTGTTCGTGTCGGTATGGTTTGATGAGCTCTAAGTTTTAAGATTACCTGTAGGAAATCGAACATCTCAAAAACAGTACAAGTAGGTGATGGAGATGTTAAAACCCCACAAAGCAGAAAAATGCTGACTTTTGTAAAGTGACTAACACAAGACGTCGGGGAAATAACATAGGAAGGGGTAGACTACAACTTATGAAATTACCAGCTTCACACATATGCTCGGACTGGCTTTCCTGATTACACCCTGAAGTGCTTCATGGACTGTCAGAGATACACTGACAGTTATTCGATCCCACCCGCTACCAATTGTGATGGTGAGAGCGATGATGAAGAATGGATGAAAATCCTAAGGAAGGATGCTGGTCTGGTGAAGTACTATCGCTTGTGGATCGCTTCCTTGAGCAACATGGCTAAGACACCCAAGTCTTACTATGGATTCAAACACCGCACGAAGTTGCAATATGCTGATTCGAATTGGACTCCCGAGAATCCGACATGTCCATTCGAGATTTGTATTAACAAATCGGAGAGAGAGAGTCTGGCCCAGCAAAGACTCCTTCTTCTTCTTGGAGTACCACATGCACCATGCCGCCGTGTATAGGTGCACTAATGAAAAAAATCAAAACCAGAGGTGTCAGGGCCTGAAAACCATGAGACGAGGTCATATGGCCGAGCATTTGGCTCAAGTCCATGGTCTTAAGTCCAGTGATGCCAGATTGAAGGCTCTGAAACTCCATGAGCACTTAATGACCAAATGGGAGATGAGCACGGAGGAGATAATTTTTGCCATGCCATCGCGGGGAAGCAGGATGCCTACTTCTTCAAAAATATAAAGTCTCACCGATTTGACATGTCCGCAGAGACGCACTGGCGTGTCAAAGTCCCCGTGGCTCACAATCTGATAAATCTGGACCCTGAGCCGGAAGCCACTACTGGTGAAACGGTGATGGAGACTGATGTTTGATATATGAGAGATTGGTTAATAAGGGTGACCCCATTTTTTTTAGGGAATTATTAAACATAATACGTTATATATATCTGAACTGTGCTTGACTGAGGAACCCCGGACGGATGCAGACCCAGGAGACCCAATGGACGAATCTACATCTTCCCATCTTCTTCAGGGCACACCACAACAGCGACGTGGCTTGCCACCGCAAAGTCCTTCAATCGCCTAATGGATCTGCAGACAAGCAGCTAACCCCGAAGACACCCTGAAGTTTATTATCATTGTACAGCAGACCTGCTACACCGGTGGGCTGCTATAGTTTAACATATTGTCTAATATCCATTACCACTATTATTGAACCTAATACACTTTACTAAGTTTGATCTCAAAAAGATTTATTACTATAAAAATGTTAATCGGTGCTATAAAGCTACGAGATCTGTAACTCGAAATCCATTTCGAGAAGTATATTTTTCTAAGTACACTCCATATTATATAGCACTCAGGTACAAACCAAATGTGTTCATTAATTAGTAAAAGTTAATAGTGGTAGATATGAATATAAATAATAAAAAAAAAAACCACAGTTACTGTAAACTGTGTATAAAAAAACTATTATATAGGGTTCATATGTGAACTGTAAAATTCTTTCTTTTTGGGTAATGTATCAACATATGGTATTATAAACAAAAACCAACTCTGTATGTTATTAATCATACATATTAATACTTTTATTGTATGAACTGAACTTGTTTTGACCCTTTTCCTAATTGTATTCAAACTGTGTCTTAATACAACTAATTCACCTCATAATTTATGTGGTCAACTCATATTAATAAGACGTCACACAAATAACAAATCATGTTCTACTTTGAACTCTTGTATAATACTTCCAGTCCTATTCTAACTGTAGAATAATGAATTTGTTCTACCAAAATGTACATATTTTTCTATAAACCCCCTTCCTTATTCTGGTGGGGGTAGTGTAGGGGCTCGTAGGAATGTAATATATAGTGTTCAGAGTGTCTTCCTCGAGAGGGTGGTTCGAGCGGTGCGCCAGTAGCCACTAGAGGTCATAACGACCACTGGTCGCTGCGGGGTGGTGGCAGCACTGTTCGCGCTGCTCCAGCTCCTACCTGGGGCCGGGGAAGGCGTTAGTCTGGCTCTGCCCACGATCGGAGTCGGACCACATTTCTCTGAGCTAGTTCCTTTACTAAGCGCTTAACCTCGAGGTGGATGTGAACCTTTACAGAAATAAATACGTGCCTGTTGCACTAACCCGAAATACCTTGTCTGGTTTTACTTCGAACCATACGACTTTAATAATTCGAACCATTACAAATATAACATCCATCTCCAGGGCCTATTTTGGCCTGAAATAGCCCATTTTGGCCCAAAAAATGCCCATTATTGGGCCTTTTAGCTACTTCTACTGGATTCCCTGATACACAAGGTCCGAGTTCCCCCTCGCGCCCACTACTGAGCTGATTACCGGCCTGGCAGCAGGGCTAGGGTGGGTCTTCCTGACCAGTCCTCAATGCTGAGTCAATGGGAGAGAATTTCATAGCATACTTTGAATGGGTAATTCTAGGAATTTTGCCTTGGAAAATTAATGAGTGGGTCCTTATGCACACCTTGTTGGCTGGTGTGTAAATAAACTTTTAATTGAAATAGGAGAAAATTGGGCTGTGCATGATACACACAGTGACCCACATAGAGCAGACCGTGAGTGTATGGTATGTTGTCCGCTCCCCCCTCCCTGCCTCCCGGGTGGTCAAGGTGCCTGCCTGGCGTGGTATGAAAGGCACCCACCATGGCTTCGCGTACACCGCCCCCTAGCGGACATATCCCCGGCTTTAGAGGCGTGCTGGAGTAACTCAGACCTGGTGTATTTCCTGAGAGCTTGTTGGGACATTCCTAAATAAAATAGATGTTATTATCTGCATTTTAATGTATGTTGGACATAACAAAGTCAGTATAGATTTTTTGCTATGACCGCTTGAGAATTTATGGCCAAATCGATGAGATTTTTTGGGGATTTTGACCTCAGCACAGCCCAAATTTAGCCCAATTTATATGGAAAACATGGTATATAGGCAGAATTTTGGGCTTATTTATTGCCCAGAGCACTCAAAAGAAGTTTTTCATGGAGGAATATTCTGGTTACCATGGTAACCAAAAAATCACCTTTTCTGTTAAGGTGGTACCGCCCTAATTCAGCCACTTCCGGGTAGAATGGCCAAATAGTTCATCAGAAATTTCAAGGAATTCGGACCATTTGTGAGGAGAGAAAGGTTTAAACCCATGGTTATTTGGTATCAAAATAATCAGGAAGTGTTTTTCTTTAGTCCTGAGTTAATCTTTTATTTATATCAAATTTATATAACAGTGGGGGGTTATGGGGGTGAAATGACCATATAGTATATTCCTACACTAGTCAGGTCTCACTGCTCAAAATCGAGCCTGACTTTTATATTCCGGACATACTGCATAATTTTCTCCATTTCAAAAGCTAAATTTTGGTGTATTGTGCTAAGCTGTCAGGGAATTTCAAATGTTACATCCAAGGTCACCAACACTGGTATTTTCTGGTCCGCACTGGGTATTTAGGGTGGTACCACCTAGAGGTGAAGGATATTTACTATGGAATATTGCCCAAAATAAATCCCCAGATGCACCATAGATGGGCAATTCTTGTAAAACCTCCCACCTATGGGGGTCAGGGGTCCAAATGACAAACTTAGCATTACATTTTAAGACTTTATTTTATTGATAGCCCTATATCTTGGCTTTATGAAAAGGTTCATTCAACTCCCAGGGGGTCAGTTTTTACTGCAGTCGCCATAAAATCACAAAATTGATTCATCACGCGCCTTACACATAACTTATGCAACACACTACACCTTTAAAATTCATCCTATCATTACCAAATTACATGTCAAAACTAGTATAACAACCTAGTATGTGTATCCAAAAGATTATAACTGTGTGGCTTGAAAACTTCCAAAATTGTCCAATATCTCATATAGCAGAGATTGAGATTCTTCTAATTTTTTTGCACGCAATATTAACTTTGGTCTCAAAGACTTAAAACCTGAAGGATCAATTAATTACATCTTCAACATGTACACTTCTTGTACAATCATCATTTACCACTTATTTAGTACTTGCTCTGTATGGTTCACTCTCAAAATGACCCTCCTTACTCTGTAAGGTGCGTGATGAATCGTTTACACATTTTAATATCATGGCCACTGTGCCAATATAACAAAACCAGCAGCGATCTAATACACTACAATAATGAGAAACACATAGAGGATGTATTATAACCACAGAAAAACATTTAAATAGTCAATAATTGGCCTAAAATCAATTACAAAAGATTGAAAACGAGGGTTGGGCTGTTGAAAAGAGTGCTTTGCAGAGGCTGGGCAGTAGCAGAATGACTGGGGGTGCCCTATAAATGCTTAAAATCGAAGCCATGGCCTTATTCTATCATAGATGTGCATGTATTTGGGTGTGACAGAGAAGCTATGGGACCAGGAATTACGCGCATTACACGCATTACACGATTCATCACGCACCTTACATTGGGCAAGCAAATCTGGTTTGGGGCAATCAAGGCATGTAGAGACTCATTTCTTTTTTTTTAAATGGCACCTCATCAATAGATATATTCCATATGATGGGTTAGATAAGCCAGAAATGATTAATACAGGCTGTACATACACAAGTGCTGTTTAATGTTAAGGGGGGTTGGGGTTGACTTGAAAAATACTTGAATGTGTATTGCCCCCATAGGGTGCGTGGTACGCAAAATTCTTTTTTACCAAAATATCCCCTATACAGACCCCTTTGATGGTGATAAATAGGAAGTCTGAGGATAATATATTTATAACTGATCTAATGTCATAAACGATTCATCATGCGCCTTACATCACTATTTTTAAGTTAGAAAAATGGCTAGGGTAAAAAAAGAATTGAGACACATCACCTCCATACCCCATGGAAATATTTGATAGGACCCCCCACTAAGGAATAAATAAAATTATGGTGGTCTCTTACTGCTTGGCCGATAGTATAGGGGGTGGAATGAGGGGGAAATTGAAAGAAAATGCTATTTTGGGCTATTTTTCAACTTTGGGCCATTATATCTCAAACAATTCTGGTCCATCATATGCAAATTTGCCCTTTCTTTGATCCCCAGGATGTTTACTTTCAAATAATACCAAAAATAGGAAGAATGGTTAAATAGTTTTTATTCTGCAGCCCCCTAACCCCAAAAAGACCCTAAAAAGCAGAAAGTGGGAGCTTTGGCAGGAATCGCCCATATAACTTTAATTCCTTGTAGTACTCGGGATGTGCATGGTTTTCGGGTAATTTGGGAGCTATTGCTGTAGTTATATTACAGTAGAAGTTAATTGATTTATTACACCCTTTTTACACGAGCCTACTCATGCCTGATAACCAGACTTAAAGATTGGCTCTTGATCATACTCAACAGTATCTCACTGCGCATCAAGATGATACCGTATGCATAGGCCTCCTATCTTAGGGCTCTAGAGGGGAGCGAGCCCTCATGTCCTTTGTCGGTTATAAGAAATACTATATTTCCTCAATTAACAGCCCGGGCTTGTAATGATTTCAAGGGGCATATTGACCAGGCTTATATTCGGGGCAGGCTTATATTTGAGGCAGGCTTGTATTAATTTCACTAGGAAATTTGCTCTCCTTTGATATATTGCTGAGTCTTATTACATGATGTAAACAAATTTGCAGCAATTTCCTAATACTAAAACCATAATATAACATAATATCCTTTTAGATATGCCTCAGTGGTCATTTAACATTTAATCTGTGTAAGGTACATGACAAAGTTTCACTTTAAAATCAAATATATGACTAACTAATTGATCTTGACTAGGTTCCCACACCCTACCCAGGCTTCTATTCAGGGCCCGGCTTCTATTAAACCCAGTGGCCCTTTTGAACAGGCTTGTAAATGGGGCAGGCTTCTATTTGAGGCCAGACTTGGATTCGAGGAAATACGGTATTCATGTGAGATAATCTTTAATCCCCGTTTCCCATCATTTTCACCTCTATAAAGGTCCTATTATGTCGAAAAGGGGACTAGGGGACTTTTGGGCTGTCTTTTTCTGTTTCTCAGTTAGTAGGGCCCCTCTAAATTCGACATTCAAAATAAATGACCAGTTATTAGTACATAATAGACAAATTGATATAATATATCCAGGCTTGTAGCCAGGGGGAACTCAGGGTGTTGAGCCCCCCCCCAGGAGAAAAATTATGCAGAGTTCCACCCTCCCAGATTTTTTTTTTTCTATGACACAATTTTTTTGAAGGGAGTGAAAATATTTCGATATGGGTGTGTGGAATTCGTAGGAAAGGTCTAGATTTACTTTTGAGTAATGCTCGGGGTGACTCATGAAGGGTGGAATTTGGATCTAAAAGGGTGGAACTCATAAGGGTTGCACATGTGGAACTAACAGGCGGTCAGACCCCATAATCACCCATTTGGCATATATATTGTCAATGGACCATTCTGGGTATTATATTTATTTTTCATATTTACTAAATTCTTCGCCATATAAAACCTGAGCTCTGCCCGTGATCCACACTCAACAATCTCCTGCATTCCCCAACAGGAACCAGGATGCATTACTCATGACAAACGCGCCTCCTCCATGACACTCTGTGACATAAGATACGAGGATGTAATAACATTCCAACCTTATCTTCGCATACACAGTGTAACTGGAGGAAGTGCGATCCACCTGTGGTGCCATATTTGGAATGAGAGAATATTTCACAATCTCCTCTTAATCCTCATCAACATGACTAACTCACAGGTGGCAATCTCTCCCTATGACACGTGTCCCTATTTCATTGAGCCACGTGTATAGAATATTTCACAACACTGTGAGCTGCTCAAGTCTTTCATATAAAAGGCAGCTTGAGCAGCTCCCAGTCATCTCTCCCAACTTACACCTTACACCTATACCTAGGACCTACGACAGGTTGAGCTATAGGATCAGAGGCAGAGCTTAGATCTTGGCGAGTGTTATCATTGTTACCACCTTTATGAAACACTCATGTCAGCTATGCAATAAAAGGATCAACTGAACTTCCCTGGATTCCGTGTACATTCACTTCACCACATGTAACCGTCCGTTGACACGATGGTGGATGAACCCTCCAAGAATATCCCACTACCAACCTCTCATCAAACATGAGCAATAGTGAGACATCACCTAAGGAGCCAGCTTCAGAACAACGCACTTTTACATCACCTGGGCTAGACGCGCCCAACCACCCCACAAGTGATACTACACATCCCCTCCAGAGACAAACTTCATCTCCAGACGCACTGACATTGGATCCAGTTTTACCTATAGCACTGCAGGCCCACGTATTACAACCTGTGAGTACCGGTATTGAACAATTTTCCTCCACAATAGTGGATCACAACACTGGAGCATACACCAGTACCCCAGTATCACTACCTGCACCAGGATTAGACATCACCTTACCTGGTTACTCACAAGTGAATTCACCGCCACTAAGACTTTCTGGTATAACTAGCCCAACCTCTGAAGTACCTGTGGACAATACACAAAGCCACCTGTACCTCGACCCACACCTGGAGGACAGAACACCAGAGCTTCAAGCCGCCCTCCAGGACATCACTCCCCCACAACCCACAACACCTAGTGCAGCTGCATCTGCAGCACAAACTGACCCAAGTGTAACTTCACATAAACCACCAGTTTGTGAGGAGCCAGTGGTTGTAGACACAGACTCTGACGCTTCCCTAGATGCTGATTACTGGAGAGACAGAATCGGATCAGCAGTTTCTAGGTGGAGAGCAGCCTATGAAAACGGTGTAGGCAGGGTTTCCAATAACGACTCTGGACACCCGGTAGGAGACAATCCAAACTTCTCACTCAACATTAATAGACTATTGGACGAGTGGCTTGACCCTACCGTTACCCAGCCAAACCGATACCAATCCACTTCTGAAGAGGAGGACCTGTACCCCCCACCTGTGTACACACCTACACAGCCACTTAGAACCAGGTCAGTGGACTCACCACCAAGACAAGGCTCTAGATTTAGAAGGAGGGCCCAATCAAGTTCACCTCTTAGAAGAAGAACCCCCACTGGTTACAGACTACTGAGAAGTGTGGACGGAGCTACAAGCAGGTCTCACCTCGTAGCTACAACCCCGCTACTCAACAGAGGCAATAGGACGCCTTACAACTCACCTCTCCTCATCAATTCACCTGGAGAAGATACTGAAGTGACTTTTCCCCGCCGACCCAACATGGCAATGCCCAGAGGTCACCCCCCTCAGTATGACCAGGAGGACATGAGAAGAAGTCTTGTCAGAGACTGTACAAACGCTGTCAGCGAATCTCTCTCTGAGCTACTGGCCAAGCACGTGGGCACCCTATCCACTGAGATTAAAAATCATGGACAGGAACACTCAGACCAATTGGCCAGAGTAACCTCAGGTTAGATGACATGGAACGTTGGAAGGAGCATATGGAAAGCAACACCGCCCACAATTTCAGGCAGGCAGAGCAGAGCAATATGGAAGTTCTCAGAAGATCCGAGGATTTCACATATCAAATGACCGACCAGCTCAGCAAAAATATGGACTCAATGAGGCTTGACCTGATGAGGGCCATTCAAAACCATTCAAACGGTGCCGACGCCACCAACTCCAACCAAACCGCCACCGGCGCCCAAGGTAATTCAGGACAGGTACAATCCACTCCTCCTTACCCCATGGCACCTGACTACAGTACCAGCCACAATGACATGACAGGAGCAGGTATGAGCCCACCACATGCCTTCAAAGACAATCAATACACAGCATCACATGCACTGCACCAATATCCAACAGCCGGTGCACCAAACACCCACCAGGGGGCGACAACGTCTTGTAACACAGCGCCTAATCCAAACCAACACGGTGGCCATGTGGTTAATGGTGTTTACAGTCCCCAAGGACAAACAAGCACCCACTCTGGACTACCATATCCTCCTAGGTATGATCATATAGCACATTCCACACCGGTAGTGCACCAGGGAGGATACCATGGCACTGAGTATACCAGATTTCCCCCTAGTAGAATTGACAGCGACAAGCTCACATCTGCCCAGCTAGGATCATTTAATAAGCCTGAACCCTTTGACAAACCAACGCCCTACAGGTCTGCAGCAAAATTTCTGACTGAATTTAAATTCTTCATAAGGAATGTGCACGCCAAGAGGCCCGACCTACATGCAACTTGCCTGTACACCTTTCTCAAAGGAAGGGCAGCTCAGTGGTTTTTCAGCAATATAATGGACAAGCCCATCATGCAAAACAATGACGCCGTCTATGATGCTTTCTTGGCGAGGTTTGGCACTCCCGACCTCAGCACCATCCTCAAAGGATACAGAGCCAGGAAACAAAAGCCAAATGAAACCACTGAGGACTACCTAGCAGACATGACCATGTTGTTGTCCAACAGCAGCCTGGACGAGGCCTCACAAGTGGACTACCTTGTAAATGGCCTCAGACCCGAGCTGAAAAATGTTGTTGTAGCCAAGTCTCCCAAGACCTTGCTGGAAGCTGAACAATTGGCCATAAATCAAGAACTAAACCTCGAGGCCATAAAAATTGCTCAGAATAGCTCAGCAGAGTTATGTGCTGTGGGCTACAACAAGAACGATGACAGATCCAGAAAGGATAAGTATCAGCGCGACCACAAGAAAGAAGACAGACTGCCCAGTAGCAATTACAACAAACAGTATGAAAATAAATTCAAAAACGGATACAGAGGAAGGTCCAAATCTTCAGACAGATCCAATCCAAAGGACTACAGATCCAATTCCAAAAATAGATCCGACTATAAGTCCCCAGGAAGAGATAGGTCAAAAGATAGATCAGAGCAAAGATCAAGATCCTCTGACAGCAACAAAAGTTTCGTCTTCATACCAGTTGCTGGACAGCCAAACAACAATAAAAACGTCTCCTTCATGGTCCCAGCTGACTTCACCATCCCAGACAATTGGGTACAACAGTCATTAAAGAAGTCCAGAGATCCAACCCCAGGCAGGAATTACTCCAGGAGCCTTTCAGGATCTCAGTCTGAGGCAGACAATGACAGCCCCAACAACACACAAGATGAATAGGGATCAGGGGAAGGCACTCAAGCACCTAGTGACCCCGACCCCAACCGGACCACGACAATCGAATTATCCAAGGACACTTCTCAAGATGCTGATGCACAAATAAATTCAGTAGACTCCCAATCATCCAGTTCGGATTATACCAACTTCTTAAAAACCAATGAGACTTCGGACTCCAGTGATGACGAGGACGAGTACGAGGACCAGAGCCAAAGGACCCCATCCTGAAACTGAGGATCAAATCTGAGCAGTATGGGCAGCAAGGTAAGGCCATTTACGTTGATATAGAATTAACCAGAGGTGCAGTTTCTGTAGACATAAATAACCACTTGTATAGAGCTCTTGTTGACTCAGGCGCCTCACTTTCTTTTATTAGCCAAAAAATGGCTGACAAAATCGCGAACACACCAAATTTTAGGCACGGTAGACGCGCGCGACTGACAGTTTTATTGGCTGATAAAACCCCCATCCAAGTAAATCACTCCATGACTGTAACTTTCCTCATTGGTGGCCATGAATTCAGATCCAGATTCCATGTGGTACCTGAACTGAACCATCCCCTAATTTTAGGAGTAAATTTCATGACCAAATACAAAGCCAGAATTTCCTTTGGACCAACTCCCCCATCGCCCAATTACATCAGGGCAAACAAAAATGTTGATATTCCACCAAACACTGAAGCCACTTTCAACGCGGTTGTGATAGGGAATAGCAACATTGTGGGAAAAACTGGATTGACTGAGAACTCAGGTTCTACCCTACCAGTACTTATTAAGCGCGCCATAGTTAAACCTAGATCAGACCTTAAGATAGTACCAGTGACGGTAGCTAACCCAAATGACTTCCCCATCAAGATAAAAAGACACATGAACCTCGGTGTATTTAGACTTTTCAATATCAAAAAGGCCATACCCATTGGTGCACTCAATAGCGCCCATTCACTCAACAGTGTAACAACAGAAAAGGACTTATTCCCAATCAATTGTGGAGAGGATCCTATGGATCAACTCCCCAAAGGGAACGAACCTTTGAAGTACAAAATCTGTGAAAAACTCTCTGAAATTCAAAGACAACAGATCAAAAACATTGTTGAGGCCAATAGGCAAGCCTTTGTCCTAAATGAAAGCGCCATAGGTCTCAATGTAGATAATGAAGTCAAACTGGAATTAAAGCCAGACTTCAAACCCTGCAACAGACCGTCGTATAGGATGTCCCCTCACAAAGAAATTTTTCAAAGGGAACTCCTGAAAAAACATTTAGAACAGGGGATAATAGAAGAGTGTACCAAACCCTGTGAGTGGAACTCACCCGCCTTTTTAGTGCCAAAACCGCAAGGTGACAGGTCAGTAGCCTCTGGTTGGAGAATTGTAGTTGACTACAGATGGGTAAACGAGAATTTAAAAACTTTCTCTTACTCATTCCCCAGAGCTGACGACCTCATGCAGCAGATAGGCAGAACGGGCGCCAAGTATTTTTCCAAATTGGATGTCTACAGCGCCTACCACCAGATTCCCCTAGCAGAAGAATCTAGGCCACTTACCACCTTCTCTGCCAATGGCACGAGATACATGGCAAAAGTTCTCCCTATGGGACTCAAAACTTCAGGCCTATCCTTCATGAATGTAATGGAGCAACTTCTCATGAAATGCAAGTATAAAAATGCTGTAGCATATGTAGATGATGTAGCCATTTACAGCCCCACGTGGGAAAGGCACTTACAAGATCTGGACGAGGTTTTAAAACTTTTTATCAGAGGTAACATCAAACTGAAATCAGAAAAGTGCGAATTTGGAACCACCAAAATGGAATTTTTGGGTTTCAATGTCACCATCCCCGGACAAAATAGGACCTGTCAAAACCTTCCCTCCACCTAGAAACATCCATGATCTTAGATGTTTCAATGGTATGGCGCAGTTTTACAAAAGGTTCATCAGAGGTTTCGCTCATGTCATGAAGCCCCTTTATGAGGCGACAAAAAGTACCTTTAAATGGACCACTGAGTGTCAGAGAGCCTTTGAGAAAATTAAAGCTGCTATCTGTACTGAAGCTGTGCTGAAATTCCCGGACTATAATAGACCTTTTGTCATTTTTACTGACTCGAGCAACTACAGCCTAGGAGCTGTAATCACTCAAGTAGACGACTATGGTTTCTATAGACCGATTGAATTTGCAGGGAGAGGCTTGACACCTCAAGAGTCTAGGTATGGGATAACTGACAAAGAACTGTTAGGAATAGTTTTTGCAGTCAAAAAGTTCCACCATTATGTGGATGGAACTCACTTCAAAGTATACTCGGACCACACCGCCCTGGTCTCCCTTTTCAACAAAAAGGAAAACATAACCAATGGAAGGTTAGCCAGGTGGGTCGACACAGTCATGTCCTACGACTTCGAAGTCAGATACCTGCAAGGCAGAGCCAATATTGTGGCAGACTTCCTTTCCAGAAGGAAATACCCGCCCAGCTCTGATGACCCAATTCCCATCAGGTCTCAAGGTAGAATAATACTCCCTCCTAAATCAGTCAGATTCTCCGACATTACCATGACCAAAGTCTTCAAATCAACCGACCCAATTCCCAAAAATCCAGTCCTCATGGGACCACCTAGGTCCATACTAAAAGGAGGACAGATTTGGGGTAGCACTTCTAAGAAGCCAAAGGGTGTGATCGCAAAGAAAGGTAGCTCCGAGAGAGAAAAACTCAGCTCCAATCAAACTGTGCCCCAGCTGTGCATTCTAACTCGATCTAAAGCCAAGTTACCAGACCCAGTCACACCCCCTCAGCCCAGCAAATCAACCAGAAGTAAACAGACCCGCCCCCCCAAGGTCAAGGACACCAAGACCAAATCAAGGGGCAGACCACCTAAATCTAGGTCACCCAGAGTATCAGTGAAATTAGCTAATACCAGAAGGGCTAAGTTATCACACAAAGGCTACCCATGGCTGAACGAGCGATAAGCCAGCTATGCAAACACCACTCCCTAACACCATCCAGGGAGACACTGATACAGGCACAGCAGGAGGATGTTTTCTCAAACTCCATGCTGTCATACATCAATAAGGGTGAATTACCAGAGGACCCAAGCCTTAGTAAACAGATACTGCTAAACCCTGACCAGTTCATGATTTTAGACGAAGTTTTATTCAGGATCACCAAATCAACCTATGGAGACAGTTTGGAGCCTACACTACAAATAGTGATGCCAGAAAAATGGGCAGAATCACTAATTGAGGCCACACACTGCTCACCATTGGGAGGACACCTTGGTCCGACTAAAACGTATGCAGCAATCAGATCCAGGTATTATTGGCGTTCCATGTTCAAACATGTTTTTGACTACTGTGGCACTTGCCACACATGTCTTACAACAAAGAAAAGACCAAAACATCTGAGAACCCCAATGACCCTGAGAGACCCTGTTTTAACAGCCTACACTCACCTCACCATGGACACCATCGGTCCTTTCACACCTGCTGTGGATGGATCCTCATTTATCCATGTTGTCACAGATCACGCTACCAGGCACATCACTGTTTGGTCCACAAAGGATAACACCAGCGCCAAAGTAGCGCTAGGATTTTTCCAAAGGGTTATCTGTGTTTTTGGAACCCCAACAATCCTGAACACAGATAACGCAAAACAGTATGTGTCCAAATATTTCACATCTTTTTGTGATAAATTCGGCATCAAACATGTGACAGGAAGTGCACATTGGTCAAAATCACAAGGTCTATGCGAGCGTCAACATCAAACAATAGAATCTTCACTCAGAGCCTTTGTCTCCAAATCACAGAAACATTGGTCGACTTTCCTACAGGCTATAGCATTCAGCATAAACAACACCGTATGCAGCGTGTTAGGATACTCACCCAGTCTTTTGGTGTTTGGAAAGCAATCACATATCCCAACTGAGTCCTCCCTGTCATTGGTCAAACAAACCGAAGAGATCAAAGACAAGGAAAAATTGGTCACCGCCTTACTCAGCTTAAGAGATGACATCCAACTTAAGGCAGCTGAGAGCATGGTCAAACACCATAAAAAGATGAAAGCCAGATTTGACGCCACTGCTTCCCCATGCACCTACAACACAGGCCAGCTTGTGTATTTACACATACCTAACCTGTTGGTAAAACAAACGAGCAAAAAGCTGCAGCCCACCTATAGTGGACCATACATCATAATGAAAATGACTTCACCAGTAACTGCAAAATTAAAAAGGCTTCAAGATGGTAAAGTATTGAAAAAATCAATACATGTATCCAGATTAAGGAGACCAATCACCAAGGCTAGCGCCAAGGCTGTAATCAAAAGACTGCAGTCCGGGCCAATCAACACCTTGTATGACCCTGATCTAGATTCCACCCATATTGGTGAACCAGAATCCCCCGCAGTCAAAAAGAAAAGAGGACGACCTGCAAAGAAAGGACTTGTCACCTTTGCCCCTTCCCCAAAAAAGAAGACAAAGAAAAAGTCCACAAAAAAGAAATAGATTTTCAGAAAACACACAATTTTTTTTCCCCCCTCCTTTTTCACCCCAAAACACCCACCACAACCCCCCCCCCCACACTTACACATACCCCCCTACCTTCACCCAAACCGGTGGCAATTTTGGCCACGTGTTATTTCATGCAGTGATGTTTTTCCCCACAATTTTTTTTATTTCATCTTATTATCCAAACCACATACCAATTACGTTTAACGTCACAATTCCTACACAACACCCCAAAAGCTTTCTGGCTTACTTCTACTGATGGGACATTGTCAAGAATTTTATCTAGGATTTGAGACTCAGACAGTCATATAATGATTGATTAAGGTTGGCACGCCACATAAATTACCCAAGGTCACAGCGTATTCTCGGTTCGTGAATCCTAATTCTAGGAACACGCATGCGCCGGTTTGTTACAAGCTCAGGGCTCCTCTATACCTTAAAGTATTACCAAATGACCACCTATTGTAGGAGAGCAGCACCTAGACATCCTGATCCGTGTTTATGCCTCTGTTTACCATCGGTACTGGAATGTTTGGTGAGACACTTAATCAAATAATTCAGCACAGTTCCCTGCTGTGTTATCATAACAGGAACAAGTTCACCCCCACAAGCTGACTAATCTCAGCACCACAACCATCAACCCCCCATTATAACTACAATATTCAGATCATCCGATGATCATCCACGCCCTTCTAGAGGGCCCATCAAATTTGCATATCACATCGTACAAGTGTATGCAAACCAACCAATAGCTAGGCCCCGTGCCATATAAGGGTGAGACATACCTAATCGGGAGGCACGTAATGAGGAATTAGCCAACCTCATGAAATGCTTATAAGCCTCACACCACCCCCATCTTACCCACTTCCAAAACAATAACCAAACTCACCACATCCAGCCACCATGGAGCAAGCATCCGGAGACCACAGGACCCAAGTGTCGGGACTGCCATGCAAAAAGCCCAGGTAGAATCGGTCTTATGTGTCCATTAGTAGCGTCATCAATCGTTCTAGCATGACAATGATGGAATCTACCATCATGTTGCCCAGATACCCATTACATGCCAATGGTAGTGTGCGCCCAGAGTGCTTTGTAAAATGCAATAGTTGAATTTGCAGTCCTTTTTCAAAACCATGTATGGCAGTCTGACTTTTCACAACCTTATTTATCAACCTCTTGACAAAACCCCCCACCAACCCATTCATCTATCTTAGTCTAACAATGAACCGATCAAAATTTTTTTTCTCTCATTATTCACAACAGCCTTAGAGCCCCAGAGATTAGACATGGAGCCAACTCAGGGTGGACCATCCACAGTCTTTTAGGCCCAAACGGCATCAAAAGTAAGGCCATGGATCTGTTCGAGATCAGAATAACTATTATGGAGCACAAAGACATGATCAAACGTATATCCAGCGACGACTTAGGTGTATACCTAAACAACAAAACAGTTCAAACAGAGCTCACCCTACAAGACCCAATTGTATTGTCGGCCACCAAGGCCATGATATTCGATCTATGCAAAGATTTCCCCACAGTCCCATTGTGGGACAGATTCAGTGAGGAAACATCAAGCTATATAGCACTCCTATGTGCCAGGACTCTGATTACCTCAGAGAAACCACTTAAAGAGCTACCAAGATATGAAACAGGTATCGGCAGATACAATGTCATAATCCAAACAACAAATCTTCAGACTCAGCTGGCAGCGTTTGAAATGGCTAGATACTCCCACTTACACAGTTAAAAACTATCAACCCTGAATTGACCCATTCTACCCCCCCCCTTCCACACATTTACGACGTGAAAAATCAATTACTCCGCTTCAATTCATTTCCCCTTTCTCTTCTCACGACCTTTTTTTTACATGACTAAGATGGAGACATCCTTGCTAGTTAAGGCATCAGCCTAGCAAACTGATAACCTTTTAAATAACACGTCCAAAAGCGCCACATTCACACTACACTTAACCAAGAACACACCCAAACACGTATAGGACGACCACCGCCCAATCTACACAAAATACCTCACACAAAGCCAACCCCCCCCCCCCAACCCCACCCTTAGAGCACCCAACTCACCCCAGACAACAGTCCTATCTCAGTCTCTATGATCAATCTCTCACAAGCTTATCTAAATTTCTATTTTTAGGACAGCAGCCTCCTTGGCAGCACTCCTCCTAATCTTGTGCGCCCAGACCCACCAGTCAGAAGCACAGGATTTTGTAACCAATGAAGAAACCATCTTCAGGCCAAACTATGGTGTTTTATTCACTAAAATACCCCAGAAAATGATCTCAGGATATATGGATTACCCATTAGTTTTCACTTTAGACCTATCCTTCAATCAATCCTTGCAGCGACCAGACAAATTAACCTCCCTAATCAGCAAAAATGCCCCTAATTTTATCTTGGAAACCGCCCAAACTTTAGACCTAATTTTGGCAAATCTCTACCAAAAATCTCAAAAATCTTTAGCCCTATTAATAAAACTTTTGGAACATCCCCAAACTAGGCCAATCAAAGTCAAATCTAAGTCAAACCGGCCACAAAAGAAGAAAAAAAAAAAACAAAAAAAAAAACAACTCTTCTTTACTATGCCCACACCTATATGTCCCAATGTTCTGCAGCCATAAGCATTTCCTTGATAGGTAAAACCGAGGCAAGCCGGGGAGGGGTTCCACAACTGCACAAAATAAAATGATATTGGTAATGGTACATATGTATTACTATATGTTATAGCTCTATTGATTGTAATGATTGTTGCCACATGGCTAATGAGCTACTTTCCTAGTTTTAAGCTGTATCTCACATTTATATGAAATACATATCAATAAGTGACTCTCATGCACACACAATGTGCCAAACCAATAGACACGGCATAGAATGCCTGGACAAAACTGAACTGTAAAGGACCCTTCAGAGAGTGATACACATGTTATCATTGATGAAAAGTAGTTAATACCATATGACTAAAGTCAATGGATTGCAATCCACCAATTTCGATTCGATTCAATGTAAGAATTACCTTACGACCATCTTCCATGTGAGATTACATTGAATAAAAGAAGTCGCCTGACTTCATTGAAACGAAAAAAAAAGGCCACCCAGAGGCGCCCCAGGACAAATCATAGGTGATATTTTAAGAGCATCAATTGGCTTGAGCACGCAACCTGAAGTAGACTTGTTGAATTCCGAAATGTCCGACTTAGAGAAAACTCTAGCCACCAAAATGCACGTGGTAGAATTAGCCACACATTTTCTCTTGAACATTTCTGAATTTAATTATCAGTCTTTGAGTATTTTCTCCAGCATGCAAAATGATACGGATGACACCCTGGCTCTGCTCAGTTCCAACCTCCAAATGTTGACTAAGAATGTATCAAATATCTTATTCAACCTGGAACAACAGAGCAGACAGGACACCTATCATTCGATGTTATTTACCGCTGCTAACTCTCAAATTGAAGCGCTAATGAATCTGCAAAATGATTTAGACACCCTACTGGACTCACTAACCACTCTAATGGAGGGCGAGCTACCTCCAAAATTAATTCCACATAAAATCATGGAAGATGGACTTAATAATCTATCAAGCTCTTTGTATGAATCCAACAACGGTATCAAAATCCTAAACGTACCCACCGGTTTCTACTACCAAAGGAGAGTGCACGTGCACTGGCAGGACCAAAACAAACTTTACATCACAGTGCCTATACCCATAGGACTGGGGGACAATATCTACTCCATATATAGAGCAGAGGCTTTCCCAGTTCCACTTGATACCACCAATGTAAACACTACTGGGTTTACACGAGTACAGCCATTGCCTAATTATATAGCCATGTCTGCGTCCCAGTCACACTACATTGAACTGGATCACTCTGACTTAGATCTCTGTGATGTAAATGTTTTCATAACATGCAACCTGCCCCTGCCCATGTTATCTCCTAGGCACCCCACCTGCAGCTTATCCTTATTTTTAGACCTACCTGACGCCGTACATAACACCTGCAATTTTCGGATCCACATGACAGCACAAATTCCCAACATGGCTAAGCCCATCTGACAGAGCTCCTACTTGCTCATCACTAGCTTTTCACCTTCAATAATGCAATGCTCAAACTCAGGCCAAATTGAGATCAAAAATGCAGCCTACTCTATTATTTCTGTACCATGCCTCTGCTCACTTAAAAACAGAGGCATGATAATGATTAATTCAGACCTGTCCTGCGCCCAAAACTTTACTTTAGAACCTATCGCCAAAGTGCCCTTCAACTTGCCTCTATGGCAGCATTTTGGTAACCCGCCAAATAACATATCAGGAGTAACCATAGCAACCACCCCTACCCACCTAGACCTACCAAATTTTCAGCGCCTGAAGCGCCTTCACAACCAAAAATTCCTACCCCTATTCAAGGACATTTTAGACTTAAAAGGCGCTGCCACCAAAATTCATGATAAATCATCCATCCTGAGCACCAACTCACTCATACATCTAGGATATCACCTGGAGTTTTCCCCTTGGTTACACCTGTTGTCGCCAGCCATCGCCATCTTGTGCTGCCTGATCACGTGTCGCATACACATGCGCGTGGTATACTTAGCCCAATTAGTGACCATTCACAGTCGAGCAACGATGGCTGACGCAGCATCTTGGAATAAGCTTAAAGAGATGATCAAAAATACCAACCAAAATTGGCCCACACGGACCACACCCCAGGAGATCACTACACCTGACTGGATTCAGATGTCAGGAAGGTATGATTCCATGATTGCCTTCCTAGGCATCATCCTCAGCTTGCTATTCATCAAGGCGGCGGGAAGACGCTGTCTTAGGCATTGGCCCTACGGCAGACAGGACCCCGCCCCCGGAACACCAAGATTCGTGCTGAAGATACACTCTGGAGGGCACACATATGCCTTTCCAGTGGGATTAATGGTGTATGGAAGGAACCTTTGGCCAGCATCCATCTTGGCACCCAAACTAGCACCACCCAGGTTAACTTTCCCCCTAGCCCGTCATCTTGATGCGCATTGGAAGTCGGACGTCGGAATGATCATTGGTCGAAGACTGAGGACGGTGAGGCTGGAGAGATACCCCATTTGCCCTTTGCTCTGGCGGATCCCCCTCACAATCATCCTCAGATCCAGACCCAATACGGTCACCCTGGCCATCGTACAGGAAAACCAGCCCGACTTCCAACTCACACCAAGTGAATACGAACTATCAGCCAGCTACAAACCAGTGCCACCTCTGACACACAGAAAAGACCTAAGCAGGCGGGAAGCCCCTAAAGCCTCCACCAGCGGGACAACTCCGGCAGAAATGGCCCTGCTACAACTCAGGGAAACCCAACCACCCACGGATCTATACTTATTCGACCCTACACTGGCTGAGAGGGCCATTAACACCATAGATGGTAGGTTTTCTTTAAAACTTTAAACCTTTAGTTTCGGCTGATGTGGGGATCGCTGGGTATGCTCAGCGTCCTCATCGACCTCCACCGGCCACCCCCCGAGGTTCCTCCCATAATGGACTGTCCCCAGCGCCCACAGGCCCGGTGACAACACTGGACGGTACCACCACCCTTATGTGGGGATGGCAGGTGCTGAACAGCGCTACATAGCAGACCGGATAGCCCTGAGACGCTGATGTGGGGATCCCCCTCCTATCCGGCGAGATCCCCCCCGAGACCCCCTAAGGACCCCCCCCATAGGGCCCCATCCCAACCATACATAACCATACCCACAAAATCGCAATATCCCGCCATTGCTTCACTTTGCACATCACTAGATCTTATCAATGACGACGCAAGGCTATTCCACAAACCATAAACGCAGTCATAACGTCTGCACGAAATTTTCGCGCCAGTCGCGACCCGGCGTCGCCATTTTTAAAGAGCTTCGTGATATGCAAATGTCCATTAGTTTCGGTCACATGATCGTCGTGACTCGATACATAGACTGAAAACAACAACATCAACACGTGCGAACAACCTAGCTTCATGATAAAAGGGATTACTCACGTCTTTCCTAGAAGCCGTTCACTGCCGGCACCTGAGGCGCCAGCAGTAGGTAGGTGACCTGATGTATCCTACAAAAACAGATCCAAAATTGAAATTACCAAAAAGCCCGTAACAAATTTTCTGATTCAAAATTTTCCAAAACAAATCCACACAACCACCAATTCAAAATTACTTACGTCCCGTCCTCGTTGATGAACACCGTGATCAACAGAGCGTGACTGTCCGGGAAATGGAGAACGCCTTGGACGATCTCCATCTTGCGTAACTACCGATAAGATAGCCGGCACCCATATCTTATATAGGGCCAAGGCTATAGGCATCAAAACTCAAAATTTATTTCAAAATCCGCGACCCCCACAATCAAACTCAGTTAACATACCGTATAACAGAATGCCACAACTCGAAATTTTCCAAGACCTTTTTCAACCACCTTCATAAAACTTTAGGCCACTGTTCGAAATATTTTTCAGGATTTTTATCTGAATAATCAGGTTCAGCACGGTGAAGCGACAGCTCGGTACCGCCACCCAGTGTGATACAAATTAACCAACTAAGCTTGCTTAGTTACACTTACCGCGTTCTATTCTTGCAATCAAACTGAGCTCTGTCAAGTGAATATTATGTGTCAAACAACTGAAATTCATAGCACCTATTGGTTATCCTGTATTGACAAGGCCACCAGCTGACCCAAGCAGGATTTCACACCTCTGTTAATGGTTTGTTTTCACGGCTCTCTTCCCTACAGACCCCTCCTCTGGAGACCTGGCAGCCCCACCATCCGTCGGCCCTCCAGCCCTGGAGAAAGACGAACCGGGGCTATCATCGTCAAGGAAGGTGACAGGAAGAAGAAGCAGCATGGAAGAGGTCAAGCCAAATCCAACCCCACCAGCCGCGGACCCCGGGCCCCAGCAGCAACTTCCACCAACCAGTGGAGGGAGCCAGCTAGGAAGCCCCATCTAACACCCAGGGGAACCTATGTGTCGGCAGCTTGTAGGCCTGGGACACCCATGCCCCCAACCTACAGGCACAACAATAATTACTGCCGCCACATCAATGGGCAGGTATCTGCTGCCAAACTCTGTATACCGTGTTACCATCAGCCAAATGGGTTCCTGTGCCCTTGCGCTTACGACAATAAACCCAAGCCAGGCGGCAACAGGCAGCAGTCCCCACCCAGAACCATGTGGAAGCCCATGCCAGCTCGACCTAGCCCCACCACAGAGACAGACACAACCTCAGAGGACGGATCAGATGTGGCCACTGCTGGTGACTTAGCATCAGTATATCTAGACTTTTCAGACATTACCATCTCAAAATTCAGACCCATCAGATCCAGGAACCATCGTAAAGCTGAGGGCAGGTTTAAGAACTTCAACATTAAAGAACACCAAAACCTACCTCCAAATAGCATACACCCTAATCGACATTTCAGAACACACAAATAGACTTTTCACAGAAACAATTCTTGTACTACCCAACCATTGAGATACGATTGTAAACAACCCCCACGCCTATACGTATTATTCGTTTTCTGTGAAAGTAAAAATTTTCTTTTTCTATCAAGTATGTCATATCCTTTTCACTGGATTCTTCAAAGCCTGTTTTGTTTAGGCCAAATGTATATATTAGCTTAAGATTTCTCTCCTTTGATGAACATTATGAGACTAAAAACTAAAATGGCCTCCTGGTTTAACTCTAGGCGCTATAAAGTTCATCACCTTCACCATTGTTTTTCAAGCTCAACCATGAAATGCATTTATGAGTTTTAGTCATAGTAGATCCATAGCAATAAGTTATTATTTACCCCTTTCACATATATTTAATGAATATTTTGCGTCCCTGTTATACACTACTCCACCTTAATTTTCACCTCGTAACTAACTTTGCAAGATAAACTTGGTAGTGTGGAGCCAAAAATTCATCACCCTTGTGCTGATCCTTGACCCCACAGTACCAAGAATTACCGACCCCAGTTAATTTTCACATGGACAAGTCCTGGCATATCAATGCGCCAAACAGAACCTGCCACCAGACAAGAAAATTCCCATATTTTCAAAATAACAGGCATACGCACACATTATAAGCATATAACATGTAACCTTTATAACCTGTACATAGATTAAGTCACTTGATCCACACGAACTATATTTTTGTAAACCCAGAAAGAAGCTTTTTATCATACCGCATGTTATGTAAACTCATCAGATTTTCACAAGAACCTTGTACATGTACCATAATACCCATAATTGTCAATGGACTTGGCAAAGCCTTATTTTTCTGCTTATTTTTCTCCCTTTACACTCGTGCAGAGACGAGTAGGAATGTGGGGATTTGTCAATGGACCATTCTGGGTATTATATTTATTTTTCATATTTACTAAATTCTTCGCCATATAAAACCTGAGCTCTGCCCGTGATCCACACTCAACAATCTCCTGCATTCCCCAACAGGAACCAGGATGCATTACTCATGACAAACGCGCCTCCTCCATGACACTCTGTGACATAAGATACGAGGATGTAATAACATTCCAACCTTATCTACGCATACACAGTGTAACTGGAGGAAGTGCGATCCACCTGTGGTGCCATATTTGGAATGAGAGAATATTTCACAATCTCCTCTCAATCCTCATCAACATGACTAACTCACAGGTGGCAATCTCTCCCTATGACACGTGTCCCTATTTCATTGAGCCACGTGTATAGAATATTTCACAACACTGTGAGCTGCTCAAGTCTTTCATATAAAAGGCAGCTTGAGCAGCTCCCAGTCATCTCTCCCAACTTACACCTTACACCTATACCTAGGACCTACGACAGGTTGAGCTATAGGATCAGAGGCAGAGCTTAGATCTTGGCGAGTGTTATCATTGTTACCACCTTTATGAAACACTCATGTCAGCTATGCAATAAAAGGATCAACTGAACTTCCCTGGATTCCGTGTACATTCACTTTACCACATGTAACCGTCCGTTGACAATATGTACCTTTTTACAAAATTTTCATGGGGAGGAATGACCCCAGAACCCCCTAGTCTTGGCGCTGCCCTTCGTGGTGCCCACATATTTCTACGGAGTTCCACCTTAAGAATTTAACCCCCTCCCCACAGTGAGGTCTGGCTGCGGGCCTGATTATATCAAATGCAAAATAAAATCCATAATCTGCATCTCCTCATTGCTATCAGAAAATGTGTCAGTTAAGACAAAAGCAACTATTTCATATTGCAGTTATATGGGTATGGACCACTAAATTCGACATGGTGACATGGCCATTTCTTAAAATCGACATGTGACATGGGCCTTAGTGACATGAGGCAAAACAATTAGTGACATGACATAGGTGCCTTCTTAAATTTGACATGGGATATGATAGGCTCTTAGAGATGACATGGGGCATGGGACTTTAAGTGACAAGTGCCATGACCATTTTTTAAAATCGACATGTGACATGGACGACCCCCCCCCCCCCCATCCACACCCCCAGTCATGTTCAAGATATGGTTTAATTGAGGGGGGAGGCAGAGAAACCTCGACACTCATGAAGGTTTTACGCTGTGACCAGCATTTGGCATAGAAAGTCCTAGCAAAAACAAGGTTTCACGATCTGCGCTAACAACCACCATTCACATGCTTAACATTTATATTTACACCTCGTGTCCCAAATGAACTCACATAAATAAGCCAATGTTGTGACATTGAGAAGTTAGAGGTCAAAGGCACGCACAAGTTCCATATATAGTACATGTACTAAGGAGTCCATGGTCCTATGTTCACATCTAGCTACAATTAGTTTGGTCTCAGGAATAGGTTCAGGCCTATATCTATGTAATGCTGCTAGAATGTCATATGGAGCAATGAGCACTGCCTTATCAATATTTCGCCCGATAATTCGTAGTTCGGGCCACCATCTTTTTTTTTTCTGAAGGTTGAACTCATTCCCCCAACCTTGAGGCCACCCGAAAATAGCCATTTATGATTAAAGACTGGGTTCGATCACTCTCAGAATTTGTCATCTGCTCGTGTAAAAACGCTCATTTTCCGGTCAGCCAGGACTCCCGTTTTCCCTCCAACTGTCAGAAGAAGCAGACGGCTGGAAAATCACGTGTTCTTTTCAGCCCCCACATGCTCACAAAACCACGTGCACGTGGTCCCGCGAGATATTGCGAGAGGAGTAGTCAGCGTTCCACCGGAGGGCGCAACAGACGCACCGCCCCCTCTGGGCCAATTTGTGTACTGGGTCTCTGTATATTCTAACCATAACCCTGCAGTGCGGCCTACATAACTAGAACCAACTTTTGTCCTGCAGAGAGTAGCAGGGCATGGAACTTAGCCCCACTATAATACATGGACAGGAGAGTTAAGAGAATTTTCTTAGTGAAAAACACAACTTTTTGAGGACCTTTAAACCTTCAGAGAGGAACAGGAAAGCAATGATGGATCGTTACTTGTTGAGGAATGTGCTGGTTGTCATGGCAACTTTAATATCCCTTGTCGCCTGTCGGTCATTCACAGGAGCCACACACAACCATTTCAGTAAGTCTTTCTCTGCATCTTTCTCTAATTTTAATCAGTTTTCAATAGCTGAGGTAAAAACTATATGTACATGTATATAGGCCAACAGTTTTGAGCTGCTCACAAATCTTTAATGAAGTCAGGAGCGTCCACCTGGGGATCTGCGACTTACCAGGGCTAACGCTATCAGGATGTGTCATCCCACCTTGTGATGGTAACCTTTTGGTTGCCCTGAACATGTGCTTTCAGAAGAGAAAATGATCCTTCTTCATACAGATTCTTCACCCACTCACAACTACTGTCTGTGTAAACGACCGATATCTGAAGTACGTCATACAGAGGCTGACTATCCAACCAATATATGCAGTGTAAATGTGAACACTGTTCGTTGTGCCCTTGCCACATTGATTTTGATATAGATGGTGTTATCTTTACACCGATAGAGGTTGGATGTAAAGGTATTGGCTCTTTACACAGATAGTGGTAGTACACCTAGCTCTATAGACACAGCATGCAGCTCGGCACGTACCTCGTAAGGCCACTCAAAAAAATAAACTGGTTTCTCATCACTAACCCCTGAAAAATATGACGAGGGCAATTTTTTTTTTATTATTTATTTATTTTTACCCTGGGCATATCGGGGCGAAAACTGCATGGGGCGAGACCGAAAATTTTGATTTTATTACTTAAGAGTTTACTGATTATAAGGAGTTGTGAAAATGCACTCAATCTCTAGTCCACTGCATTGCTGACACAGTTAGCTTTAATTTGATTCCAAAAATGCCCATGTTTGTCTATTTTTACCATGAGCTTTGAATAAAATTATGTAAAAAAAAAAAAAAAAAGAAAAAAAGAAAATTGAATTCAAAACACAATTTTATGATGCGTGCGGTGATGAGAAACCAGTTTTATTTTTTGAGAGGCCTAAGCATACAATGGTGTAATACCAGGTATACAGCCACGCAATAATGCCTCTAATTTTGCCTCCTGAAATGAGGAACACTCTGCTAATGTACCGGGGTAATGCCTCTTTTGCTGTAGCTACATCTAATTCTACATGGATTACTAGGCCTATATGGACGGATAGGAATAGTAATAGTAATTAACCTAAACCCCTGAACATAGCCCTTTCAGCAAACACCTCGGATATAGGGGGCCATCCACAAATGACGTCATGCTGGAGGGGGAGGGGGACTGGTCCGGCATGACAGAATTAATTTTCCATAGGGTCAAAATGACGTCATTTATGGATGACAGTGTCGTCATACTCTATTTAAAACTGATTGCATGAACAAAAAAAATCAGGCCTAAGAATGCAAACTATAGGTTCACAGGAAGACAGAATCTATATCTATTGGTAGGCCTACTATATAATTAGCTTCGACGATCGGCGAACTCTATTCAACTCTCCATTCACCCCGGGCATTCACCCCGCAACTGATTTTCCCCATGACCATCAGAAAAAAAAATTACGTATGGTCCATAAGACACCTAAATTCTTGGTAATTGTCGAAAACTACCAAGAAAAATTCGTCAAGTCATCACAAAATGTATTAGAGATAAGTTTTAAGTGGGACGCTAGCAGCACGAGTTGCGCCTGTAGTAGCTCCGAGGGCCTCCGACGTGTGAAAAGAGCGCGACCCCACTGTACCTCTGTGGGGCCCTGTCCTCGCGCCATCCCATAATGACACCCACATGGGGCGCCACCTGGCGCGTCAATCAAATCACGTCGCGGGGGACGTAAATCAACGAGAGTTGGACGGAAATATAGTAAAGCATCTGCTGAACATTGTGGCGATCATAGAGTGGATTTGGGGTGACTATGGACGAGGTGAACACTCTTTCCTTGAGGATGATGTAATTTGGAGAGAGGAGCTGGAACTAGACTCCCCAATCGCTCAGGATTGTCAAAAGATGCAGAGGGTATAGGGACTTTTGAAGGAGCATGAAAAGGGGTCTAAGCAAAAAAAGAAAAGAAATGGGGGGGGGGGCAGTGAAGGAGGGGCAAGCACAGACATGTAGGACAGACGAGGGAAGGATATACACAAAGGGAGAGAGGGGGATAGATAGTAGATAGATAGATAGATAGATAGAGAGATAGAGAGAGAGAGAGAGAGAGAGAGAGAGAGAGAGAGAGAGAGAGAGAGAGAGAGAGAGAGAGAGAGAGAGAGAGAGAACTAGGTGGCGGATTATTAAAGAGGGAGATTTCATTTTCCTAATATTGGATTTGGCCAAAGGTCCCCGAGGAAAGACGTCTCGCTCTAGATTTAGAATTTCTTCATCTCCTCTTGACAGTGGAGAAGGGAAAACGCATAGAGCATGAGAGTGGAATATTCATCATGAACAATATCCGATGCTCCCCATGGGTATTGTAGGAAACCTCGCCTGGTGGAATGTCCAAGTGTATGTTTTCTAGTTTCCGGTACCCACCCAGTGTTTGTTTTCCTTGGCATTCCCCTATTTTCGACCTTGTGATTGTTTTTTCAGGGCAGTTTTTCCTCTGATAACCCTTTCCATATTGCCCTCTCCCTATGCTATCCTATAGCCAAACCTGAAATACTCCTAACCTTCGTTTCAAAGGAGTTATACCATCTTAACATTGCTTTGCTCTTCTTCATTCTTCAGCCTCTTTAATGGCCAGATATTTACTATTTGATATGTGTAGGCCCATATGTATACAGGGCACTTTCCCACGAGGTTCTCTTACCTTATGGATGTTATGGTTATCTTAACTCAAGAAATGAAATATATTAACCCAAGAAAAAGGATATTCTATGATCACCATAAGACCACAAAACTATCTCGCCAACTATTGCATCAAATATCATGATCTTATTCTAGAATTTTAGTGTCTTTTATTTTTATGTCCGGGGCCGTCAAGACATCCGAAATTTAAGAACTTATCTGGGTATGGCATTTTGTTTATAGACCTTTAGGTGAAGAGGTTATTGATGGTAATTATAGGGCTCAGATATAACAACATATAGGCCTCCATGTACCATATATCCTAGCTTATAAGCCGGGGCCCAAATATAAGCCTGCCCCATTTACAAGCCATGTCAAAAGGTCTAATGAGTGTTACAAAAGCCAGGGCCTGAATATAAGCCTGGTCAGTGCAAGCAAATAGCTTAGGAATCATATTAAGGATTATAACTTCACTTCTATCAGGAATATTTTCATAATTCTTTTAGTTTTCTAAAGCTGATATTTTATCTACTACATAATTTCCACATTTAAGAGACATAGAGTTGATATTTATCACCATAATGTGAGGTTTATTCTGAGATATATGTAGAAATGGTGGATAAAAATGATAATTCTATATAGTATTCCATAGTAATTTTTCAAGTATATTGATTATAAGCCTGCCTCAAATATAAGCCTGCACCATTTCTAAGCCTGGTCAATTTCCCGTTTGAAATCAGTATAAGCCAGGGCTTCTAATTGGGGATATGCTGTATTTGATTCCAGACTGCAGCACATGCAAAGTATGCATTAATCAGAGGTAGGGGGACTTAGTCCACAGACATGTTACCATGATTTTAGTCTGACTTTCTGAATATCTTTACTTTCAAATAATTACGTTGTAGCATGATATGCTTTAGAGCGGACACTTCATCCAACATATAGGGCTATACAAACTATCATTTTCCTGCTCATTTCAATAATAGAAATAAACAATTATGATAAATGACAATGATATACAGAGTTTCAACCTGATTTTATGAAAATCCTGACAGTGGTATATCTCACTCCCCGGACCTCTACATGAAGGAAGTGTCCAAGGTAATAAGATAATTGGCTAATATTTTGGCCATAGCTGGTCAGTGCAAAAACATATACAATAGTTTATGACTTATGTCAATTGTGTGGGGTGCTGGACATACCAAATAGAGGGTTACAAATCTAGGACTCACTGGTACATTTGACCACAATTGGGATATTCACAGCTATGGGATTATTAGATGTGCACACACCAATGTAGACAGAAGCCAAAATATTGCTGTTTAGAAACATCACTTCATACCTACCGCATATTCCCAATTAGAAGCCCAGGCTTATCCTGAGTTCAAACGGGAAATTGACCAGGCTTGTAATTTGGGTAGGCTTATATTTGAGGCAGGCTTATAATCAATATACTTGAAGAAATCACTTTGGAATACTATATAGAATTATCATTGTTATCCACCATTTCTACATAATATCTCGGAATAAACCTCACATTATGGTGATAAATATCAACTCTATGCCTCTTAAATGTGGAAATAATGTAGTAGATAAAATATCAGCTTTAGAAAACTGAAAGAATTATGAAAATATTTCTGATAGAAGTGAAATTATACTGCTTTATGTGATTCCTAAGCTATTTGCTTGCACTGACCAGGCTTATATTCGGGCCCCGGCTTTTATAACACTCATTAGACCTTTTGACCAGGCTTATAAACGGGGTAGGCTTATATTTGGGCCCCGGCTTATAATTGAGTATATATGGTATTGAAAATAACAAACAATAAATCAAACAGAACAAAAAAAACCAAGACACAGGAAAACATCGTACAAAATAACCAGAAACTCGAAGAAAGGAAGGGAAATCAACAAGGGAAGACATTATTGATAACTCTCTAAATCCTTGGTGAAACCTCAACCAGTTTTTTTGTAACATGCACTAATCGACTAGATCCTTGTACCCCAAAACATATCCAGAGAAATAAAAAAGGGAATGGGAAACCATGCCAATCCTAGTAAATTGGTATATAAATTGGTAAATTGCAACTATGTCTTTTTTTCATGCCCATTGGAAAATTCTGTCTTTGCCCTTTGTGAATACTCTTGATCATTTTGACGGGCTTCCCTAGCCCACTTAAAAGGGTCTATTTCTCCTCTTTCCTATCCCCTCTGGATGTGTGTGGTGCACATATGCACGGGCACTGGCACATTCCTCTGTGAAATTGTGTAATGTCTTTCTCGCCATGAATATGACCTTAGCTGTCGAAATGGCGTTAAACATCTATTACTCACTGATCATTTTGATGCAATTCAAAACATGCTGTGCTTATTTTCACTAAAGTTATGAATTGACCACACGGCATGGTTAAAAGCGAAATACTTTTCTCTTGCCGTTATCTTGAATTAGTGTTAGCTTTTCAGTTATATTTTGTTGAAATGAATATCCATGACACTGCATGACTTGTAGACCGTTTTATGTTCATGTAGGTAAATCGGTAGCGCCATTGTAGCTGTCAGCTAAACACGATCTCTTCAATACTTTCCTTTACCTCTAATGAGGATGTGGATAAATTAAATCCAAATTGAATTGTCTCTGCTGCCAGAAGGGAGGAAGTTGACCACTCACATCTATTAGTTCCAACAATAATAGAAATAAAAAAAATGCCACCAGAGATTTGAGCAAGTCTAGGAGCAGCTCAGGGGTTATAGATATATAGTAGCATATATTGTGATGAGGTCGTGAGCAGCTCTACACTAAGGCTACAAAGGCAGTTAGAGCCTGACCCGGACCGAGTAACCTCAGGAGCACTCCTGGGAAAACACAGGGCAATGGGCTGCTACAGGCAATTTAGGGTCACGTCAGTATAGACAATCACAGATTTAGCAATGTTATGGTACGCGTAATAAGTCCACTGCACACGATATAGACACTCTGTCCTTCTTATGCAATGGTATCCATGACTATATATACTGGACATTGCTTTTGTAAAGCATCAGATATGCTTTTATTTCAATGTTGTGCGCATGTACTTCACTCAACCTTTGCATTTGCTTCCATGGGATTTGCTTACACATACATCTGTATATATGTAGCATGTACACACTTATAATTAACAGAGTCTACCACCCATCAATCAAGGTTTATCCCATCCATTCGGCAAAGAAGGTTGTTTCAACGTTGGCATCTGATATGTGTTGACAATGTTGATCCACCTGCTTTCAACTCAGGCGTCCAACACTTAATCAATGATGCCATGTCAATCTTGTCAACCATCACCTGTATATCTAAACATCTGATCAATGGTAGGCATATCAGTGTTGACATATTCACAATTCAATATTGAACCAACATTGATTTTGTCATCATTGAATCAATAACGCCATTTTCAGTTGATTCAACTATCAACTTACAACTATCAACTATCAATGCCTTATCTCAAATACCAATTCCATGTTAAAACAATGCCATTTCAACAATGGATCAACATATCGAATCAGCACTAATGCGTACATATTGAATCATGAGTGATTTCATTCTGTTGTGTAGATTTTCAATTCAAACACATTTCAACATAACGCCAACAATTGATAGCCAAGCATCATCTACATTATATCAAAATGGATTTAATATCCCCCTTTAATGTAAGTGTGCCTACTGCCTACCCGTCAATATAACGTTGGGAGCCACAAACTCTCTTAATATAATGGGACGCACATAATGAGTGACATGATTGATTAGAATTGATTAGATCCTATTATTTTGGTATATCCTGGATAACGTATTTCTGTTTGTGAAGATGTCGGCATTATGAATTTCCTGACATGAGATCAACGACGACCCATTGGTTGAGTGTTGAGTTTCATATTGTCCAGCAATACCGATATGCCGACCCATGTCTGAATTATGGTTAGTCTATTTGCAACTGTTGATGCAAGCGTACTTTGCTCAGTAAAGTTTTCTTTCTCACAATTGTTTAGGATGTTTCCAAGACCGTGCCTACTTGGCAAATGGATATTATGAGTCGATTGAGGGATATGATGTCATCCGTGCACATTGTCATCGAGGCTACAAACTGGTGGGATCAGAAAACAGAATATGTGACCATGTTAACCAGATATACACGGGGGAAGTACCTATCTGTGTAGGTGAGTTAAGGCTTTTGGTAAACGCGATACCCTTTAATTTACCCTGTTAGATTGTTGTCGATTTTTGGACTTTTACCTTTTATTTCTTCAGCTTATAAGCATTTCGCAAGAACCCTGCTCACTTCAGAGTGCAGGACTTTTTAGCCTCATGGATTCGGCTTTGCCAGCGTAATATGGAAATATCGGAAACTCCCCCATAGAATATTTCATTACATAGTACACAGTAGATATATAATGAATATTCTTCTCCTGATACCTTCCTATAGACGTTGATGAGTGCTCGGTGTTTGAGGAGGGAAGTGCCGGTGATGGCTGGGATGACGAGGACATGTCTTTACTTGAGAAGTGTCACATCAACGCCACCTGTGAAAATGTAATGGGGTCCTACAGATGTCGCTGCAAGCAGGGCCTTGTTGGTAACGGTTTCCGGTGTGCCAGTAAGTATAAAAAGGGTAAATTGTATTCAACATGTGCAAATAGTAATACTGAAATTATCCCATTTCAATATTAGATGAAATATGGTCTTTGGGAGTATATTGGTCATTTTTACATGATAATGGTCTATTTTGATGACAGCAATTGGGGCTAAGGTCACCAATTAGCATATCATCAAACCTTCAGATAAAGCATGCAGACACCAAGGCGAAATCTAAAGTGTCTAGAATACATCCAGGTCCATGTCTTATGATACTGTAAGAAGCAACAAATGAATTCCATGGACACCATTCAATATGTCCATCATATAAATCAAATAGATGTGGAAATCAGCATGTTGAGCGTGGGAAGAGGTACATGTATAACTAAAATATTGTTGGGGAATGTGATTTCCCCGCGTGCGATGCACCGACTTTAAGGGGCCTGTCGTCGTGTAATCACATGTCCCCTTACTGTATCACCCCAGTCCAGGCTTGGATGGAAGGTAGGAAACGTTGTAGGGGGAAGTAGCTCAGAGGTAGAGCAATCGTCTGAAGGCTGAGAGGTCCCGGGTTCGACTCCCGGTTTCCCTAAACGTTTTCGCCGACCCCTACAATAGTAGGGAAACCGAGTGGTCCTGACCCGCGTAAGGGGGGGCTACGGAACCCAGGGCCTGGGCTGGTGTGATACGGCAAGTGCTTCGACCTGCTTGTGCTGGGGTGCATGCATGGTTTGGCTAGCCCCTGTGTGTTTCTTGGTGTTGGTTAATTCGGTGGTCGAAGCTGGTTGGGGGCTGTGTAGGGGAATGTGATTTCCCCGTGCGCGATGCACCGACTCTCAGGGGCCGGTCGTCGTGTAATCACATGTCCCCTCTCTGTATCACCCCAGTCCAGGCATGGGTGGAAGGTAGGAGGAAGGTAGGGGGAAGTAGCTCAGAGGTAGAGCAATCATCTGAAGGCTGAGAGTTCCCGGGTTAGTTTCCCTAAACGTTTTAGCCGACCCCTACAATCGAGTATTCCGAGTTTGTATGTCTTATGCGGAAAGAACTAACAAACGAAGTTTCCGGTTACATAAGAGGCAACAAGGTTTTATTCAGGATTCCTAATTACAGATCAACTAAAGGTTTCCGAGTTCCATATCAATCATACCAAAGTGTTAGCTACCTATATAAGTTCTCGGAGTCAGAGGAGAGAAAAGCACTCCTGTTTGTACGGAGCTCGTAAGGATTCGGTCTCCACCAGTTACCGACCCGGCTTTATATAACAACAGGGGTTGGGTGGCCACCCCATTGAGTCTAAGCCACCCGGATCCACGTGTCTGCCCCACTCAGGAACTGACCAACTTGTACCTATACAACGCTATCATAAACCGTGCCCCTGCACCAACCCCACCAAGACTATGACAAGGTGCTACCCAATAGGGTAGTAACTAACCTATCTTTAAAGGTGCAGTTAAAGGGTTAGACTTTCTCCTATCACGTGCAAAAAGTGCAATAAATACATTAGTGTATGCATATTACAGTTGTGCCCTGATGCACCTGATTCCACAAATTGCTTTCATCAAGTTGTTAGGTATCATTAGAATACCTTTCTTTTACAGAGAGATCATGTCCTGCACTATCCCCCATCTCACATGGCCGCATGTTACCGCTCGGAAATGGAAACCTGTACAAGTTCTTCTGTGACTCCGGATTCCGGATCACTGGCTATCCAGTCGTTGTGTGTGTAGGCGGAAGCTGGAATAGAGCATCACCAAAATGTGTCCCAGGTAATGTCGCTATTAGTGATTTGTCTAGGTTATATCAAATATTCTCAGCATATTTATAACTCGAAGAAAAAGGTACATGGGGAGTGTACCTTCACAGAAATGAGAGACCTCCATTTTTAGGGTAAGAAGGTAATCTTTAATTTCCGAAAGAATCACTGAACCAGGTGCTCATAAACAGCGCTTGCAAGATCCCTTCCTTGTTTCTGTGTTATAATCCAGTACATCCATATACACATGTATCTGCTCCATTAATTAGTATTCAGCCATAAACGAAGATTTGTAGTCGATTTTTAAATGTATCAGCTCAAATTAATTATATATACAAAGTGCATACCTCATAGGCTCAAATGATCTACCCGTGTTAAAGATACATTCTCACCTCATCGTGGGTGATTTTACAATTACATCACATGTCTTTAGAACATGTACCTCTTCAGCCCCTACAGCCCAACTGGGACCTGGTAGTCGACGTTCCTAGATGAGCCACTAGGTGTCATTTGTGCGCCAACAGCTGAGAACAGATAGAAGCCTTACATCCAACCGTTATGACCACCACTTGTAGGCACAGGAGTACAGTGTTGACCACAGGAACTGACAAATGCTCACTTTTACTTCGGTGATGTCATCTTTTGAGCATTAACATTGGTTCGACTACACTATGGCTATCTATAGTCACATTCTATGTTACCAGATAACCTTATTAAAAGTATAATCATTCATGTATTGGCCTGCAATGGGTGACGATGGTCTTTGAGAAACAAATGCCAGTTATACATTATTGAATATACAAGTGTTGTTTACTTCAGTATATATGTTTATCTTCATTTCCCAGCCTACAAAGCTGTTTGGGGCCCTATATCTAAAATCCGATTTTGCTGTTGTTGTTGATTCAATGGCGACGATATCTCGCAGTAGAAAGCTACTTGATGCTAAGAGTAGAAGTCTAGAGGACTACATGTATACTACAGCTTTCAATAGTATCTCTCTCTCTATATATACTTTGTGATGTGTACATATATAGACGTATTCATTTATTTTTGGTTCCTTTTCAAACCATGCCCATGTTATAGTGGACTAGTTATTGTAATCAGTATAATTATGATAGAGCTAAGCCCAAATAGGAATGTAGGCTTAATACTAACCAAAGTTCCTCATTTAAACAAAACATCGGTTGTCCATTTGGCAGATGCTAGGGTAATCAGAACAGGATTTATATCGTTTATGTACTAGGATTAATAGGACCTGAGGTGGTCGAAATTGAAATATCTCATATTGATGAGAGGAGGAGGATGTACTCTGCTATACTTGTTTATCAATTTCTCTATCATAGAAAACGTTTATTACAGAAAATACACCATTGCCTTATAACGAGCATGAATTCATGCTTTATTATGAACTGTAAGTACAAGTGAATGAAGTGTAATATTGAATCAACCGTTTTTTCAGTTTCCCATTTTGATAGCTTCACTTGGAGGAAGAAATAAATGATTAACATTAAGTATTAAGGGGTTCTTACTGGATCATGCTTACAGATGGGGTTATTTAAAATGAAAGCCTTTGTAGTTTAGGAGCAAGAGTTGTCTGCATTCAGAAATGATTTCCATAGAAAACTAGCATCGGATCTGTCAGGATCATAAACACAGTCAAATTAACAAAAAATAATAATTCCCAATCACCATGCTCTCTCTTTGGGCTGGGAACAAAAGGCAGGTTTAATTATCAAAACTGGTATTTCTCTTTGTCAATGTAATCCAGATAATAATTCCAATATCTTTTGGCAAAAAAAGCACAGATTTCTCATTTGATAGAAAAAATGTAGCATGGAAGGCACCAAAGGCTGCAAGAAATGTCTAAAAGAATAACGGATTAAAGCATATAACAAGAAATGCGGTTGTGACCGCGTAAAAAACGCCTCCCTGCGCTTTTTTAAGCGGTCACAACGTCATTTCTTGCATACGAGGGAATTTAGTTTGTGGATTCTGTATTGTGACACCTCATCACATGGGGGAAATGCAATCATCATAGCGCCTCCCGTCCCGCTTCGCGGGACCGCCGCTACGCGGCGTGGGGAGGCGCTAAAAAATCGCAATCACTTGGCCATCAACGTACACTAATCAAACCTTTGAGTGAGGTGGCGAAGAGAATTACCAAGGCGGAAGAAGAGGTCCCAATTAATGATGTTGGACTTGGCCGGGTTTAGAGGATAGGAGGATTAGTTCACCTTGCACTCACCAGGGGAAGTAAAATGACTAACTTAGGCTTGCAGGAGAAAAATGTACTCCCTATACATATGGGGTGATGAGAGTAAGTTATGTGGACACTATGGGGTGTTGAGTGTGTATGGTATGTGGATAATATGGGGTGTGATGTGTGGATGTGGACACTATGGGATGTTGAGTGAGTATGGTATGTAGACACTATGGGCTGGGGCATGTGTATGGTATGTGGGCACTATAGGGTGGTGAGTGTGTAAGGTATGTGGATACTATAGGATGGTGAGTGTGCATGTGGACACTATGGGGTGGTAAGTGTGTATGTAGACATTATGGAATGGTGAGTGTGTATGGTATGTGGACACTATGGGGTGTTATGTGTGTATGGTATGTGGACACTATGGCGTGGTGAGTATTTATGGTGTGTGGGCACTATGGGGTGGTGAGTGTGTATGGTATGTGGACACTATGGGGTGTTATGTGTGTATGGTGTGTGGGCACCGGTGGTGAGTATTTATGGTGTGTGGGCACTATGGGGTGGTGAGTGTGTATGGTGTGTGGGCACTATGCGGTGGTGAGTATTTATGGTGTGTGGGCACTATGGGGTGGTGAGTGTGTATGGTGTGTGGGCACTATGGGGTGGTGAGTATTTATGGTGTGTGGGCACTATGGGGTGGTGAGTGTGTATGGTGTGTGGGCACTATGCGGTGGTGAGTGTGAATCCTCTTTCTACCATGAATATGAGCACAAACATCAGGTGACATCAGCTGAAATTAATAAGCAGATTTCCTAAGTTTCAAGTATAACCCTTAAAGCTTAACCTTCCAAGACAAGGTTATTCAGCAATGGCACAGATACTTCTCTTATCCATCAGAACTCCTTAGAAGTAGCTTCATAGGCCTAGGCGTCTAGTCCTGCCCACCGATCACACGCCTTTGCAGCACATGTCTAATTGACAATTCACATCCTAAAACCTATGTATCCTCTCCCCTCAATCATGGCATTTCTGCTAATTATTCCAGTTAGTCACACTTCACCCTTTGAGAGTGGATGAACAGCCATGGCTGATGCTCTTGATGAACCTGAGGAAAATCATAATATTACAATGAATCTCACAGGTGTGAACATTGAATAACTACTTTGGAGATAGAGGTTTCAGGTGATCCCCAATACTAATGATGATTAGAATCCTGTGGCTTATTAGGACGCCGTTAGCTCATTGACCCTGGTGGATGGGGATGCAGGCAGCTTATAATGTGCAGTTCCTTTGTATGAAATCCAATTTCACAAAGGCAGTTCGCTTTATATACTTGGACATTCCACTGTGAACAACTAAGCTTTGATGGAATGAGAAAGAACACCGTCCAATCCTGTTGTATTTGATCAATGTAAAACTATGCAGACAGTTAGCCATTTCAGCTTACAGTTTTAGTCCATTTCTCATTAGTTTTAGTACATTTACCTATTTCATATTTTGAACATATTCTTACCATAAAATGATAAATATGATAAGAAGAACTACATCGGGTATGGTTTAAAAAACCTGTGATGGTTGGTATAACATAACACACCCTAAAGTGCATTTCTTCTCGACAATCTAGACACTTTTCAGCAAAGGAAGAAAATAGAGAAGAAAAAGGCTGTGTATTTCAGGCCATATTGAGGAGTTCCTAGTAATAATAAACTCATATATAGATTGACAACTGGGGTCATAATCAGAGTTCTAGCAATGGAAAGGATTTGCTGGCTTGCCACACCTAAACCTAACAAATTGGCCGAGCTCTATCAGGCCTATAGTCTTACCACCCAATTTCCTCCTTGGTCCTGAAATGTCTACTCCTTTCACACACTGCAGAACTCGGCGCCCAGAACTCTGTCATCATAACTCACCTACACCCTGACAGGTGGAGCCACTGAAAAAAAAGATTCCCCCAAGTTCCCCAATCAACAACTGACAGGTCCTCTCCCAGCCAATGTTGTGTCTAGCAATTGAGCCTCTAGATAGTCTAAACTTCTGTTAGGAGAAGGACTGATGAATGGGGAAGGTTTCTTGCTTGTTGAAATTCAGGCTATTGACAGATTGACCCATACAGCGGATACATGGCCCTGTGACGTCAGAACATGTAAAATCATACAACGCTAATGACTGAGTGTGCTGTGAAACATCAGGTGAATGTCACCTTCCCTGTCATGACTGAAGAGTTCTATTACAGACATCAGGATATACCGTTATACCACAGTTATCCACTTTGGGCTCTCAATATGAGTGCCTTAGTGAACAAGTAATTAATGGATAATCCATGACGCATGTGTGTTAGCAAAGGATAATTACATGAGGGCACAGTCCGAGTGTAATTTTCCTTTGCTAACACACACAAGTCATGAATTATCCATTAACTACTTATTTTATTACACGATATCAATAGATAATCAATAGAATATCAATAAATTAAAGTTGAAAACAAAAATTGTTCTCCTTCCCCGGGACTCGACCACTAGACCATCGGTACACACACCTTGGCACCCGGCAGCTGTTGGTTTGGTCTGAACGTGAAAAAAAAGTTTGCCTGGACCGGGACTCGTCCCGCCTACCTCTAGAAGCTGAGCGCAATGCGCTAACCACTAGACCGTCAGTACATACACCTCAGCGCCTGGCTTGGCTTGGTTTGGTTTGAACACGTCCCACAGTCATCAGCGTTATGGGAGCAGCAGCAGTAGTGCTGGGGAGGGGTAGGCGAGAAAATGGACAGCTACTGGTGGCATTCTAACCAAGCAAACACACTCCGTTTCTCGTCAGTCCCTGTGGCGCAATGCATAGGGAGTTGGATTTGGGATCAGTAGAGTGCAGGTTCGACCCCTACCCTGGAAATGAATATAATGTAGGTTTTAGCATGTAACATATGACATGTAAGGTGTGCATGTTATCCATGGATAACAGCACCGGGTGCCTGTTATCCTTGGATAACCACACACCTTACAAAAGTCACGATGCATGCATCATGCCATGCAATATCGACAGGTATGTGCATGGGAATATAAAAAAAAAGCACCCAGAATCACAGAAGTCATGTAATACAAGTGGATAACCCCACTGCTATGACACCACTCATCAAACTAATATGGAAACAAAGATCATCAAATGAGTTGAAATTTATTCGAAATATGTTAGCAGTGGTTAGTTAGGGAATAAGGCCGGGGCTTTTCACCCCCTCCCCAAAGTCTCAATACAGGCTAGAACACTCCCACGACCATGACCAAGTGCCTTATTCCTGTTATAACACAGAAAGATCACACATCAGCCATTGAGGATAATGCACCATGACTTTGTCCAGCCGTGTTATAAACCTGTGTCATGGATGGAATGATACATAGAGAAGCAAGCACTTGGGCTGGCTACCCAAAGCTGAGGCACTTATTATATTGACTACGGTATTTGTGACAGATCCCATATTATTTAACATAGTCATTGACTGGCAGCTTGGAATGTCGATTGTACACATTCTGTGGGTTCTATCCACTCAAGCCCCACGAAATCTACTGGTCTAATGGATTTTAGGTTTATCATGATTTGCATTAAGACTTTGAATGCGACATAAGATGTAGCATTGATGAGCCCAGGGACAGATTTCGATGAACATAATTGTAAAAACACCTAATTGAGCTGCCAATCCCACGTCGTATCTAATAAGCTGTCTGCACTTCTAATCTGACACCAGACCGTCAACATAGGAAGCCATGCAAACACTTGAAGTCTTTTTAAATCATATTGAAGTGCTAATCTAAGCAGCATCAATGTAATGTTGAAGAAACTGGTCTCTGTCAATTACACGCTACATGGTACCCACTGTGGACGACAGATTTAATTTTCTGACAAAACTCCCTATTCACTTAGCCCTAGTGAGTTTGAAAGCAAGGACGTATTCTCAATATGTATTAAAAATGCTCTCTGAAGAGACCAGTTCCTAGGGAGGAAATTCAATGTTTAAGATACAATACCACCTTGTTTGACCCAAAATCAAGTTGTGAAATAAACCCAATGCAGGCTGCCATTACCCGTTTCCTTACCAATTGATATGACCGTTTTTGGTAGACCTTTGAATGCAGTGACAGCCTATGTATGTTGATTGATCATAATGCACCCCTTGCTGTTTTTCTTTATATTTCTGCGAGGCAAATTGTATCTGTTTGACATAGTAGGTGGAGCTCTTCATATTCCTAGATCAGGTGGTAATGTATCTTTACTACATCGATGCCCATTTGTCGTCATGATGCATGGATGCAGCCCGGGCAAGTCTACCTGTGAAGAAAAAACACAATTCATGAAACAAATCTTATGAAATTTCTACTTAATTCAAGTTACATTAATTCAGATCCTGTAATTTCATCTCTCTTCCCTGAGCCTTGAAAATCCCCCATTCCATAGGATTTTCCTTTCACAGCCAATCCAATCCGTATCAGATTCTGTTTTTCCCAAGATGAAAACCTGGAGATGTGGGCATGTGTGCAATATTGGAATGCCAATGTTACAACAACCATTTCAATCTTTTATTTTGGAAGCTGATGAGTGTTTTGTAACACACCTTTATCTATATGTATCAACTTCATTCTCAGTATAATGAAATACAGTTTTGGCGGATTAACTGTATTGTCTTTGCTATTTAAAACAGCGTTAATTTCCCCCTGTTTTGAAATACCCTGCTGCGTTTGAAAATGTGGATGGAGGCATTTATAAATGTGACCTGATCAAAACCTGTGACACCAGATGCTTGAGATCACCATTCACACTCTAGCTGTAAAATTCTGCAGTCTGAACTTATCATCCTCACTTTTAGATCTTACTGGAATTTCACCCGTCCAACCATTACTCATCCAACCGACCCATCGGGCATTGAGCAGCGTTGACAGAATTCAAATGACAGGGAAAGATAAGCGAATACATTAAATTGAATCGAAAGTTTTATTGCAAGGTAGCCTTGATAAGGTTTTCTACCCAAGCAACTACTTGGGGAAATACATATGACTTTCCTCCATGTAGATGGCAATTTCACTATCAAATTTAAACTTGATATGCCATGAAGCAGTTCATTATTGGCTGTCTTCCCTCAGTCAGCCTTCATCAACCATTTACTCGATCTATTTGCTTAATAAGTAATGACACTGTACTGTGGGTTACTCTGACTCTGTTCATATTGAACAGGTAATCAATGGATAACTCATGACGAGTGTGTGTTAGTGAAGGATAATGACACGAGGCCATAGGCCGAGTGTTATTAGCCTTTGCTAAAACACACTCGTCATGAGTTATCCATTGTCTACTTATTTTATACCACGAAACCAATAAATAATTAATAGAATACCAATAAATTCAAGTTGAAAACAAATATTATTCCCCCTCCCCGGGACTCGAAGCCAGCCATAGTGTGTGTACACAGGTACATACACCTCGTCGCCCAGCAGCGGACAGCGACAGCGCCCGTCTCGGCTAGGCTTGGCAGCGGCACACGGCGAAAAATAGTGTACATACACCTCTTCGCCCGGCAGCGGACAGCGACAGCGCACATGGTGAAAAAAGATGCGCCCGGACCGGGGCTCGCCTTGGCAGCGGCACACGGCGAAAAAGAGTGTACATAAACCTCGTCGCCTGGCAGCGGACAGCTAAAGCTTTGAATGCGTCTCGCGGTTATGTTTGTGTAAAATACACCTCGTCACCTGGCAGTGGACAGCTAAAGCTTTGAATGTGTCTTGCAGTTATGTTTGTGTAAAATACACCTCGTCGCCTGGCAGCGGACAGCGCACACTGCGAAAAAAGGCGCGCCCGGACTGGGAATCGATCCGCGGACCCCTGACGGCTGAGTGCAAAGCGCTAACCACTAGACCACCGCATCTCCTCCTTCAGCACCCTTCTCGGCTTGGCTATGTTTGACAGTAGGGAACAAAAATATACGCCCGGACTGGGACTTGTCCCGCCTACCTCTACTCGTCCCACCTACCTCTACAAGCTTATCAAGCAAACCCAGACCATCACACGTCAGTCCCTGTGGCGCACTGCATAGGGAGTTGGACTAGGAATCTTAGGCTGCAGGTTCGAGCCCTGCCCTGGTCAAGTCTATCATGGGTTTTAACATGTAACATATGACATGGAAGGACATGAGAGGCATGCGGTTATCCATGGATAACCGCACTGAGTGCAGGTTATCCATGGATAACCGCACGCCTTAGAAAATCGATGGTTAAGCCTACAGGTGTGCAATATCGACAGATATGTGGATGGGAATAGCCACCAAAAAGCACTGTGTAACCCAGAAATCGTGGTATAAAGCTAGATATAGCAGTTCATTATGGGCTGTTTCTGGATTTATATCTTTAGTCTGTCACTTACTTCCATTATTGTGATAGATTTGTTCCAGTTAGGTCCACTGTATTGTGCGTTATTTACGACTCCATATAAACTCTTTGCAGTTCTTCATCAAGATCTGATGCATTTTCAATTTTCTGTTTCTTTAGGCAGCTTATCCCATATCTGTTCTCCTCGCTAAAATTCTTCTTTCTAATTTAGGGATATCTTCCCTTATGACTGGGGATCATCTTCTTGTTCTGTCTAGTTCTATGGTGAGCATCAAGATTGGAGACTGGAATCTGACTAACTGACAATTTTCCCCATACTTCAGCATTATACAGACTATCAGTCGGTAAGGCAATGAGAAAGTGTTCTCACGGGTGAGGGAAAGCTCCGCAGGGAGCTTTGCAGCCCTCTGAGGCCTACCGTAAAACCCCGCCTATAAGTCAACCCCACCTATAAGTCGACCCCCCCTCTTTGAGAAACAAAATCGACCTATAGAAAAAAGGCTTGAGAAATATTAACACAATAATATATTATACAAAAAAGCCAACTTTGGCATTTAGATGTTTATGAATTTTTGTGTTTACATGTCTAAGTGATTAGGCGGGAAGTAAGGGTTTGCAGACATTGTATCAATTAAAAAAATAAAGGAATATCTTTTGTTTGTTTTCACATTTACCGGAGGACATCAGCATGTATTTACAATGCAAAGTCTCCAAAGATGTCAGCCACAGCTATATACATATATGTACACACTGCATTAGAATAGGAGACTTGAGGAAGTACAACAGGTTGTCAAGAAGGACATTGCTTTATACTTTACAAAATAACATGACATGGAGCTCATTGATTATTCATGGCGAGAACGACATTACACAATTTAACAGAGGAATGTGTCAGTGTCTGCACATATGTGGACCACACACACCTGAGGGAATAGAAAAAAAAGGAGAAAATAGATCCTTTTAAGTGGGCTAGAAAAGTCTAGGGATTCCTTGTGCCACAGTGTGTACTGTACTGCTTCATTGTAGAAACTACACTGATTCATTATAATGCAACAACAGTGGTTCATTGTTCAGTATAACGAGAATCAATGATAGGAATTGTGGATATCTTTAGAGTGAATATTCATTGCGAGAAAATTCTGATTAGACATCACTGTCACAAATGAGGACATGTGTCCATGTCTGTGCATATGAACAGCAGCGCTCCCAATATAGAGTTAAGCTGGAGAACTAATCCACAGGGCTACCCTACTGGTGACACCTGGGGATATATACATAGGTAGGTCTACACCCTACTCACTCATCAGGTCTCATGGTCCTAATAGTATCCACACTGAAGGGCACTGCACTGAGGGTTACACCTGACACTTTCTGTATCACACTTTTGATAGACTTTGCCTCAACTTAGAAAATATATTAAGCTAGTTTTCAAACCCAGGACATTCATACTTTCCATATATCACAGTTGAGATAAGCAAAAGGTGAATATTTTTAAACTGAATGTAAATATCATTTTGGAAGCATGCTGTACTTAAATGGTCCAATACACAAAAGTGAGGTTGGCCATATATGCAACTTTTTGCATTTTCCAGTTCTATACATATCCAACTATCATAATCTAAAAGTATTTGAAAAAAGCAACAGAACATGAATGATATTTTGGCAGAAAATGAGGTCATAAATTGTCCCATTGACTCCTATAGACCTTCCTTCATTACACCCCTTTCACAGAGAATTAAGCTTGGTGACATGTCACTATTTTTACATTTCCTTCATCCCTATATATAAACCTAATGATATCCAGAGGTAGAGGCAAAAACCAACACAATCTTTTTGCATTTTCCACTTCTATACATATCCAACTATCATAATCCAAAAGTATTTGAAAATATCAACAGAACATGAATGATATTTTAGCAGGAAATGAGGCCATAGATTTTCCCATTGACTCCTATAGACCTTCCTTCATTACACCCCTTTCCCAGAGAATTAAGTTCGGTGACATGTCACTATTTTTACATTTCCTTTATCCCTATATATAAACCTAATGATGTCCAAAGGTATAGGCAAAAATGAACACAACTTCTGATATCCAGAGGTATAGGCAAAAATCAACACAACTTCTTTACCACTCATCCACCAGTATTTGTCTTTAATATTAGTTGTATGGTCTAGTGCCACGTACAAGCATGTTTTTTAGCAGTTTAGTACTACTCTAAAGTACAAAATCCTCATGTATAAGACACACCCCTCACTATGGTGGCTTGCAAAAAACGCAGCAGTGCTTTATCGTAAAATATATGTCTTATACATGAACCCGGCCAAGGGGCTGGTTCACTAATATTAAAATAACTTAATACTTTGGGCCGCCCCACCCTAAGGGTCACCCAAATATTTCCCAGCTTTTTTTAAATTTTTTTTTTCGTCTTAACAAGCTTTCAGCTTGCCTTTTTTTTCACACACACACATGCACATATGCAAATAAAATAAAATATAATTTTTCATTTATAATTTTCACCTACCACCCTTGGATGTCCATCAAACTACTAATGCGGCTTACAGGTGTAAGGGGTGTGGGGATAAAAAGAGAATTACTACATGCGGTATCACCCTATGTATCTGTGGAGGGTGTGGGAAGCTTATTTTTTAATACCATCAAAGTGCTCTTGATCTCGGTAAAATCACAGGTGTTAGAAACTGTGATAATTATCTTCATGTGACTACATGCTGGTGGTAGCCAGGCTTCTGATTGGTTGGATGGCTGACCCTCATTTGCATGTGTGTTGTGTTTTACTTCCTATATAGTTTTTTTTTATAAATTTTTTATGTATATTATATATCTCATTTGCATAATAAGCCCCACCCCATTGTTCACAAATAAGGGACCATGTGGCTAGGCCACATGGCTAGGCCACGTGTTGTTTACAAACAAGGGGTCACATGATTGCACTAATCTCCTTATTAGGTCATGTTACCATGGTAACCAGATTGCCGTCCTCTGATTGGCTGAGAGGTGGTCGCTAATCCCCTAATTAGGTCAAGGGGGCGTGGCCTATTATGCAAATGAGGTCAAGGTTAAGGTCACATGACCATATATGGGCTCACACCAGGGGGGTCCAGGTCAGGTCATGTGACCAAATGGAGGCCTCTGTTTGGCTGCATCCCCAGTGATTAATATCCTGTAGTTAGCTATAGTCCTGTTACGCCACATACTATATTACTATTATTTTACCAGCTTGAGCCCATGTTTGGGCTAGCCCAGAGGACCAGAGGAACCCCATCTGGAGTTCTTGTGGATGTGCTGGCTGGGCTTATATTTGAGAATAAATGAAATAATTTGAATAAAGCCATATGGCATTGATTTTTATCAATTACATATTCATACATAGGACTTTTATTAACTACTTTCTTCCATGAGATAAGACCCTAGTGGATCAGCATTTTTTTTCCAACCCCCCACCAATATTGTGAAAGTTATTGTGATCCCCTACTGAGAACCAATTTTGCAAATGATGTGTTGCAATGAGTATTTGGATTTGCCCATATTAAGTTTTGAATTCCCCTCCCAATATGAGGGTGTATTGGGTGTTGTTCCCTGACTAAGAAATTCCCATTTTAAATGACCCCCACCCCATATCTAAGCCACCCCCCCTCCCCACCTGGAAATATTATTTAAAATGACTCGACCCTAAGGAGCTGTGATTATTCACAACTCCTTTCACTTTTTTCTGGACCATGTATAACCCACTTTACATATATCACACCACAAAATTACACAGTATCCCCTACTTCCGATGAGCTCATCTGGCCAAAACCTGCTCACAGAGTGACAAAACTATAACATAATTATTGGGTTGTTATACAGCTGACTGCACAGATGGACCTTTATCAGTAGTCACTTCACCATGTTATACAGCTGACTGCACACATGGACCTTTATAAGTAGTCAGTTCACCATGGGAGACCACATATGTAGGCAGGGGTTCCCCAGTCTATATATAGACATCATGACAACTGGTTACCACACTTTCTGATACACATAAAGTGACCAGCAGCACTGGGGTCTCGCAATAAGGTCATACTTCATGGTTGACCAGTCATGATAGGTGGGGGTTTCCCAATATCCATCTGAAATTATGACATCATAGCTGGCGCGTTCGACTATAGAATATGGTACAGCAAGGGATTCCCCTCTTTCCCATGGTGTTCAGTTACAGTATAAATATGAAATTCATGGTCACAGTTACACAGTTTATTTAACATTTTACTGAAAATATAAAATTTATACCATCTATAATTGCCCTCACCATGTATTCGGATCCATGTTCAATGAACATTAAATGAGCTCAGAATTATTCAGAGAACATAAATCCTTTAGAATCCAAAATTTATACTGAAAAGAGATCCATGTCCTACCAGTCAAGCAGATACATGTTGAATTTTTATGAATCACCCTCCTGACCTCTTCCTTTGAGAACTAATGTATTATTAACATCTAATTTTCATCTATCTGTATCACATCTCTTTCTAATACATGAATTAAATGTATACATCATAAGCATGGTTACAGCTGAAAATAATTCAATGAGGCAGATTGACTTGACGGCTTGTCGGGAATGCCTGATTTAATAAAATCCGAAGGCTTGCAGTTGTGGGGGGTGTTTAAACTATGGCGATAAAATGATGCAATATGGATTGTGGCATTCACGTGAGCTGATAGAAAACCTGAGATACCAGATGCCAGGGATCACTTCTGGCACTGCAACCACAAAACTCCACCGTCAAGGTTAATGTTCGCCACTTTTAGTCCTATTGGAATTTCACCTGTGCCAACATCTCATCCAATCCATCCCTCAAGGACCGAGGCAAGGCAGCATCAAAAAGGGGGGAAAGGGGAGAAAACAGGAATAAAACAAAATAATTGAAGGATAAGGGCATCTGGGAGAGACGTCATGGGCAGCCCATGCACCCTCTCTCATCCCTCTCATGGGCTATCATTTCTCCTTGTCCTCTCACAATTAACAAATGAATTATCATACCTTACTCATGAAAATGTTTTAAAAATGAAGACCCAATTTTGACATTTATACAAGATATCTGTGGATCAACACGGTAAAAGGTACCCCCACGCACCCTCTCACGGGCATACCTTTTACCGTGTCGATCCACATTTGTTAAAATCTCCTTTTAGCACAGATTCGGAGTAAAGATCCTACCACACCTGCTGGCACCTTTCAGCTGTGGTGGTGAATTGGTGGTCTATACCGTATCGGACTGACGTAAGTCTAATCCAAGATGACGATAAATCATACAAGGAGGGCACTTACTCAAAAAAGGAAGAAAATATATAAAATAAAAGAACAAAAAAACAAATATGCCAGTAAATTATTCAGTCATTGATGGCATTGGCTGCATTTAAAGACAAGACATTTGTCTGAGTCTGCATCACTTTCACCCTGAATTCCCCCTGAATTCCCCCTTTGTCGCTGTATATCTTTCATAGATAGGATGAGGATATATGAGTCAGAACACCTTGGTTTGAGGAGGCTTTTCCCCTGCATATCTGAAGAAGCAAGAGTCCTGCAAAGGCTGACTCTCTTCACCTGTCATGTTGTCCTGTACTCATACAGATCTGACATTCAGAGTGATGGAGATGGATAACAGGGCCTCCCGTTAAGTCCAAATGTGGTCCCTGTCTGCATGTACATAATGATATAATTATTTGTTATTCACCACAGTTTGCCAAACAGCAGCAATGTCGACATCAAAGCTGAATCGTACATTCATATCTGATGCTTGATTATACATATATCTCTTATAGAGGAGCAGCACAGGGGGCCCTCTGGGTCATTTAATTCCTAAGATTACTGATAGCTATAAGTTGTTTTTTTGTTGTCCAATGTCTCTGGGTATGGAAAAGTGATGTTTGACCAATGAAAGCTCGTGCAGTCACTGAGAAATCTACAATTCTTTACAACCATCTTTTGAAATTTTAGCCTCGTTTTTGAGAGCTAAAATACACATTGGTCTACCTGTTCTGGCACTAATATTCATCTTACAACAATTCCAATGGTACCTACCCCCCTAAATTGGACCCAACAGTCACATTGCAGCTAACCATTTGTTGCTAGGACAGACGGTTACCTAGCAACAGCTGATTTTATCTAGCAACGGACCCTTTTCGAGTCATTCCACATTGTAATTTTGTGAGAAGTTCAAATAAACATTTTTTCAAACCTAATTGAGAAGTATATTCATAAAAAGACATTTGGATTTGATGAGAATTAAGCATCCATGGACTCTGAAAACAATTATACCTCAAAATACCCCCCAAAATAGGAAATAATTATATTTAACAATTGTGCAGTTGGTTATTGTTTAGAAAGTACTAGCTTTTGCATAGCAAGTAGCCTACCAACTGACACACAGATGCTCCAGATATGAAAAGATATCCGCAAGGATTCTAGTGATCACAGGTTTCTTTTACTAAAGATGTCTATTGCTGGGCAAGAGACATCATGAGTGTATTGTTTGTAAACCAACCACATTCCAAGGACCATGTGATAGCCAAGTTCATGTACATGTGTATATGTAGATCCAATGAGATGAGATTCAAATATTAGTAAGCTATATCTGCTTGAAATATATAATCCTATCATAAAATGTCCCCATAGAAAAAAAAGAAATCACCCAGCAACTCATTTCCTTTTTTCTATTTTGGAAAATAATAAACCATACCTAGCGGCCTACAAATATTCAGATTACTACTATTCTATAGTATGGTACTTTGAGTAATATACTTTGAGCTGCAGCCAGAGCCTGAAATGACCTATAAGCCACACCTTATACAGGGGCTTCATACAGGTTCTGCAGACTTAAATACAAAATCAACTGTCACTACTTTGGCTCAAGATAACATCAGCAAAATATCATTGAAAGCAGTTTATGTATCGGGTTGAGGTGACAGGTCAGTCTGTGATTTATGTACATCTCATGTGAGTCTCAGAACACAGATGATATCTTAATATTTCATTGGGTTTCATTTGGTAACCTGCCATACCTTAGTAATTGCTGTTATAATAAGTGTGACATAAAGCCTATGTGCTTGATTACCCACTATCAGTGGTATCATTCCATTCCTGGCAAGGAGAAGTCAAGGAATGCTACCAACATTAACATGTTAAGTCAAGTCGCTATCAAGAGCTATATTAACCATAGATCCAAACAACCACAAGGCATATACCTGTCTATACAAAGTCATATCAAATATACACACTGATTCAAATTACCTACTGATAATAATTAAAGCTCTCCCACCAAAATAGTAAGGCTAAAATTAAATATTGCCCCTATGTGATGTTACATGCCATCATACATAACACATAATCACCATCTTGAACTCTCTCATTCTAAAGCATATAAAGAATATCTCGCTTAATCCGAGGCTTGGTAAATACCTTGCTTCCAGTATGTATCTACCTATCAATTAATCCTTTTGAGTGATATTTAGCAACATTATTAGAATAAATTAACGACCAAGGATTAGAATTATAGGAACTGTAACAAGAAGGGACTCCTTATGTACCTAATACTACCATAGAATCATGTGTAAATGGCATGGCTTCTACATGAATCCAACCCTTGTCTTGTCATATACAATGTAGGATGCCCCTGTGCCTCGTAGCCTTAGCCTCAAGTCAATTACCTTAGGCCAATGCTTACATATTGGTCTTTGACTTTGGGTGTGTGTAGAGGGTGATGAAATTACCTCCTTATGGTCATTCAATGCCTTCATATGTCATTCTTCTCCAATGAAATGCTGGTCAGTCCTTTAGCAAATGCTGCATCAATGTATCATGCCAACCCTTCCAAGTATCTCAGTACCAACTGAGAAGGTGGAGTGTAAAAATGAATATACATGTGGCAATGCCCTGAAATATGTAGGCTATAGTAGTTCCATCATTTCACTTTGAACATATCTGGATAGGATGTTAATTGTTATATGGATGTTTCCATCATGTAGATGATGATCACTGGTGACAGACAGATGGTCTATGTCTTTTTAACTCTTTCCAGCCGGCTAGTGCATCAATGCACTACCAGGTCAAATATGGCTAGTACATTAATGCACTATGAGGAGAGCATTTAAAGTATCTAATAACATTATCCTGGGCCCTGTCAATAATTATTTTCAATAAGTAATGCCAGGTATCATAGTATCATATGAAAGGAAATTACATACAGATTACAAATCAGTCATTTTTGTATACACTTCACAAGCATTGGTTCTATTCACGAGGTCACCCTTACACCATGTATCAATATATATTTGACCGGGACCTCAATCTGCTGTATTTTAGGGACTTTTAACAATGATAGAGCTGGCTGGAAAGAGTTAAGAACATATCTATAGCCTAAAATAAAGTCCTAGCTAATGTCTTGAAACATGACCTTCCAGCAAGGAAAATGGTCACAGGTAGATCTTTTGGTTAGTTTGCTAGGCACTTTCTGTTTGTTGGATCATATGACTAGTACTTGTGGCCTCATAGCTGAGTCCTACCAGTAAGGCTCTGGAAAGGTCCGCTTCTGCCAACAAAAGTGATCTAATAAAGTAGCTAATTCACCATTGACAGAATGATGATAGCAATTGCAAGATCCATGCAATCACAGTTATCTGATGCTGCTAGATTAAGCTAGACAGAATAATTATCACACATTATATTTAATTCTGATCAAAATCTATATAATATTATAAATAACATAATTTAGAGCAATGCTGCTTAAGGGCCGTTCAAATATTACGTAACACAATTTTGGCCACTTTTTGACCCTCCTCGCCCCCCTTGTAACAATTTGGGGCTTCTAATCAATATTCCTAAATTTATTTGATCCTTCTCAATTTAACAAGAATTATAGGAAGATCTCTACAAGCATTTTAATGTGATTTTAAATTGTCAAATTTAGACATGTGATGTATTCCTCATTTTTATCATGTAACACTTGGGCAGACCCCCCTCCCTCTGTAACAAAGTGTAACAAACTTCATGACCCCCCTCCCCTACTGTGTTACGTAATATTTGAATGGCCCCTTAGCAAATATTTAATTGCTAAGATGTAAACAGGTCTAGCAATAAGGCTTTGGCAGCACAACTTCAGATTTATTTTCTTTATAAATCGATGGGTTCCATAATCATGTTTTCATATCTGAGTAAAGCAGTTGTCAGTTGGTGAGCCACTTGCTAAACAAAAGCTAGCAAGGTTTCACCACTTGCTAAACAAAAGCTAGCAAGGTTTAAGCAAGTGCCAACTCTTTGAGTATTGAACATCTATCTGACACATTTCCTATTACTCCAGGGATATCTCTAACAAGATCTACTCAGTTCTGAATAAATAGAGTCTAATGATGGTTAACTCTCTTCACAATAATACATATTTGTCTATGAACAAGCTCCTCTGTATAAGTTGTTATGTAAATTTATTGCTAAGGAATCACTGCCCCACAAGTAGAGTAAAACCTCAGATGTGTTCTCATTTCATCATTTTCAGGATATAAGACACACTACAATTGTCTAGTAAAGAATATTTTGCCAATAGAGGATAATGCTGAAGTCGCATGTTTTCATCATACTTGCTATAGGTCTATCGTTTTTTTTCTATATTCTCTGATCAGCACACTGTATTTAGGTACAATATTGCCTTTTTCACAATTGCAAGGAGCTTCTGAATAGCAAAATGAGAAACAGTATCCATGATCTCCATTCTGTAAGTCATTCCTAGGAAAGGTCTTTCTTTGTCTCGGAAACGGTCCGTTGCTAGCTAAAATCAGCTGTTGCTAGATAACCGCTTGTCCTAGGAACAAATGGTTGGGTCCAATGTGATGGTTGGGTCCAATTTAGGGGGAGTAGGTACCTTTGGAATTGTTGTAAGATGAATATCAGTGCCAGAACAGGGTGCTCAATATGTATTTTAGCTCTTAAAAACGAGGCTAAAATTTTAAGAGATGGTGGTATAGAATTGCAGATTTTTCAGTGACTGCACGAGCTTTCACTGGTCAAACATCACTTTTCCATACCCAGAGACATTGGACAACATAAAAAAACAACTTATAGCTATCAGTAATCTTATGAATTAAACTCCTAAAATATGGCTCTTTTGAAGGACTTGCTGCTCTACTATTAGCTTGGAAGGGGCATTTTGTGGGATGAGTGCCTTCCACGCTCTCTGGGAAGGCTGTTCCAAATTAATGATGGGAAGTCAAAGACCGAAACTGGTTATACAAATTCACTTTCTAGTCCATGAGCCCACAGATGTTTGAGTGCAAATTCTGCACGAGAAATGCCTTCTGGATTGCTAAATATGTAAAGAAACCAAATAGCTTTGCTAGACATCTGGGTTGTCCAGCTTCACTTCAGAATCATACAGCATGTAGAACAGTGTCAGTGATGGAATAGGATTGCAATTGGTGGTAGTGCAGATATCCGACACAGGTAACAGCACATGCAGAAACTAACTCATTCTGTAAATCTTCCACATGTATGTCACTCCTCTATTACTTTTGTATCTTGTCCTAGTTATGCTGGCGGACCCAAATGTCTAGCAAAGTGATCTGGGTTATCTATAGACATAGAGCAATGTCAAGGTTTTCATTACTCAGTCGTACATTTATTCATGTGGTGCCCTGTGTTATGAGCCCTGGTCAATGTCCCTGTCAAGGACGGACCGCCTACACAAACCAGGTATTCAACAACAAGAGGAAAGATAGATAGCAACACGATGAGCTATATGCAATTACACGATTACATAAGTCAACCAATACCAATGATAATAGTAAAAGAAAAGGGCCAGTAGGCTCATACTCAAAGTTTCTTAATCAGCTAACTATGGGTGACGTTAGGAATTGATAGAATCAAACTACAAATTATATGCAATATTCATCTTGGAAGCTCTATATACTTAATATGTTCTATGAAAGATTTGTAGATTACTAAGTAGATGACAAGGCATAGCATTCCCCAAAGCTAGCATCTTGAATACATCACCAACTACTGGGGCATCACAAGTTACATCAGACAAAAATTACTGCTAAAAAAGGCTTTGAATGAGTGCCGGTCCTTTTTAGTGCCGGGGATATAAAGTGCTAGATTGGAAAATTGGGCTGTATCTATAACTTTGATAAGCGGCTATCTTACATATAGGATTTTAGACCCATGCCCAGTGGATCCGTCCTTTTGGATTTTGCTGGTTCTTTTAAAAGTGGCAAGACAAACTGATAAGACATGGTATGATGGATACGTTGCCACTGGATAACAACTACTTCCAGAGACAAGCTGGTTCCATCTTATCAGCTCTTATCAGTGCATGTTGCCAGAAACCGGAACATTCCAGTCCTGCTTAGACCCAAGATGCTGGGGTACAGTGGTACTGACATCTATGAGTACCGGGGCACTCAAGCAAGCATCTCGATGGCAGAACACAAACCCGTCCTCCTGATTTCCTCTTCCTTCCCAATTAGTCATATTGCCAATGGGCACACATATCCTCAATCATTGTTTCATATTTCATAGATAGCTATTGTTTATCATCAGTCAAACCAACGCACAACCTTCTGATGGGTTGTTATTAGCATGCCTCTAAATAAGCATTATACATCTCTATGGTCCTGGAGGGTGTTGCTCCTATTGTAAAAAGAGCTGTGAGTATGTGCCCTCTTTTCTAAACAAGTCATGTACGGCTTTACCATTCAACTTGCACTCACCACATTGATCTGAAAAGTCACCTGCCTTGTTTAAAATAGAGAGAGATCTGCACTACCAGGTACCTACTCATGTCACATGCTCTATAGTTTAGTATACTGACTGACTTCTCCCAACTAGGTACTCAAATCCCCCTTTTATTAGCACTTTACTTGTATGACCACTTGTGAGCAACAAAAGGGACAAGTTATAGCTACATGAAAAGGAAGGTCTGGAAACAAGGGCATTTTTAGCCAGCTCTTCCTTTTACTATAGGAGCAACACCATGCTGAGCAGGCTGACAGGGTGATTTAGATACTAAAAGAAACCAGCTGTTGCACATACGCTAAGGACAGCACTGAGTAGGTATCCTCTCACATTAAAAGTCAGTGACTGCTGCAGTGAGGCACCTCTTAGACAAAACTACCTTTTCCATAAAAGCAACACCCTCCAGTAGCAGTAGGGTTATTTCTGCAGTATATGCATCCACTACACCTCCCTATACATACCTATACCTGGCGCTTACCCTGCATGACTTGTGACGCCTTCAAGAATTGTAAATGTTCACTTCGTGAGATTTTGACTTGTGATTTCCGCAGGAAAAGAACATGTTCATATTCTCAAGAATCTCCTGTGTCTTTCTCATGTCATGGCACAAACCCCAGATTTGCCCCAGTTAAACAGGTTCTAACACAAGATATAGACACATGTTTTGACTTTATAAGAATGTTCTATTCCTGGGGATAACTCAAGATACAAACTTGTATTATCACTTTTGATCCACACTAAAATGCACTTGTGCAATTCCCAAGAATAACCCAATAAGTTTACTCATGTTTTCTCCATGGGTATCCACCATGTCAAGAAGGAAAATATCTAATTACTGGGAACAACTCTAGACGTAAATTTGTGCCAGTACGTCTGATTGCCACAAGAATCTACCCAGTTATTCACAGGGATAACTCAAGATGTGAACTCCTGTCATGACTTGTGATCCCCACAAGAATGCCCTGGTTTATGAAAACATGTCTAATTGCATGGAACAACTTGACATCTAAACTTGTGTCATGACTCGTGATTGCTACAAGTATTAACTGATTTAGTTCACAGGAATAACTCAATATGTCAACTTGTGCCATGACTTATGATCCCCACAGGTATCTACTGGTTCATGAGAACATGTTTAGTGTGCAGGAATAACTCAAGATGTAAACTTGTGTCATGACTTGTGAATGCCCCAGGAATAACTCAAGAAACCTACAAGTGTCATTTACAAAGCTTATTTACTTGAATTGAGTCCCATACCCAACTCCTGATAAGGGAGAGGTGCTTATCTGAAATTCCTCAGGTGGAGTCTCTTGTATAGAGTTCCTCAGGTGAAGTTGTCCTGTGTATAGGATTCCTTTGGTGGAGTCCCGTCATATAGAGTGGCTCAGGTGAAGTACCGTAGATGTTCCTTTTCCCCTATATGCAACACCCTCAAGACCTCTAGCGGCATATATGTATATATATATATATATATATATATATATATATATATATATGTATATATATATGTATATATATATATATATATATATATATATATATATGTATGCCTTGTCCACAGGTACAGGGAAGGGGCTAAAGTAAAATAAAGAAGTATGGATGTAACATCATTATAAAATCAAATCTAGCCCCTTTCTGGGTCATGATGTAGAACCAGACCATGGACATGGATGGTGTTCCTCCAAGGGCAGTCCACCTACTAATGACAGGTTTTCATTGATTCCATGCAGAAGGCTTTGACCACTGGCCATTAGGCACTACATCCACAGAAAAAAGAGGAGGAAGAAATAAAAATGGTGGCAGGATATGCTCTGACCCTCTCTTCCTGCTGTAAATCACCAATGGCCTATCCCCAGCAGTGGTCTAAGTGGTCAGCAACATGCAATTCACACAGGCCAATAGGGAATTGACTGTCCAGATACCCTGTGGCCATTTAAGCTGGCATTTGGAAAGGGTCGATGGTCGACTGTCCTGCTCCTCTCCTCTCTCTTGGCATTTTTCATATATGCTGAGGGCTTTGTGGGAGTGTGTGTAGAACCTCTCCCAGAACAGCACATATAATATATGGCTTACATGTATATATTATGACCTTAAATGTGATATCTAATTATGTTATTTGATCGGAGTAACAGACAGTAGGGCTGTTAAGATTTCAAGATTTGATACGTTCTTTAAAAACAGGAGCATCTGTCACATTCAACCAAACCACGGATGCAATTTGTTTTCACCTGAGACCCTGGCACAAATCCAGGTAATTGCTTTCACCTGAGCTGCTCAGTCCAGTCATGGAGCTGCTCATAATGTATGGGCTGACAAACTCCCACTGACAGCTGCTCACCATAGGTTCAGTGTGCAATGCCTAGTTAGAACAACCTGTATTAGATGTGCATACCCAATATTAAATATACCCATATGAGTAGAATGAATCCAAGACTATTCATTTTGGGTAGTTTTGGAAACATTAACTATTTTAACAATCACACTAACACCGATTTCATACACCTGTTGATAGGCAGTGACACGCTTTTTCACCTGTCCTTTTTAACATCTGAATTACCGAGTATGAAAAATATTTGACTATAAATTTAGAATGACAAATATAATCCCTTTTTGTATTTGCACTTCTTGTCGAAGAGAGAAGGCTAGGGGCAGGTGTGCAATACTGGTTTATCCAATCAACTTTATCAAAAGAGCCTTCTTGTTCTTATGAAAAATCAATGATATATATATATATATATATATATATATATATATATACTTTGTTTTTGTCCATCCTGAGCTGTCCCCAGTGTACAAATTGATTTAATGCAGTGAGTTACTGCAGAAAGGTTTTGCGTATGGTAGGTACACTGGAGGGTGTTGCAAAAGGACAGGAATTCAATTCTGGCGGAGGTGCTATTCCCAAATGGGAACTGACTACCCCCAAGCAATGACTTCTCCCCTGTTTTACAGCAAGGTAATAGGTTATAGAATTGATTCTTAAGTTTTCATGAATTGGGGAATGCTTTCCAGTATGACTCACATTAAGAGGATTGATTCTGAGTGTAAGGTAAGAAGTTTGTTCTGAGCAGCAGAACAGGCAGGAACTGGAAGGTGAGTTGCGTCAGTGAGAATCCGGTTCCGATTCTTTTCGCAATAGCCTCCAGACCTCATACGGATTTCATTATATCTTTAGCCAAATTCATTGTCAAAACCCTCCACTAAATTCTTAGAATACATCTACAAAATTGTTGGATAATGAAACAATACATGTATCAGGTTACCACTAACACATTACTTCCCTGGGAGTGATATTTCTTTTTAACAACGGGGACGGGGGATTTCTTGACCGTGTGAAAGGTGTTTGACTTATGTACCATAAAAATCACACACTTCACTGTATTACACTGATAACTGCATTCAGTGCTACCCATTAAGAGACATCACATATAACGTGTACCGTGCACACAAGATGCACCCAGAGTTTACAAACAACCTATAAAATGGACAATCATTTCACTATTTCGTCATAATTTGAAAAAGAAAAAGAAAAAAAGGCAATGAAAATAAATATCTATTAGTGTTCACCATCTGAATGACACCCTTAAATTTGGCATTATATCTCCTGTCTAGCATGTTACATCGAAAATTAACCAATAGTCTCACATAATATCCAAATACTAGATCTGATGGAAAAGACATGTACTAATGCAATGTACGAAACAGAATGATGATATCTTCAATAGGGAATGCTTGTGAGTTATTCAAAGCATTCTATATATAAAACCTATATATAAACTATGTGGTGGAAGGCACCTTTCTGGGTGCAGAGTGGGCCCAGTAGACCATGCAGCACCAGGACCTTGTTTCAATAGTGTCTGTGACAGGACACCCACAGATCGTAGTGGGAGGTGTATGAAATGGCTCCATAACAATGACTATATAGTGAGCTGCAGTACAGACCTAAAAATAGGCCCTGCTATGTATTCAACTGCTGGCTTCATACAGACCACTATGAAGTCATAGCACCCAGTCATACATGCCAGGCACCCATACTAAATGGCTAAATAGTGTCCAGTCGTACCTCCCTCATAGTATGGTTTGTACTCTACTGTTCAAATGAGCATAGGGCTACAGTATCTATATAATTATAGGTGATCCCACCTGGTTACAAGGGTGCACACATGGTCAATTATCATGAAAATGGATCATATTGTTAAAGGTGGTCAAATATACCTACAAATATCATAATTGTACAGAAAGCTTCTATTTGGCAGCAGGTTCCTTTACCTTCAACGTGAGGTTGAAGATACATAGCCTCCTCCACACCTTGCTATATGCATAGAAAGGCCCATCAACCTCTATGAGTGGCCTGAGGTCAGGGCATTAGTCTACATATAGGGTACATACATGGTTACAGAGGAAAGAGTACAGGTGGGGTGCATTTGAGCAAAGGAGTGCAGACAGCAGGAGCTACGACTACCCACTATGTATTCACATAGAGGGTTGTCATACCAGGGTCCCTTATTGAGTCACTGCTCTGGTGGCTATTTAGCTAGCAGGCAGTACGATCACCCAGTAATGTAGCCAGCTATTTAGTCACTATGGCCGAAGTCCTAATATCACCTGGTAAGATTTGGCCCTTCTCAAGTCGTAGGGGCCTGAACCTGTCTTGGACACTATTGAAACAAGCTCCAGAGGGTGATCACACTACCTATAGCCACAGGGCAAGTTAAAAAGAAACTCCTTCACTCGTAACGCTATACAGGGTAATGGGTCTGTCACACTTTAACATGCTAGGGTCTGCCTGTGAGGGAGGATATGGCTGTGCCTCTTCTCTTGACTTTAATGGGCTCAGGGGTCTTAATTCATGCCATATAAATGCGAGAAGTCTACCTAGCAGTTATGATGATTTACAGCCACAATTGGTTAACTCCAATATTGATTGCTTAACAGTCTCTGAATCATGGCTTCATGACATGTTACAGAACAGTAAAGTGCATATGGATGGTTAAAACATTATCAGGCGGGACAGGTTAAATGCTAACCCTAACAGTGGAGGTGGTCTCATCGCCTATATAAAGAATGATACAACAGTCAATACCAAATTTCAGACTGACTTCAACCATAATGATGGGGACTTGGAGATGCATGTCTTCACCATTAAAAAGGGCATGAACAAAAACCTTTTTATATTAGATATATATAAGTTTATAACAATGGTGTCCTTTCTCCCTGCATCAGTGACCAAGAAATGGTTTATGTTACTCGACTATTCACACCCATCCCCAAAAAGCAGATATCATTCACAGGCAATCTGTACCTTGTTGAGTGCCTTGCGGGGTACACAGATTGCCAAAATCCCCGTGACACCCATGGCTGCAGCTGATAGGCCTGCCCTATTCAGTCCAGCCTGCAGAGTGTGGTGTGAAGAAATGGGTATAGGCCCACTGCCGGGGCATGATGGAGCTGTTTGCTGCTGCTATTGCATTGGGGGTACATAAGGAGTCCCATCTACATAGTATAGCTGGGGAGTCTGAGGTTGTTGTGACTGCTGCTGAACAGCACCCTGGTCTGTAGGCCATGGAGGGTGTGGGTAGGATTGAGCATTCTGTCTGGGTGCTGCTCCCTCTGTGCAGCCCAGCGGTCGATAACCAGACAGCGAGTTCACCCCTGAACTGCCACCCTTCATAGCCCTAAAAGCCAGGAACTGTTTGTAATCCTCATACTCAGACATACCTGTGTGCAACTTTGACAACTGACCGGTCACCTTCGATGATCTTCCAGTCTCCTCGGTGGTTCTTGCATCTAGCTCCGTGGATCTTGCGCCAAGGGAGCTGGTGGGGATGCTGATATATTTCAATTTGCCACCTCCAGGCCCACAAATCCTTATGAAATGAAGAAATATTGCAAATCAGTCCGTAATGCTACTGGGACAGCAAAAACCGGAAGGCCTTCACCGACATTTTGGATGCTAGCCGGGACGCGGCCGGGCGCGTTTGTAAATCCATCATCTCTGCCCGCCTGCACGTCGTTTTCGGCTCCATAGATGTTTTGTGGCCTGGACCCAGAATTTCCAAACGTCCCGTCGTCTGCTGACCATTTGCTCCACCCCAGCCGCCAAGCTAGCCAGGCGCAGCCAGGCACTGCACCTAGCCAGGCGCCAGGTGCAGCCAGGCGCGTTCGTAAATCCATCATTTTGGCTTGCCTGCACGCCATTATCGACTCCATAGGCTCCTTGTGAGCAGAGACCAGAGTTTCCGAACGCATCCACCATGTGCTGTTGCTGCTTGATACTGAGGGACCAGGCATCCCTGCTCTGTTAGCGGGCATCCCTAGCCGCCGCGGCCACCTGCGCTCTCTCAATGGCGGCCTCCTGTAACTCCTCAATAATGTCCTCATTTTCCAGGTTAATTGCAGGTAACCTGGCCTCAAGATCTAGCATATCCTGTTTCCTTTTAAGTAGGGATTGTCTCTCCTCTGCCAACTTAATCTGCTTGTGGATGGCCACTTCCTTGGCGGTTAGATCCTCCTATACTGGATAGGTCTCCTCCTGCTGCTGTGTACCACCTGTGTCGGCCATGTTGGCTTCAGTGATATGGGGTTCTTTATAGAAAATTACGAAGTCCCCATGAGAGTTCTTCCTGTGGTGAGGGTGAGGGGTAGGCTCATTACACTGTGGGCACATGCTGATGTTCCCATGATAACTATGTCCACAACTGGGGTTTGTACACTGCACCATTGTGCACGTAATATAGAAAATCCAGAGGACAAACACTTCAGTGAACTGCCAGCTTTGCCTGCCTGCCTGCTACATGTGAGTGATTTACTGCACACCTGCACGGTATTCATTAGCCGCACGCCAGCCACGCGGCGGGCGCCACAGGCGCACCTCCTCTCTAGCTGGAGTGTGAGCACGTTCAGGTCCGGGCGCGCGCCGATGGCTGGGCGTGCCGCCTATTGAATTCCCCTCAGGTGACCTAGTTGACCCAGGCTGACTGGAGGCCTGTGTGGTGCCCCCTGTATTTATACCTGAATCAGTCAAGTATAACAGACTAATTCTAACCATTACAAGACTATTATTATATTATTATTCAATGACATCATAAAGAGACGTCTGAATGTACTGATGATTCAAACAGGTTCAATATAAAAAAAGGGTATCACCCTCCATAGAGCCTGCATAAATAAAAGAATAACAAACAAACAAACAGAGCTTGAAGTGTTTGTGTAAATACTATGATATATAGTACTTCTGTTAGTATCATTTGCTTTGTGTTCCTGCTAATCTAAAATAGTTTATTAATGCTGGTTTGCCAAGGTATAGAGAAGAAAGGCTAATAAAGGCCTATTTCTGCCTCCTGTACAGAGCTATGTTAATGGATATAGGTGCATTCTTCTACTTATTATGTGTAGTTCAAGGAAACAAGTGAACACTTTCTGAATTATTATTTTTCATTGGTCTTTTTAATGATTTTTTACCTAAAGATTAACACAGAATTGGGACTATTGATCATAGAAAAAGTGTTCAACTAAGGAAAGATGCGCAAATCTGTGTAGAATAATCCTGCATCACTTATTTCACTATGTTTCCAATAGCTTCCCCCATACAATGCATTATTTGAGGACATGTAATTTTCCCCTACTGCAAATATAGATGCCATATGCTACCTACTCTCACTATGCCAAATGTGATAATTCCCTTTGCATTTCCACAGCCATAAGACCCAGAAAGATAATAATGAATGAAGAAATCATAAGCCCATCACATGCTTATGATCAATAGCTTCATATCACTACCTGAATCATTACTGGGGTATGTATAGTAATTATTTTGGAACCAGATAAGTGAGAGTATGTCTAAAATCATGCAGAATGGGCCTGCGGGACACACTATAACTCGAGGATTGTAACACCCTATCCTGTCTTATCAGGGACGGAATTAGGAATAATATCTGATTCTGAATACTCTAGCTCAAGAATATAACTTCCCTAAAAGGTGCATGAAAATATTGTTCAAATCAAACATGCATAGGAGCTCTTTACATAATAACATGGCTTGATTTTTCAATGTTTCTAGTATTACGTTTCAGGAATAATAGAGAGATACTTTCTGAGAACATGGAAAAGCTTTCCCTTCTGGGGTGTTTATCATTCGGCAGTATGGGTCTGAATTTGCAATGCTCATTAAACAGATGTGTTTGACCTACGTGATTTGAATCTCACGTGGGGATTTTGCCAGGATTGGCAAATCGTAAAAAACCTCATGGTCAAAAGCCACGGGAGCTCCCTCCTCCCTCCCAGACTGGCAGAAAAAAAGGAGAGTGCAGGATTCACAAAAAGAACCCAGTTTTTGTTGACTTCAGATGCTACCTGCAGATGGTACAACTTCAGCAGCACGCCTCTCTGTATGGACGGATTCCATATTGTTGAGACATCCTGCACTTTGATGACATTCTAGCACCAGTTATGGACCTGGAATGATAACGTCATAGGACCTTGGACGATACCAATACCGTCATACTATCATAAATAGCCTAAAGCTAATGATCTCTGATCTATATACCATAAAGATTTGACATGTCTGAAAATAGAGGAAATTATCATATGTGTGTAACTATGCACCTTCAACCAGATTAAATATTGGAATATCCACTAAAGAATGGAAAGACCCTTCTCAGAAATAACAGATACATGTAATTGAAACCATTAAACGTGGATTTAAATTCTCTCCCATGCTGATGCTGGCCAAAAGCAGGAAGGTAGAGAAGACTTTTTTGTTTTATTTACATTCCACAACCCTCAAAATGCAGTGGTGGATCCAGCATCTGAAAAAAGAAGCAGGGAAATGGTGAGGGTATATGGACTGACCCTGTTCTTCTCTAAATCACTAGTGACCCATCATACTGTGGCCCAGGTGGTCAGTAACATGCAATTCACACAGCCCATAGGGAAATGACAGTTCAGGTGCCCTGTGACCAGTCAATGAGCCTGTTGCAGGCCCTTAATGGTCAACATCATTTGCTCAGTAGGGGTGTCTATGCTGTATCTATGCATTCTTGTATCTAGAAATATAATATGGACCCCATTAAAGATGCCACTGTGACTATAACAAGTTCCCGCTGTGATATACTTGGCAGAGGGATATCCTTCCCAGGCTTTACACACTAGTGTATCTAATCAATCATTGGTGTACCCTCTCCATCCCCCCCCCTCGCAAACCCATTTACTCTCAGTCATCCCAGCAAATTGTCGTCATCTGTCGCCATGATTGGTCATCAATGGTTACTCCTTTTTGAGTGATAACTCATTCTGTCATCTTTCGCCACTGTGTGTTAGACTCACATGGCATAGAAATTGCTATTCCTGGTGATCTTGTGCTATAGCGACGTCGTGTTCCATCTAGCGACATGTGTGAGCCACTTCACACAGGTTGACGAGGACTCACGACAATTTGCTGGGATTGCTGTTAATGATATTGATGGTTGTGCTGGAGAGGTGTTTATCTGGTCAAATCTGTTACTTACAAGGACAAGATTGTGTTGGGAGGGGAGGTTCCGACCGAGGGACCCACTTTACCCCAAGTTGAGACCATCGTAAAGCCCCAGGGCCTTGTTTCTACACTTTTCAAAAATGAATGACACCAGTTCTACTCTCCTGCCCTATTGGCCAGAGCTTGTTAGGAAAACTTAGGAAACACTAATGCAATGGTGCCATCCACCCCCACTGATATTATACCAGTGAATAGGCAGGAGCCTAAGGACATACCTGGTACATCTTTAGGGCCTTCTGCCTATTCATTTTTCTGTTATATCTAATAAATGTTAAAATCAATTGAAATACCATATTCATTCTAGTAGGGGCACATGCTCTAATAAGCATACACCCCTCTTTTTTGGGCCATGAGCGCACCCCCCTGATGTCAATTTACACAAAACATGTGTAAAAATAAAGACTTTTTTAGGGCAAAAACAAAGATTTTATGGCTTCAGGGGGTGCACTTATTAGAATTATTCTTTGATTAAAGGAGTTGAGCATCTAACAATTAATTTTCCACACATGTGCACTTATTAGAATGAATACGGTACATGGATCCTGTTTCTATAGTGTGTTTGGATGGCATCATTTGCATTAGTGTTTCTTAAGTTGCTCTCTCCAAAGTGGCTCAGTTCGAGTTCTATCTGAGCTCATTCTAGCCAACTGCCTAGACCCCAATGAATAGAGCAAGAAGTGCCACTGTTTCTAAACCTTAAGATAGAACTCAAACTGAGTCCCATCTGCTCCATTGACGATCGCAAAATTATTGCTTTTCAAACAACTTTGCCGCCAACCCTTATAGGTGGTCAGCAAAACTTTAAATAATACAAATACATTAGTAAACATGGATGGTGCCATTCAGGTATACAATCAGGGCCATGATGGCAGCAAAGTTGGTTGGAAAGCCAATGGAACAGATGGGACTTAAGCTAATTCTGTCTAAAAGTTTAGAAAGCGGGGGACTTCTTGTTCCATTCATTTGGATCTAGGCAGTTGGCTAAAACAGGCTCAGATAGAACTTGAACTGAACTATTTTGGACAGAGCAACTTAAGAAACACTAATGCAAATGGTGCCATCCAAACCCACTATTGAAACAGGGCCCAAGGGTAGACACAAGTCTTTCACCCATGGGCCACCAGGTTTAGAAACATGGGTACTGTATTACCTAAATTAATAGCAAAAGTAATAAGTGCTATCTTTTTGGACACAAAGATTAGTTAATTCTGAGGTGGCCCACATAGGGGGAAGTGATGATATTCTCAATCTTTTAAGGCTAAAGAAATTCTAAAGAAATTCTATCAAGACCTAACTAGAATGTGCACATTTCCATAAATCTTCTCATTCAAACAACAAAACATGATCTTGAAAAAGGTACAGATGTGTTCAACACTACTGACTAGAGTCTTCATTCCCCACTTATAGAGTCACGTGAGCCCATAGAAAGGCAATTTTTGAGAAGGCTTTGGACGTTTAGTCAAAGTTATGGGCCATTGGACTCTGAGCCACTTTTAGTGTCTACCGCTAATACACATTAGTGAACAAGTAATCAATGGATAATTCATGACGAGTGTGTGTTAGTGAAGGATGATTACATGAGGGTGTAGCCTGAGTGTAATTATCCTTTGCTACCACACACAAGTCATGAATTATCCATTGACTACTTATTTTATTCCATGATACCAATAGATAATCAATAGAATATCAATAAATTCAAGTTGAAAACAAAAATTGTTCCCCCTCCCCGGGACTCGAAGCCAGCGATAGTGTGTACAGGTACATACACCTCAGCGCCCGGCAGCGGATATCTACAGCCCCCGTCTCGGCTTGGCTATGTTTAAACGAGTCCCACAGTTGTGGTAGCGGACAGCCCGCAGTCGTCGCCTCCCCGGGCTTTGTATCATATCAAGACGTGGTTCTAACCAAGCATTTCTCGTCAGTCCCTGTGGCGCACTACATAGGGAGTTGGACTTGGGATTTGAGACTGCTGGTTCGATCCCTACCCTGGCCATGAAAATTTTGTGGGTTTTAACATGTAAGATATGACATGTAAGGACATGTAAGGCATGCAGGTTATCCATAGATAACCGCAGTGGGTGCCTGTTATCCTTGGATAACCACACATCTTACAAAATTGATCCTACAGCCTTCATGGTGTGCAATATCGACAGGTATGTCCATGGGAATATCCAGGGAAAAGCACTGAGAATCCCAGAAATCGTGGAATAACATGCAAACTGAGCACATAGCTACAGCTACTAACTGGGTCATGACCTACTTGCAGAACGGAAGTGACCCCATTTGACCTAGTTTTATAGTCTTAACCAATCAGAAGCCAGGATTTGACAGGAAGTGACATCACAGGGTCATGACCTAGTTTTTTCAACCAATCAGAGAGCTGGAATATATGTCATAACCTAGTTACTAGTTATTGTGCAATACTTTAATTTGACCTACTTACAAACCAGAAGTGACCTCACGGAAACGTATGAGCTACGTATGGTATTGTGCAATATTGCTATAGCTCGATGCAGCAAGTTGGGAACCTGAGTGTTTTTCAGTTTTGGAGGCAGCTGTGCATGTAAAATGCCTTCATTCAAGGGACATTTTTGTATATGCTGCAGAAGACAAGTCTTGTGTATGATTCTATCTCAAAAATCATAACAAAATATGAAAATAGAATCATTTGCTATGCAGTATTCCCTCATAATACATGTCAGACTAGACAAAATGCACTCTGTAGGTCCCATATGGGCTGGAAAAGCACCATGCTCATAAATGCCTTCATCATTTTCAAGATAAGAATATCTGAAGACCTGAACAATGTGAACAGGTCCATGGTGCAAAACTCTTTTGTTTCTATTAAATTCCATCATCAATTGTTGTTTTGACCTGATGACCCATTGAAACCCATATTGAAATGCTATTAGTACCCCATATTAGGCATGTGAGGCCTATCATAATGCACTATTGAGCTATTTAGCTGTAAATAGCAACAAAAGCGTTGTCGGCACCAAAGACTAGAATCATAAGATGTGGCTAATTCTTCTCACACTTATTGTATCACTTAGATATTTCACATGACTTTAAAGATGATCAAGTAGACCATAAAAATGGATAATTCTGGTATCAGTGGGTGATCACGCATCCATATATGGTGATCTATGTGGTCCCACATCAAAATCCAAGCAGAAATTTTGCTGAAAATCACAGTTTTGGCAAACTAACAAAAATCACATGTTTCCCATAGTGTACTAAGCCACCATAGAGGTAGGGGAAAAAGGCATACTCATTTATAAACTTGATGGGTCAGTATTATGCACTATCTATCAAAAACTGATGGTTAGATGATTTTTCAAAAAATATATAGGGCCAAACTTTGAAAAACAGCAATTTTTTTTAAACTACTGATTTTTAAATTTATAATTTGTACTTCAGTGGTAAACTGTGCACTATATCAATATTATAGCATCTACCCTGGCCTGAAAGCAATGAGTTTCATCTTTGATTTGCTGCAAATATTGTGTAAATCGGATAATTTTTGGCTAAACTACAGCATTTCTTAGCGAAAATTCAGGAAAAACTAAGTTTTAGGTTCCCAACTTGCTGCATCGAGCTATAGGAAGTTACAAAACACCCATGACGAAATAGCAAAGGGGTATTGCACAACTTGCTGATGACTAAGGATTTACGCAATATGACAAAGACACAACACGATACTTTTAAATTTCATTTGTTTTATTTTACACTTCAAGCAGAGTACATGGTGTGGATTACATGTTTTTTAAGTTGATTACATGATGACTATATGGAAAATGAGTTTTTGTTGCAGTACCAACTGCACCCAGGCAAAGTTTGGAGACTTTGGCTACGATCCTCTAATGCTCGCATTCTCTCCATTAAATCCTTCAGGGCAGTTCTTCCTATGCTGCTTTCCTCAAGGGCAAGTACTTTCTCCATTAAATCCCTCATCATGGATAAAACTTTGTCTATGACTTCTGCTGTGCTCTGAAGACCGTCTATCATGTCCAATTCACATTTGACTTTGCCCCTTACCAACAGGTTACTTAGGTCTCTGTGTACCTCTTCTGGACTTGGTTGAAAATCCAACTCCTCTTCTTCTCCTGTCACCTCAACCACGGGCTCACAATTTTGTCCAGTAAATTAAACAATAGCTGAGAAAATGTTTCCACTGTGTGATGTGGGTCCTTGGTCCGACATGTTTCTATCAGAAAGTTGATGCAGTGTGCTCCACACATTTTAGCTAATAAGTTTTGTACTTGTTGTTCGTTGAATGTTCCATGACCATCTGACGACTTCTGCATAAACCTCTCGTGATATATAGTTAATGCAGGCAATCTGTAAGGGTCAAAGTAGTACACGTTCCCTTTGGAGGAAACATAAAGTGCCACCCAATGTTATCCAGGTTTAGAACTTGGGTGAGTGTTACTGACAAAACATGTGGATGGAGATGGTTCTTTAGGACATTGGTTGCTGGCAAATGTTCCCACATAGAAGCGCCTGGTGTGCGGATGGTTGGCAAGTACTGCAGTTATGTCTGAAGTCTTCATTTCTCTTAGTTCATGTGGTAGTCTGTGACAGGAAGACAGTCGGCAGTAAGTTGAATGTTGTTGTCGTAGAAGGAGCACGGGACTGTAGATATCGCATGAGTAGTTGGGGCGGCAAACCTAAGGGAAATGCCCAACTTGCCTTGCTTGATGAGGTTTATACGACCGTCTTCAGGTGCTCTGTCTGGGGTTAGCTCGCAAACTAAGAAAGAATACCCGTCCTTGAACTCTTCTAGAGTTATTCCACAGTCTTGACCCAGAGCCAAAAGTCCGCTGTCTCTGAACAATTGACTGTAGGCTCTTATGCAGTTGCCGGTCTCAAAGTCAGTCTTCAATTCAAACTTTTGGTCATCGTACCTGATGCAAATTTCCTTGACGTTGAAGTGTTTGCAGTTGAAGGGATTTTTTGTTTTAGTTCCAGCAGCTGCTGTTTCCTTTATAATACACAGGACTATTCTTGTGGGAATTTGAGTAGTGTCCGGTTGAGTCCAACTGTAGTCTTGTGAACCACCGTCCAGTATGGTTTGTGACTTTACACCTTACTATGTGATAGTTGAATGGGCCCATTTCTGCACTCCTCACACTTATAGCATGAGTTTCCACCACCTCGTTGTCGACATTCTTCTGAAGCAGGGACATTTCAGCTTTGGTGATTTTGATCCAGTAGTTTTGATTGGCTGCTTGCATCATGTAGAAGTTGGGATGGTTCTTCTCAAAGATGAACTTGATTTCACAGTGAGGTGGTAACACCTTGCACTGCTTAATTAAATCCAGGTGTGGCCTCATGACTAGGGCGTGCTTGCCACGAGAGAAAAACTCTTCTTCGAGCCATCCATCCTGCTTTGTTAGGCCCTCAAACTTCCATGTGACCACTGGTGTCTTTCATGTACTTTTGACAACCTTTCAGGCGTTTTTTTTTTGTCTTCTTTGTTGCTACAGAGAGTGTCCAAAATATGTGCCTTGAGGGCGTTGTTCCCGGTCACCTTCTCCCCGTTAATGAGAAGTTGGCAGGAGGCAAAGAGAGCATGTCCCAAGTTATTGACCGGCACCGCTTCTATGTCGGCGGCCAGGTGAGTGGTTCTATCGTCCGCCACGGCTTCCAGTTCCAGGTACAACTCTGTTTCCAGCAGGTTTGTGTACAAGTTGGTTGCTTCAAAGGTGAAGTCAAATGTTTCAGTGTGTGGAGTGAGTGCGTTGTTGGTAGTTTTGGTTACCACCTGACTTTTGATGATGTCCTTTTGAGTGACAGGTAAGGCATGTAGGTCTAGTTCCCCACAGCACATACCTGACCCTTGGGGTGAAGGAGACTCATAACTAGAACAAAGTTTTTCCTCGTCCTCTTTGCTGACCCTCCACGTTTGGTGGTTGCTCGTCATTTTGCTGGAGAAGGTCCAGGTCCACCTTTTATGTACCCATGAGCTGAAGCAGCAGCCCTTTTGAGTAACTGATGACCTGTTGCTTTGCTTCTTCTTACTACACTTTTCTTTAGATTTTTTCCTGCTACGACATCAGCCAAAAGTTCAGCTCCTCTAGAGAGCAAAGCCTTACCTGCTGATTTGGCAGCTGAGCGCCCTATAGTATTTAAAAGAGAAACAGTACTTTTCAGTAAACCTCCTATTAAAGAACCCAGTCCGTGCCCTCTCTGTCTGCCACGTCCTCCGTAGGCTGGTAGAAGTCTGTGTCCAAACTGATTTTTTGTAGTATTGCAGATACTGACCCTTGGGGGCCAGGTAAGGAGGGGTTCCATAGTAATGAAGCATGGCCATTCTTCTACTGTAGAAGAGGTCTGAAGGCAAGTACCACCGACACCGATCCGCTTTCAAATGGTATGGGTTGACCTGTGTTGTCTCTTAAATATATCCCTATCTGTCTGAAGGTGGTGTTGGTGACTGGTATGTACACTAAATTTTGAAAACTTAGGGTTTGAATTTCACCGTTGAAGGGGTTGATGTTAATTTGTCTGAGATGGGGAGCTTTAGAGTCTCCCACTAGACTGTGTTTAACTATGTCTGAGTAGATGAACGCCGATCGACTTCTGTACTGGAGGTCGACCACATAGGGGCTTTGTGTTTTACCACTGAAAAAAATACTTCCCCCGAAACCTAGTTGTGTTCCTCAGTTTTTTGGAAGTTGCAGAACTACCCCAGGAGGCAAGGAAACCACACTTTTCATTGTGTATTTGTTGTAGTGAAACATAAACCTTGGTTGGTTAGAGGTTGTTCCTCCATATGGCGTCTCAGGCGCAGTTGGTTGGTTCCCAGTTTCAGGAGCACCAGGAGAATCGGTTTCAGCAGGAAACACAGGATCGACATCACGTAGGTACTTGATTATTTCTACTCCGCGCCTCAAAGCAGACTTGGCCGTGACGTCGACTGTTCTGCTCGAACTCCTGCTGAAGACACTTTGGGCTCCTGGAGTTCCTTCAGGAAAAATTTCTCTCCTGCGCTTGTTCAATAAATCTACAACGTTTCTGAGATTGGTCTTGACGTTGTTTTCTCCCTCTGCAGTGAGTATGACTTCTTCTCTGATGTTGTACAACGTGGTAGGACAGGTTATTTTTTGGAGAGCACACTCTAACTGTGTAGGTGAGTTTATGTATTCTGCCAGGAGAGTGTTGTAACTAGTTAAGGTGTTGTCAGGGAAAACGTGCATTGAAGAGTTGCTAGCTAAAGTTAAGGTAAACACCATTTTCCTATGTTCTTGACAGGTTCCCATGAGTTAAATTTTTCTCCATAGCACTTCCACTTCACCAAGGCCTCTCTTTTCTTGCCTCCTCCTCTGTATTTCAAGATTTTTTCTATGTCATACCTTCTCCCTTGATGTGCTTTCACCTTCTGGACTTCAGGTTCAGAAAAGCTTCCTTTGTTTCCTCTCCAAGAAGGTCTTTCAGATGTTACCCTTTGGGAGAAAAAAGATCCATGTGTATAATTCCTCTGTCCAGTTAGGTTCGTACCCCCTGTTGGAGGTTTTTTTTGTACTTAAAATTCATACTTGTTTTTTCTTTTTTAACTTAAGGGCAGGGAAAAGTTTTTCTTTAGGTTGCTTGTATAACCTGTAGAACAAAGTTTCCGAGTTGGATTTACTTATGTCAGAAGGTGTGGCTCCTAGGGTTTTATGAAAAGTTAGATTGTAGGACTTTGTCAAGTCAGGCAGCAACTCAACCCATTTGTAGTTGTCGAAATGAGAGAAACATTTTTCCTTGACGGGTGGAGTTGAAGTGCTCAGCTAAGGCACACTTAACATCGTCATTTTCACTGGTGAAAAATGTTATACCTTTCTCGTCGCAGTGTTTTTTGAAGGTTTTGTTGACAAACTCCTTTCCCTTGTCAGTTTGAACCTGTAGAGGTTTTCTTTCTTTGGTCATTTTCTTGAAAGCGTCGATCACATTGTCAGCTCTCTTACTTTCAACAGGTTGAGCAAAACCGTACCTGGAAAAAATGTCTATTCCTGCTAAGATGTATTGATAACCTTTGTTTTCCTTAGCAAACTCTCGCATGTCTATCAGGTCTAGTTGCCACTGTTTGTCTATGCCCCATGTTTGAGTTTTAAGTCTAGGAAATTTCCTTTTGTAAGGTTTGGGTCGAGTGTATGCGTCTACATCCTCCAGTGCTTGTTCTATGGTTTTTTTCTTTGTTTTTTTGAAGTGATGCCTTTGAAGTTTAGAAATACTAGAGAAACTTCCAGGTTGCTTAGGATCTGTGTATAACCTGAGGACGTCTTTTCTTAAAGCCTTGTGTGCCATATTCGTGTCCACTTCTGTCTTTTTCTCTTTAGGATCCCAGTGCCTTGTTGACTTGTCCTTTTCTTCACGGGGGGCAATGCTTTCTTTTTCTTGAAGGGAGAGGGTTTAACACGAGGACTGCCTTCACCGAAAGCCGACTTGTTTTTGACGTATTTCAAGGTGGGATTCAGCTTTTTAACGGCTTTATGAAGACATGACTTCCTAGAGGTATGTCCTTCTTCAAAGACCTGAGTCTGGCTGCGAAGGCTAACAGATCTGTTATGTTGGTTCCCTCCAGACGTTGCCCCTTAACAATTATATCTCCCTTTCTGTTCCAGTTCAACAAATTGCTGCCTCGACTTGACAAAACTCGGTTGCCTGGCTGTGTTTCGATAAGTAACAGGAATTTTTTCTCTTATGTCAGCATCCATGCCCACGGTGTTGTCTTTGGCATGCGGTCCAGGTTCAAGCCCAGGTAGCTCAGGTATACTGTCCGAGTCTGAATCCTCACTTAGCGGAGGATGATCTGGGGCATCTGTGAAGCTGTCGTCATCTGTTTCATGGAGATTTACCTGTGGAGGTGGAAGTTGTTCAAGTGGTTGTCCCACGATGGGAGCTGGATAGGGGAGCTTTTTACCTTGACCTAAGGCCTTGGCCTTTTTTGTTAGGATCGAGGACGTAACCCTTATGTGCCCAGAATAGCAAAAGTGCGCTCTCAACCATGTATGTATGTTCAACAGACCACCATGGGTTTAATATTTATCAGATTAAGATGATTTTAACCCCAGAAGACTTGTAATATCAAGGGCTTTCCAATGATACCAAATTTGTTATGGTACAAAAAGTATGTAATTATTACTAGGCACTGTTGCAAAAACATAAGGAATTAAATATAGCTTTAAATGCATGAAATGTGCGCGCTCTAGCCAAGGGAGTACATATTAATTACAGAAAAATCACTAATATCAGAAATATAATGATAAAAAATTTAAAAAAAAGTGACAAAAACTTTTTTTTATAATTTTGTCCAAGGATTACAATTATGCTATTGATAATTTTCGATTTTCATCAAAATACCCTTATTTAGAATGGCAGATTGATGTTTTATATTTAAAAAATAACTGATTTCTAATCAAAATTGGCAAAAATGGTATTCTGGGCATTTGCATCCAATTTAACTCTATTCAGCCGTTTCATAATGAAAGTATTCTCTGTAATTTTATAAATCATTCTGATATATGCTTCATATCACATTTTCTGGAAGCCTTTGGAATAGGCCTTTCACCCCTATTAAAATGGGTAATTTATTTTCAATATAACATGGATGAAGACCATACTCTGCACACTATAGTCAAGAAACTAGCTTTCATAAAATAGTTCTGGGCACGAAAGGGTTAACCATCAGCTGATTTTACTGTCTTAATTTCTTCTTCAAATTTAGGTCAGGAGAGTGAAGGACCTGATGAACTTTACTTTGAAGGTGACCCAAAACTTGAACAAGGCTGGAATCTGGAGTTAAACCTTCTCTTAAAAGTTGAGTTTGAAAGTACTTGTCCTGAGGATTAGGGTGAGGCAGGCCAGAACTGGAGGTAGGTGTAGAAGTAGGATGAAGAGTAGGGGCTTTGTCTATGAAGTCAGGAAGAAGGTCCGCTCTGACAAGGGCCATTCTTGAATAAGACATTTTCTTATTGACGGGCTCCTATAAGACCTGTGATGAGAAGTAAGGCTAGGCCCAATATAGTTCCCAGGAATCCACCCTTTTGCTCAAATGTTTTCCTCTTCTGCTTGAGAGATGCCTTGGGTTGAGTCACGCCTTGAGTTGTTTCTGGTAGGGCCTGAGTCGTTTAACTGCGTAAGATTCCTTGCCCAATAGGTTTTTGTTCATTACATTGACACAAATTTGACTCATTACCCTTATTACCTCCTCACCTAATCCTTTGATGACGTGGGAGCACTCTGCAGTTGAACATTTAGAAATGTGTTTCAACAAATGGTAATGTTTTCTTAAAAGTGCAAACCTTCCTTGGTTTTTAGAATTTTAGTCTTTTTCACCACCCTATCTTTTTTTTGGGAAGATGAAGTTTTAGGAACAAAGATGCTGTTCCTTACTCTAAGCTCGTTAGGTGTGGCCTGTTTAAAGTCCAAGAGGATATATGAATGTTTCTCCCGAGTTTCTAAGTTATATACCTCCGTCAGAAAGGATTTTTGACCAGGGTAGGCTTGTTTGCTGATGTGTCCTATTTGACTCATGTCTCTAGGGTTCTTAAAAACCACAAGGTAGTGAGCGTTCAAGCTCAATTTTCTGTAGGCAGGGTTGTTAATAAATAAGTTTTGAGTTATGAAAATTACACTTTTTTTTTCTTTTTGGACTTGCTCATTGCATCAATGAACTGTTATGTTCATTTAAGTGAAGCTATAGAGCAGAGCAAGTTTTATTAGATTTTTCAACAACAAAATAAGGAACAGCAACTACAAAACACAAAACATGACAATAGTCAATTTGTACAAGATCAACAACATTGGAGAGTTCAGGAGCTGGTCGACTGATCATAGTAACATACACACATGCATTTTTGTTATAAGATAGTATAAGATATAATGTACTGGTATGGTAGCTAAGGTTTACATAACATTTGACATTCTTGTTAGTGTATTAGGCAGTAACATAATGGTAATTAGGATTCAACACAATTATCTGGAAGCGGCGCGGTAACTACACCTGCTTCATATACTACTTGTAACCAATTTTCAATTTCTGCCTCAAATTATCTATCTTCAGTATTTCAGTTTTAAATTTGACTTTAGTGGTGGCTTTCTGGATGTTCTCAGGTAGGACATTCCAGAGCGCCACCCCTCTATACCATGGAGATCTCTTGTAATGCCTGGAAATTTTTCTTGGTAATTCAGAAACAATTTTATTTTGTGACCGTGTATTATGTGCATGTGGCCTTTGCTCTATATCTTTAGATTTTTTGTACATCAGACACAATAGAAGCATATCAAACCTTTTTTCCAATAGAGTTATATCACACAGCATATGTAATTCTTTAACATTGTATTTTCTAATGTTGCATTTTAGACATATCCTTAAGGCTCTATTTTGTAAGCGTTGTAAAGCTTTCAAACCTTCCTCATTACACCTAGTTGAAATGAAGGAACAATATTCTATAAGTGGTCTTATTGTACTACAATATATCTTTACACTCTGATCTTGAGTCAGAAATTTCCTTAATTTGGCAAAACGAAATAATTTATTACATACATTTCTTTTAACTATTTTAATTTGCTTGTCAAAGCTCAGTTTGCTATCAATGTGGACTCCCAAATAAGGGAAGAAGGTCACTGTTTGAACAGTACTCTCATTGAATTCAATTTTTGGATCAGGACTGTACTTTAATTTAAATGCACTACATAACCACATAAATTTGGTCTTATTTGGATTTACTGTTAAGCGTTGGTTCCACAGCCATACAATCGGTCGGAATAGCCCTGATCCGACGATTTATAATATATCAAAAGTATAGAAAAAAATCGGTCGGATTAGTGCTAATCCGACCGATTTATGCCTGTGGAACCAACGCTTTAGTCTGTTTTCTAGAACCCATGCTTTGAAACGCTGAACATCATTATACATCATATTCTTAATGGTCTCCGAGTCCTTTGCAGCACAATAGATTACTATATCATCAGCATACAATTTTATCTTACACGATTGCAACACATTAACAACATCATCTATATATAAAACAAACAACAGGGGGCCCAGAACTGAGCCTTGTGGTACACCATACTTTATACATTTCTTTTTAGATATTTTATTACCATAACTCGTTCTCTGTTGCCTGTTTTCTAAATAACTTTTGAACCACATAAAATTTGTCCTACTTAGCCCAAGCTTACTAAGTTTGACCAGCAATTTCGAGTGAATTACACTATCAAACGCTTTAGTGAAATCAATGAAAAGGGCCCCTGCTATGTACCCATTATTTCTATTCTCAAACAATTCATTTACAAGATCAAAGGTAGCATCACCTGTTCCAGTACCTTTTTTATAACCATATTGATTATCACAAAAGGTGTTATTTCTTTTCATACTTTCACTTAAATGATAATACATAATTTTTTCAATAATCTTTGATGGCATTGGTAGGAGGGAAATAGGCCTCCAGTTTTTGACCTGTGATAAATCTCCATCCTTAGGGAATGGTTTTACTAGGGCAGAGGCCCAGTCTCTTGGAAAAATACCTTTATCTAAACTAGTCTGAATCAGGTGGGTAGATTGATGTATTAGGCATAGCAATGCACATTGTAATATATCACCCCTTATACCTTCAATCCCAGATGATTTATCTTTTATAGCGTAATGAACATCCCATTTATTCACCTTAATGTTTGTTTCAGTGAAATTTCCATTTATAAGTACATTTTCAATATTTTGATCATTATCAAGTTTACATTGATCATCACCAACTGCTGCAATATGTAGCTCTCTTCCAATATTACAAAAATACTCATTCACATACTCACATGCTACATCAGAAGCAATATCAATCCCTGTCTCATGGTGTTTCATATCGGGGTATATAATGGTATATATTATTCTTAAACATGTCATTAATATGCTTCCAGAACCTCTTAGGATTTTAATTACATTCATGTAACTCTTGCATTACTCCTCCAATTTGATTTGCTTTAATCTTTTTTCTTATTTTCCTTCTGCAGTCTTTGATAGCCTGTTTCTCCGTTGTACCCTTGTTAACACTATATAATCTTAACCATCCTTCCCTTTCAAATACTAAATCCATTACTTCATCATCAATCCAAGATTTATGAGTTTTCTTGATTTGACGTTCAACATAAGGATGAAATTTGTTCAGATATTGGTATATAGGAGTTACAAGCATTTCCAATAATAAATCTGAATTATCTTTAATATCAAAATATGTTTTCCAATCACAGGCATTTAAAAAATCTTTGAATTTATCTTCTGAAAAATTTCTATAATCCCTTCCCTTAAACACCGATTTTTCATATGTAAAATTGTTATGCCCTCTGCAAACATAAACAGGCACATGATCTGAAATCAAAGCCGAAATAGTACCTGAATCTATAACATTAAGACTATTGGTAATTACATTATCAATACAGGTTCCACTGAAGGGTCAGGTTATTACATTTATCAGAATTTTCCAACCAATATCTTTACACAGGGATCTGAAGCTTTCACAACCTACATCAGTATCATCATACATATTTAAGTTTATGTCACCTAAGATCCATGTCTCATGTCTACCTCTATTACCGTTAAATTCAAAACCTGCAATTTTCCTTAAAAACGCAATAAAATTAGGGACATTTGTATTAGGAATTCTGTATATAGAGATAAGAAATATATCTTTCTCACCAGGCACACATAACATACACGCTATACTTTTATAATCAATTGTTTGAACAGTGAATTCAGGTATCATCTTAATGTATTGACCTAAACCAGATTTCACACTGAGACCCATACCTCCACAATTTTTACCTATTCTGTCTTGTCTATATAATAATCTATCATCTTTATTTGTCAAACCCTCAGGAGACCCTGGTTTTAGCCAGGTCTCACATAAGCAAATAATGTCACTCCTATCTAATATCTTATATAGCTCACTATACTTGTCTTCAAAGCTCCTACAATTAATAGAAGAGAAAACCAGCCCCCTCTTCTCTCCGAATTTGCTAATCAAACAGACCATGAGTTGAATACAGTAATAGAAATTGAAAAATGTACACAAATGATATTTAATAACAAGACAAATAAACAATGAATTCAAATCAATATGTACATAAATAATACAGTGTATTCCTTTCCACTAAATTAACCTCGTGGAAGAGTAGACTGGTCTGTGAGCCTACTTAATTTCAGCTATACACAGCTCAGAGAAAAACCCACCCACCCTAATTATAGTTATAGGACTTTGTTTTGTTATGATTGGGTATAGCAAGGGTTGATGGGATTTTTGGATAGATATAGAAGACAAATATATTTTTTGTTTAATAAAAATTAAGAAAAGAAAGAATGAGGTTAAGAATGTTTCATACAGAGTATCAAGATATCATAGTACAAGATAAGTGTATTAATAATAATAATAAAAAAAAAAAAACGCTGTTAGTACAATCCTGGAATCTCCAATCAATAGAATACCAACTCTGTACCACATTTGTAGTTCCATGGCTATGTTCTATGTGACTCACTTCCTAGCTGCACAAGAGTATTATACCTAAGCACTATACATGTGTGCTACTATGGTCAATTACTTTTTTAAGGGTATACACTCCCCTCTGAAGATATAACAAAAAAAGAAAAAGAAAAAATGGAAAAATGGCTCTGACTCAGTATATGCACCTAACGCATGGTCTAATAAGGGTATCATTTCTCAAAATTAAAGATATCATTGCGTCCATTTCGCGGGCAGCGCAATGATGGTGTGATCCCACAGTGAAAAGCTTCATGACGGTAGGAACATACTCTGAATCCATGAGGTCGTCTATAATTATGAGGCCGTGTCTTTTTACATCTCTTTTCTCCTCGAAAAGAAAATCCTCTGGTAAGAGACCTTTACGGAACTGAACTCCCATCTTGACCATTTCGTCAATGTCATCTTGCCATTGACTGTAGCAATAGTAAACATCGTGTATATGTGGAGTAACTAAATCATTTAAGTCTCTGATTAACTTGAGGACAAGTTGACTCTTGCCAAAAGAAGTAGAACCCGCCATTATCATAGTGAAGGGACTTTGTAGACGTGGGTCAAAAGTTACCTCCTCTACCTTTTGATCCATAGTGAATGAAAGCTTAAACCAAACTGACAAAAGGTACGCCAGTCAAGTCTTTTAAGTCGGAAGAAACCTCTCTTAATCCTTCCACGTAAAGAGCTACCTCAAAGAAACCCATGTTGTTTAAACCTGCAATCAGACAGCTGGGATGGGATATTTTTTCTGTGTTTCCACACCATGAGAACTTCGAAAACAGGGTTTCTCATTTTATGGTTTAAGGGAACTGGGGTAGATATACGATTAAGCTTACGCAAACTTAAACCCAGTTTTATGCTCAAATTCTTCCAGTCCACAGACAACTTTTCTCCTAGCTCAACAAACAATGTTTTTACTTTCCAAGCCTCTGAGGTATTTCGCAATGCTCCACCATGTCGTAGTAATCCATGAACCATCTGCAGTGATGACTTAAATCATAACGACCTATGTCACTAAGAGCGTGTCTTAACACCATCCACTTGCAAGGGACGTTTTTCCTGTACCAGGATATCAACATTTCTCTCCCCATAGAAGAAAGGGTAGTTCCACTTTTCATGTACTCCATTAGACTCAGTCTCAGTCCTAAATGAACCCCTAGACGAGTGTAGTTTTCCATAGGAATTTTTTCACTGACTTTCATTAAGAAGTCGTCCGAAAGGTAATGATCCATGATTTAACCTGGTAGGTAGGTAGGTAGGTAGGTAGGTAGGTAGGTAGGCAGGTAGGCAGCCAGGATATGACAAACTAGAAAGAACACAAGAGGAATATATAGGGTAGGTAGGTTAGGTGGGTGGGTTAGGTGGGTGGGTGGGTAGGTTGGCCCCCTGTAGCCCCCCATACTTGAGGAGTGCCCCCACCCCCTAACCCCTTTACTTTATACCCCACCCCCCAACCCTACCCTACTTTACCCTACTTTACCCTACCCTACCCCCCTATCCTACCCTGTCTTATTTTTATTTAGTCGTATTCCATTCGTTTTGTTCTGTTATCCTGTTATGGGTAAGGCGAGATGATTTTGGTGGAAACAGTGAGCAAGGGAGGTTAGCTTGGTGCAACACACAGAGAGATAACGCCACACTTTTTTCCTCTCCTCCACACTGAAACGTTCCAGGCACGTCAGTGAGATGTTAAACATGGGGGATGGACCAAACAAAGTTTTGGTTTCTAAGCTGTGAGCCAAAATGTCTAAAAGAGACATGAGGAAATTAAGACGACGATAAACCCACCGGGTATTTTCCTTGGCATGGTGATTCTGTGCAGCTTTCCAAACTTCCAGGTGATGGGGGTTTTTTAAGTGGTGTATTTCTTTTTCTCCCGTCCATGAGGGCATATCCCTCTCACTTTCAAAGTCTTTTCCACTAACAAAAAAACAAAGTAGATTCTTTTTCTCTGAAGAACAGTTTTTTTTAAATGATTACACACGTATTTGAAAAATGTAGAAGAGCAACACACCACTTCCTTTCTTTCCCTGACATATTTCAAAACTTCAGTGTCGTCTGTGTGACGTTGTTCAAGAACAAGCTGCAGGGAGTAAAGCGGCACGGCAGGTGGTTTCATCGAATGAGCACTTAGTTACCCGTTTAATCTTTTAAAAGTGATGTGTCACCCGGCCCTTATCTCACTTTTCAAAAAATGGTTTATCACCCAACAACCAGAGTGACGTAAGGGGGAGGAGCTGGAGTTGAGCAAGAGCCGGGGAAACAAAGTGAAGGGTGGGTATAGCCCGGGCGCTAACCCGGAGAAACATCAATTTATTTCAGTTTCATTAGGTAGACTAAAAGTTAGAGACAGGGTAGGCTGTAACTACTTTGAGTTGGGGTTGTCCCTTGGAAGAAATCATTTCTTTTATGACTCTTACTACATGACAACACCCTTCGTAGTTATGACCAATTTCTGTCCGGAAACCTCTTTCATAAAAAATCTTAAAGTTCAAGGTGTGAGTAACTTCTCTACACTTGTACATGTGGCCTTTGTTTTCCTCGGACTGCGTCCTCGGAAACCCCATTTGGTTCCACACCGTTGTGCAGGGCTCTCTGTCATTATTGCGCAATTTTTAAGTAATGTTTCATCAGCAATTGCACACTACCCATTTGCTATTTCGTCATGGTTATTGTCCAATTTTTGTGAACCCTTGCACAATACCATACATAGCTCATATGACCAATAATCATGAAGTGTCGTTATCTGGGCTGCCAGGGGGGTCTAAAAAATATTTTGGACCAGCTTAAAAAGTTTTAGGGTACATTTAGTACAGGTGTTGGGGCTTACAGTACATATATGCGGGTAGCTTAAATATCAATTTTAAATCCACAGCATGGGACCAAAGTTGAGGGTCTCTCTAGGGTCCAATCGCTAGTGATTGTACCATAGATCTAAGCCTTAATAGAGTAAGATGTTAATATTAACAGGCTAAGTTACTCTCATAAAGGTCCATTGTCTTATAAGATATTATAATTAGATATGTTATACACTGGTGGCAGTCTCTATGGGTTCTCTAGGGTCTAGGGTCTCTCTCGGGTCTAGGGTCTCTCTAGGGTCCAATTGTTAGTGATTGTACCATAGATCTAAGCCTTAATAGAGTAAGATGTTAATATTAACAGGCTAAGTTACTCTCATAAAGGTCCATTGTCTTATAAGATATTATAATTAGATATGTTATACACTGGTGGCAGTCTCTATGGGTTCTCTCAGGTCTAGGGTCTCTCTCGGGTCTAGGGTCTCTCTAGGGTCCAATTGCTAGTGATTGTAACATAGCTCTAAGCCTTAATGGAGTAGGGGGTTGATACTAACAGGCCAAGATACTTTGATATAAAGGTCAATTAACATGTAAGAGATTATAGTTAAATATATCATACACTGGGGCCAGACTGACATTGACGGTGATTAAGGGTCTCTCTAGGGTCTAACATGAAACTACCCCAACTCTGTCACCCAAACTTTATGGAGTACCCAGGCCAAGATATAGGAGCTAGACTTCCGATTTTTTTTTCATGCATCTAGGAACATGATAAGGCTCTGCATGGTGTATCTATTTCATCTCTGTGCTAATGGAATAATAGAACATGGTTGCTATGTTAGGGTCTCTCTAGGGTCTAGTGTAGAACTGCCCATGTGCCTTCAGTGACCCAGCATAAAAAGTACAGTGGCCACATATTCCTATTTGGTCTTAGAATTTTCCCTGTGCTCAAGGGGAAATATTAAAACCAAAAAAGGAACCTATGCCCCAGCATTTTTTATTATTTGCAAGTTGCACTTGAGATTTTTGTGTTTTTGCTCGAGAAAACCCTCATTTTGGGCAGTTTTAGCCCTCTAGATCCCTTAATATGCCTCGTAGATAGGCAAAACCCATATACCCCTTGTAGCTCTAGCCCATCCCGACCAGAATAAATGCTAAAGACACATACATTACTTTATTTCAAGTTTTTGTTGAAGGGAGAACAAGAAAAGGCCAGATAACGACGATTCATGATTATCAGTCATATGTTTCTGTGAGGTCACTTCCGGTTTGTAAGTAGGTCAAATCGAAGTGTTGCGCAATATATGTAATTTATGTAACTAGGTCATGACATATATTCCAACTCTCTGATTGGTTGAACAAACTAGGTCATGACCCTGTGACGTCACTTCCTGTCAAATACTGGCTTCTGATTGGTTAAAACTAGGTCAAATGGGGTCACTTCTGTTCTGCAAGTAGGTCATGACCCAGTTAGTAGCTGAAGCTATGCGCTCAGTTTGCATGTATATACTACTCACATTTGATGATATTTCATGTCTGTTTAATATGGGTTTCTCTTGGATATATGACACACACATATAGCACACATATTAACTTCTCTACACTTGTACATTTGTTATTTGGCTAACCTGAAAAGCTTACATGTATAATGCTTTATGTCAATAAAAACTTTTAAACTCAATTGTTAAACATAACACATGCGTCGTGGATTCAGCCATGGACAAACCAGCGTAGGTAAATAAAATTGGTTGAATACGGATTCTACAAACTAACTTGATCTACATGGGGAAGTCTCCCTCCTCCCTAATTACCCCTGCTTCTTCCGCTGTGATAAAATCTCCCCATCCTCCTAACAGTGCAGCTAAAAGCCTAACATCATTCGGGTATCCCATTAATCAATAGGGCTCCTCCCTCTCAGAATTATCTGATGCTTCTGTCCCTTTTTCTGCTCTGCCACCGACACCAGTGAATGGTGAACGTTGTGATGAGAGGCAGCTGGGGGCTCATTATCCAAAAGTTTAGACAATGTTAATGTTTAGTGTGACACTAATTGGAAAAAAGCTAAACTGAACTTTGAAAAAGTTGTTCTGAAAGTTGAAAACGCACAGGTATGAAGTTGATCACATTTTTAAATGGCATGCCATAATATAGATTTCTCCGTCACATGGTACAGGAAGGAAAACAAGGCTAAGGGCCTGACCAACTGCTGACAGGTAAAATGAGGGTAGGAGGCCGGTAGGGTACGTCACCTGCGCTACCAAAAACATGAATAAGGGTTCTTTTTCAGAAATTTTCAATGTCCTTGAAAACCAAATAAGGGTTATTTTCTCTCAAAATATCTGTGGATTTTGAAATAGGAGTCATTCTCATCTCAAGAAAGTCAGTGGACTTCAAAATAAGGGTTGTTTTGTTATTAAAAGATTGACATGTATGCTTAGCAGAAGTGAGTTTGGTGGGAAGGAATCCTCTATCAGTACAACTATATATATATATATATATATATATATATATATATATATATATATATATATATATATTGTTGTACTATATGGTAAAACGTCTGAAACTCGGAAAGCTTAGTCCTACTCAATCATAGGTGTACCCTGTGGGTGCACAATCAGTGTAGGAGAATTTTCCCTTCCAAACACAAGGCTGCCCTGTAACTCAACCTTGTCATTTCATTACATTCTTAAGACTATTAATTTACCATTCATGGCAGCACTTAACCAAATTTCTAAGACCAAACCAGATGACAGAGAGAATCTTCCAAACTTCCCAGTAGTAAACCTTTCTAGACAAACTACAGGAAAATCCAATCATGGATGATATTACTCAACTAAACCTAGAGCCCTTTGCCAAAACACCATTAAATGATGCTTCCAACCTTGATCAGGCAATGGAAACACGCTACGTAGAATCACACCTACATAGAGTTACAGAGCATCCAATTTTTCAAAGCTTAGGACTCACCTTAGGGATATCAGCTCACATTTTTATAGTATACATACTCCTCAAACTTCATAGACTAGGAGGGACTGTAGCCTACCTGCCTACAGCCAAAGCATTCAGACTAGTCACCGAGCTGCCCCTACACAAATTGCTCCCAGATAAGAATCCTACAAAAATCACCCCTACAGAGGAAACCCACACCCCTTTGCTCACAATTCAGGAAACCCACACCCTGATAATTGCTATATTTGTGCCAAGCGCACAAATCCCACAATATATTTTAAAATATATTGTGGAGACTCAAACTTCGAGCTACCCTTGAGGCCTATACCACATGAATTTGATGAGATTAAATCAGCAACTGCCCCAACTTATAAGGATATAGTTGTTAAAACCTTCCCACTATCCAAGGCTATATTTACCTGGAATGGACCAGCAGTTATAACAACACAGAGAGGAGAATTTGCTTATCACCTCCCTCAGGTGATACACGTACCTTGGCGCACTAGGTTCAGCACCATACCAGCCCTTAAGAACAAAGGACTGTACTACTCCATGCTTCTCCAGAATGATTGTGGCACCAGCCCGGTGACTATGACAGCACTGGAAAGTACAACAGATATAATTATTGATGAACAACAGGAGGAGACCACAAGGTCAAACATGCAGACTATTGCTAATTTTCTAAACTACCAACCCTCCCCGGTGACTGTGGAAACAGCCTAGACTGCCCACAGCCTAGACTGCCCACAGCCTAGGCTGACCCCAGTCCACCACCAGGAGATACTACACCATAGAGCCTCGGGCTCCATGGTAGCAGTAAGACAGGGACTTGATCCAAGGAGATGGCCGTGATCCTGATCCCACTCAATCAGGCGGGCCTCCAACGATCCCAAGGCGTACTCCGCCGCAGCCATAGGGTCCCCGGACACGGTGAAGTCAAGGAGCCTAACAGACATCAGGTAGTCCCAGAGAACGCGCTCATGCGGCCCGAGGTTAAGATCCATGGACCAGGACCCTATGTTAATAAGGGACCTGGCCAAAAGGGCCAAAGTGGCTGAGCCCAGGAAGTACCGGACCTGGTTTCACGAATTCGATGCATTTGAGGGGCAGGGTAGTGTCCTAGAAATTTTGGAGTGGGGTGATATCTCTTTTCATGGGTATTCTATGGGTTTCGGTGGTTACTATTGCGAAAGTAATTTTTCTTAAATATGTAAACTATTGCCATGGTTACCAATGCAAATTGGTACCATGTCAACAATTGCTCGGTTGTCGTACCTACTTGCAGCACAGGTACAATTCTGTTATCTAACTATCTACTGTATGTCCATTTCGTGCACCCACCTACCCCCAATGTACACCCCTAATTTCATAGTTGTGCCATGTATAGGTACAGAGCTACAAGGGGAACATCATGTCAACAATTGCTCGGGCAAAAATTTACATGCTCCTCTATAGCTCTGTCACTATACATGGGACAACTATGAAATTAGGGATGTAAATGAGGGATATATAGGTGCATACTAGTGGCTTCGCCACTAGAGTTTGGGACATTAGCATTGATGATAGTCGGCCTATTAAAATAATGCAAATCAAGTTGCTTTTTGAGATGAAACTGTGCCCACTTTTCACGGCAAACTGTGCCCACATTTCAAGGCAAAGTGTGCCCACTCTGAATGGCAAACTGTGCCTACTTTTCACGGCGGCAAAGTGAGCATACTCCCCCCTAGTGTATTAAGTAAGAAGTATGTGACTAAGCGGAGCGTAACTTAGCAATGGTGCGTCACATAGCAACACCAAACAAATTTACACTCTCCCAGCTGATCCTCTGGGAGGTTGTAGTTTTAGTGAAAAGGGGCCCATCTGTGGAACTACTTGTCCCATTTTAATGTATGACCCATCAAATGAAAGGATTTTTCACGTAGAGTCCAGATCTACCATCGTCCATCAATTTTCTCAATGAATCACATCGGGAAAAGTGCTGATTTATTTGAATCGGTATTCAAAATGGCGGCAATTGCAGCTTGATTGATGGAATTCAAGGTTAGAAAACGTTTACCAAAGTATACACTAAATGACATCTCAATACTGAAACAAAAAGGCCTATCAAGAAGGTAATTAAATACCTATTCATGAAAATAATTTCTTCAAATTTTCTAAATAAAAGGTCGAGTTAGCTGGCACTTTCCTCACTGCTTCACAGCCTGAAAATTTTGCTTCATCTGCTACCCCAAGGGTACCCTAGGCTGAAGCAGTCAAAAATCCTTGACTTATAACCAGCGATCTAATAACCCATTTTTATATATAGTGTAACAATGCACATAAGTAGATAGTTAAATACCAGAATTGCCCGGGCAATTGTTGATTATTTTTGTAGTACAGGTACAGGACAAGCTCTACCACAAAATTTGTATTTGAAGCACTCCCTATTACTTCAAATCCTCTTACATACAGTATGTAATTAGAAATAAGGTAAAAATATACTTCTTTTCGTGGGAGGGGGAGTATTCTATGATGTCTATGCTATAGTTTGTAACATATGTATTAATGCATGTGTAGGGGCACGGTTTAGTAGTAGTGTTTATAGCTTACGGGTTGCCTAGGTTCCGAGCGGAGCGGCCTTTCGGGTTGAGAGCCTGGTACGCCTGGCGGGCGGTGGCAGCACCACCCTCCGGGCTGCGTGGGTTAAACACAAGAGGTCGCCACCCAACCCCTGTGGCTATATAATAGTCGGGTCGGAACCTAGGACGAGGAGAATCCTACCGGATTCCCTAGGAATACCATCTGAACTTTACTGACTCCGAAGCCTTACCTGGTAGTCGTAAATCCGAGCTTTCCGAACAGCCCCTTAACCATATGGAATCTATTTAGCTCCCTGTAACTTAGGATACTGAATAAAGACTTGTTGCCTTTTGAAACCGGATATCCTTGTATTTGTGATCCTTTCGGAACCATCAACAGTCATACATTACACATGAATACAGGAGGCATTAATACATATAACTCCACATGAACGTTCATGCTCCACTGCACACCAGCTATGTCAATATACATAAGTTATAAGACCAAAGGCACCGACCTCATGGTCCACTGAGCACTAAAGAATAGTGTATATAATTATCTAATGGTGAAAGCTACTGACCTAATGGTCTATTGAGTACAAACAATGGTGTATATAATGTTTGAAAGTGACTGCAACCGACCGTCACAGGTGGCTGAGCACCGCAGACCGCTGTCACAGGTGCCTGAGCACCAAAGACTGAACAATGGGTTACATAAGGGGTTGGCGTTGTGATCTACCGGCGGCTCTAGAGCCGCCCCATGGCCGCCCACTACTTTCAAATATGAAAGTAGTTATGTAACCGCTCATTCAAGACGGTCAGAATGAGCGTAAGATGAAGGCTCTACTTGCATTATTAAGCAAGTTATGCAACCAAGACTGTTTCAAGCTAAGTTAAGTGCCCAGAAAGTGGGGAGTGAAAACTTGACATATTCACCTCTGCACATGCGTAATTTGAAAGCTCTAGACACATAAACAGTGGAGTTATGAGGGTCGGAACATGCCAAACCGACCGAGACAATGGGGGACGCCGCGGGGCTTATAGGGGCCCTTTGTGTGCCCACAGAGACCTGAATGACTCCCCACCAATGACCAGAGACAGGGGCTGAAGCTACTGGCTCCAGTCAGTCTGGAGGGCCATCATTATTGTTGTTGTTATAATTGTTGTTGTTATTGTTATTATTATTATTATTATTATTATTATTATCATTATTATTACACAGGTGGAGTGGTACATTACTTTATACCCATTATTATGATTACTGTGTGTGGAAATTACCTGTACATTAACATTTGTATTACTGATAGATAACATGTTCTGCCTAAGCTGAATAAACCAGTGGTAACTGGAATAACACTAATAAGAGCTTTATATCCTACTCTCGATAAGCCACTGGTCTTATGATATTTCTCATATGACAACTTGATCATGCACAATCTCTAGGATGACAGTGACCACAAGAAGGTGGTTAGCTAGACAGCTTTCTACATTAGGATCCTCTATCCATACATGAGCCATGTATGTAGATTTACTTAGAGCATCATATTAGGGCAATCATTTAATATATAAGTATAGTGTAGCCATGAAATGATTTAATTCAGTAAATGGTTTCTTTCTTCAGAAACTTCAGTTGGGCCAGGCCACCCTCCAGGCCACTTGATTTGTGCTGGTTTGAACTTCAAAGTCCCTCATGTCAAATCAGGTCACATCACGCCTGGGCCTCCCATACTTTGTGGGCTTCTAGTTGCCAGGTTTCTCGGTAAATAAAGGAAAGGAAGAGACCACATTCCTACATTACAGTGATAGTGTTTCAAAAGTATATCTGTTACTTTTACTTACTTTTGACACATCCCTGATGCAAAACCAGTTGGCCACCAGTTGGCCAATCGCCGATGCTGTGGCAGAGGTGCATACCCTAGACATGTATGTCAGGAACCACGGGACATGGACATAGCATTTGTGCGCATCACCCATACTGCAGACTTTGATGGCCTAGATGATCAAAATTCTAGCCACGAGACTGCACCCTATGAATTGTAAGTGGCGCCAAGCGCTTAGTCGAGTGGGACTTGATGACGAACATATAGGATGGTTATTAATATTATATAGACATTTTCAGTTCATAATTTCAACACGGCGAAGTTATAAGTCAGCTACATTCAAGTCAACATTTATTATATTTTGAACTATTGACACATTTGGACTTTTGTAGCACTTATTACCATTAATGAGACCACTGTGTCACATGACCAAGCATCAAATTGGTTTATTTTATATGGTCATGAATTAGATTATAAATGCTGCATTGGGACAAGTGGCCAACAGATTCTATAAGTCGCTGATTTAGGATATCGGTTATGAACATTAACATTGGAGTATAGAGCTACTATGCTATGAACTGATATTTGTATCTAGTTTAGGTTCAACATATGCATTTGGTCAGCTATTTATAATCATTGCTGTATAAACTTGACATTTCATGATTTCATGACGGTTTAAGTGCATATTGCAAATGCATTGTGGTGATGAATCATTTAAGTTATTACATGTAGTTTACTACTTGGTCATTGGTCATTTCATGCCTTTTACTCGGGAAAATTCAGAAATTTTTCAGTACCGATGATTTTACTATCATCAAGATTTGTAAATATTAAATTGAAATCATTTAAGGTACAGTATTGACCCATGGCTAAGGTTTGTAGTTCAGGGAAGTTATCTGAAAAGTAGATATATGTTGATCAACACGGTAAAAGGTATGCCCGTGCACCCGCTCACGGGCGTACCTTTTATCGTGTTGATCCACATATTAGCCAAGTTTTCTAGATGTGAAGAGTTTTCACTGACCAACATTGTGATTTCAATTGCTATTTTCGGAAAATTTACTATTTATTGACAATTGTCTTAATTGTCAAGTCAGAATTAATCTGCATAGTAACTATAGCTTTTGACACCATTTTTGTTTTAGCCCAGTTAGAACTCTGTTTTCAAGAGTCACATTGTTAGGTAGTATTATACAACAGACGCATAGTTAAACATTCCAAATGTATGGCTGTGCTCTATGATTTTGGAGGAACCAAAGAGCGTCTACGGGTACATTTGATATTGCATAAAGGCCAGGACTTTCGCGAAGTAACGTTGCCAAACAGTTTTGAATGGGACTTCAAATATTACAATAAGGTTTATGACGTTAATTATAATGTCACTGTTTGGGTTTTGAAGCACAAGGTGAGAGTCTTTCTCTGTCGTGGAACTGGTCTAAATGTAAAATTGCAACTCTCAAATGAGTACTTTAAAAACGTTCAAATTTTTCTAAAGGAAACTCATAGCTGTTGGGACAACCCAAGATATACATATATCTTAGAGTCTTTCAAAGACTTAGTACATAAGGTTGGTGAACTATTTGTTCACTTTATATTTATTAAATATGGACACAATTTACTCAGACACATTATATGTCCGTTAGAATACCCTGACCTATAAATTAGCCATTGTAAGAGTGGATGAGCACACTAGCTAATTAAGCCATTAGTTTTTATACAATAGGCAAATTTTCCAAATTTTTGGAGCTGCAAAGCTAGTGACCTCATTTTGACAACTCATTGTGTATTGTCTGTTAGGATTTAAGTGTATACTAGATATAAGTGATTGATATTAGTACTTATATAAAATGGTAGGTGACCCTGATATCCAAGCGATGGATTTCTCGGATTTCCGACATAATATTTCTAAATCGGTTATCAACAGGTCACCAGATGTAAATAATATTATTGATTCGGATAACATGATAATCGAATACACACGACTAAACAATAACACTAATAGTCCTTTCACAGTCACTCTGTCAGAATCAGAAGTAGTTGTGCTAGAAGAAGAACCAGGACATAAAAGTAGACTTTATAGTATCAATATGACTGCATTCGATCAGCTATATAATTACTGGTTATACTTAGTTTCAGTCGACACATTTCCTTATTTTGTCTTTGATCAACCTACAGCAGTTAATATGATTGATCATTACGGTTCTGTGTTTCTAGGATTCGTTATAGATCATGGACATGAGATTAGAATGTATTATTCAGACATTGAAAACTGTGTCGATGACAATGGCCACCCTAGGATTTAATAACTTATATTAGTTCTGGGTTTATATTTGTGTGTCAAAATTGAATGACTTTAAAACCAATCATGGAGTATTCAGAGTTCCGACTCCATATGGCAAATGCTATTAGCAATATTACAGCTTCTTTCCGTTGATTAAATAATCCAGATGAAGACTGTGTGCGATACACACGTTCAAATTCTAATTTGTCGTCATATTTTCGAAAGGCACTGAAGTTCATGTGCTGTTAAAAGTTTCAGGGCATGATCTAAAGGAATTTATAATTAATATGATTAGGTTTGAATTTCTTCATAGTTATGTAATTGACCTTGTAGCGATTGATACACTGCCATATTTAAATCTTGATTTACCCACCGCTACAAGCACCATAGACTTAAATGGTTCAGACTTTCTGAATTTCATATTGAAATATGGTCATGAAATTATACAATATGCATCTGGAACCGATGATTATAGGAATAAAATGGCCTATTTTAGGATATGATATTTGTTTGTAATTGGTTATTGACTTAATATCCATTAGTGTATATACATTGTATAAGACTGTTGTATTACTGTATTAGGTAACATTTTATATGTTGATATATGATTTATTTGGTTACATAACAGCATGGTACTTTTGCCATACCACCTATCTTGTTAGTTTCCCTAGTCATTGAATATCTAATGACAATTAACAATTTATTAGTGCTGCTTCTGTAAAACTAATATATAATTCGGTTGAATTAATTAGTCATGTCATGTAATCTAATATGTGTTAACTAAGATAGGGGATCTTTGAAATGTGCTTTTGGTGCAATTGTCACCATCACATTAGTATTATCTTTTCAATACTTTCAAAATAATTTTTCCAAGGAGGGAGTTATGTGATAAGTAGAGGACTTGACAGTTTTTACTATTTTAATACATTGTACATTATACCATTCATACGACATCCATTATCATTCACTATGCTATACTCACCTCTAATGTATGCAGTAGTACCACACCCTGCCACTAGGGGTGGTACACCTGATGGTCATTATGTATCCGGAGCCGGAGATGGCTGAACAGGGGGGCCAGAACAAGGCTGAGGAGGCGTAGGAGAGTGAGACGCCTATGGTGCGCCGAGTATAGTCACCATGGGATAGCCAGAGGAGCCCCCCTCAGTTCCTGGGACTGAGAATTTAGTGGTCGCAGGGTGAGGTGGTCACATTAGAGGGGTGGTCGTATTACAGGGGTGGTCGTTAGGTGAGAGTTGGCTGTATTTATAAACACTAGGCTAATTGCTCTGAGCTGTGTCTAGCTGAAATTAAGTAGGCTCACAGACCAGTCTCCTCTTCCACGAGGTTAATTTTGTGGAAAGGAATACACTGTATTATTTATGTACATATTGATTTGAATTCATTGTTTATTTGTCTTGTTATTAAATATCATTTGTGTACATTTTTCGTTTTTTATTACTGTATTCAACTCGTGGTCTGTTTGATTAGCAAATTCGGAGAGAAGAGGGGGCTGGTTTTCTCTTCTATTAATTGTAGGAGCTTTGAAGACAAGTATAGTGAGCTATATAAGATATTAGATAGGAGTGACATTATTTGCTTATGTGAGACCTGGCTAAAACCAGGGTCTCCTGAGGGTTTGATAAATAAAGATGATAGGTTATTATATAGACAAGACAGAATAGGTAAAAATTGTGGAGGTGTGGGTCTCAGTGTGAAATCTGGTTTAGGTCAATACATTAAGATCATACCTGAATTCACTGTTCAAACAATTGATTATAAAAGTATAGCGTGTATGTTATGTGTGCCTGGTGAGAAGGATATATTTCTTATCTCTATATACAGAATTCCTAATACAAATGTCCCTAATTTTATTGCGTTTTTAAGGAAAATTGCAGGTTTTGAATTTAACGGTAATAGAGGTAGACATGAGACATGGATCTTAGGTGACATAAACTTAAATATGTATGATGATACTGATGTGGGTTGTGAAAGCTTCAGATCCTTGTGTAAAGATATTGGTTGGAAAATTCTGATAAATGAAATACCCCGACCCTTCAGTGGAACCTGTATTGATAATGTAATTACCAATAGCCTTAATGTTATAGATTCAGGTACTATTTCGGCTTTGATTTCAGATCATGTGCCTGTTTATGTTTGCAGAGGGCATAACAATTTTACATATGAAAAATCGGTGTATAAGGGAAGGGATTATAGAAATTTTTCAGAAGATAATTTCAAAGATTTTTTAAATGCCTGTAATTGGAAAACATATTTTGATATTAAAGATAATCCAGATTTATTATGGGAAATGCTTGTAACTCCTATAAACCAATATCTGAACAAATATCATCCTTATGTTGAACGTCAAATCAAGAAAACTCATAAATCTTGGATTAATGATGAAGTAATGGATTTAGTATTTGAAAGGGAAGGATGGTTAAGATTATATAGTGTTAACAAGGGTACAACGGAGAAACAGACTATCAAAGATTGCAGAAGGAAAATAAGAAAAAAGATTAAAGCAAATCAAATTGGAGGAGTAATGCAAGAATTACATGAATGTAATGGAGGTTCTGGAAGCATATTAATGACATGTTTAAGAATAATAAATCCATTATATACCCCGATATGAAACACCATGAGACAGGGATTGATATTGCTTCTGATGTAGCATGTGAGTATGTGAATGAGTACTTTTGTAATATTGGAAGAGAGCTACATATTGCAGCGGTTGGTGATGATCAATGTAAACTTGATAATGATCAAAGTATTGAAAATGTACTCATAAATGGAAACTTCACTGAAACAAACATTAAGGTGAATAAATGGGATGTTCATTACGCTATAAACGAAATAGACAAAAATAAATCATCTGGGATTGAAGGCATAAGGGGTGATATATTACAATGTGCATTGCTATGCCTGATACATCAATCTACCCACCTGATTCAGACTAGTTTAGATAAAGCTATTTTTCCAAGAGACTGGGCCTCTGCCCTAGTAAAACCATTACCTAAGGATGGAGATTTATCACAGGTCAAAAACTGGAGGCCTATTTCCCTCCTACCAATGCCATCAAAGATTATTGAAAAAATTATGTATTATCATTTAAGTGAAAGTATGAAAAGAAATAACACCTTTTGTGACAATCAATATGGTTATAAAAAAGGTACTGGAACAGGTGCTGCTACCTTTGATCTCGTAAATGAATTGTTTGAGAATAGAAATAATGGGTACATAACAGGGGCCCTTTTTATTGATTTCACTAAAGCCTTTGATAGTGTAATTCACTCAAAATTGCTGGTCAAACTTAGTAAGCTTGGGCTAAGTAGGACAAATTTTATGTGGTTCAAAAGCTATTTAGAAAACAGGCAACAGAGAACGAGTTATGGTAATAAAATATCTAAAAAGAAATGTATAAAGTATGGTGTACCACAAGGCTCAGTTCTGGGCCCCCTGTTGTTTGTTTTATATATAGATGCTGTTGTCAATGTGTTGCAATCGTGTAAGATAAAATTGTATGCTGATAATATGGTAATCTATTGTGCTGCAAAGGACTCGGAGACCATTAAGAATATGATGCATAATGATGTTCAGTATTTCAAAGCATGGGTTCTAGAAAACAGACTAACAGTAAATCCAAATAAGACCAAATTTATGTGGTTATGTAGTGCATTTAAATTAAAGTACTGTCCTGATCCAAAAATAGAATTCAATGAGACTACTGTTCAAACATTGACCTTCTTCCCTTATTTGGGAGTCCACATTGATAGCAAACTGAGCTTTGACAAGCAAATTAAAATAGTTAAAAGAAATGTATGTAATAAATTATTTCGTTTTGCCAAATTAAGAAAATTTCTGACTCAAGATCAGAGTGTAAAGATATATTGTAGTACAATAAGACCAATTATAGAATATTGTTCCTTCATTTCAACTAGCTGTAATGAGGAAGGTTTGAAAGCTTTACAACACTTACAAAATAGAGCCTTAAGGATATGTCTAAAATGCAACATTAGAAAATACAATGTTAAAGAATTACATATGCTGTGTGATATAACTCTATTGGAAAAAAGGTTTGATATGCTTCTATTGTGTCTGATGTACAAAAAATCTAAAGATATAGAGCAAAGGCCACATGCACATAATACACGGTCACAAAATAAAATTGTTTCTGAATTACCAAGAAAAATTTCCAGGCATTACATGAGCTCTCCATGGTATAGAGGGGTGGCCCTCTGGAATGTCCTACCTGAGAACATCCAGAAAGCCACCACTAAAGTCAAATTTAAAACTGAAATACTGAAGATAGATAATTTGAGGCAGAAATTTCCAGATAATTGTGTTGAATCCTAATTACCATTATGTTACTGCCTAATACACTAACATGAATGTCAAATGTTATGTAAACCTTAGCTACTATACCAGTACATTATATCTTATACTATCTTATAACAAAAATTCATGTGTGTATGTTACTATGATCAGTCAACCAGCTCCTGAACTCTCCAATGTTGTTGATCTTGTACAAATTGACTATTGTCATGTTTTGTGTTTTGTAGTTGCTGTTCCTTATTTTGTTGTTGAAAAATCTAAACTTGGTCTGCTCTATAGCTTCACTTAAATGAACATAACAGTTCATTGATGCAATGAGCGAGTCCAAAAAAAAAAAAACATTGCCTGATTATCTGACAATATACCCAGCAAATTGTCGTGAGTCCTCGTCACCCTGCACTGTAAAAACAGTGTTTAGGGATTAAACACCAGTGTTTAGAAGTTAAACACTTGGTTAAACACTTATTTGTCCCACTTTTCTCAACACTTCTTAAGTGTTAAACGCGTTAAATTTTAAACGTGTTTAACTAGGAAGTGTTTAACCAAGTGTTTAAATGCTAAACACTTGAACACTTCAGTGTTAAGGTGTTTGAGAATAAGTGTTTAAAGCTAAACACCTAAACACTTCAAGTGTTTAGATGTTTAAATATTGGTGTTGAGAAAATTTGGTGTGTATCTTTAAACACCTTTTTTGCAGTGTGTGTGAAGTGGCTCACACATGTCGATAGATGGAACACGACGTCGTTATAGCACAAGAACACCAGGAATAGCAATTGCTATGCCACATGAGTCAAACACACAGTGGCGAAAGATGACGGAATGAGTTATCACTCAAAAAGGAGTCACCATTGATGACCAATCATGGCGACAGATGACGACAATTTGCTGGGTATCTTTTGTAAAACATGGTGACAAAGTATGACATGGCGTTGGATACTCACTTCACTTGGAGATGCTGGAGGTCTGCAAAACCCCTCTCTTTTATACCTAGAATTTTGCTAGGCCCCACATGTCCTGCTTTGCTGGTTGTTCCCATCCCATTGGTTGGGGCTCTGGATAGAGCATGGACCTGATTGGTCCTGTGGTCCTATGGGTCAGTCCCTCTTGTAAAGCCTTTCTCAGGCATATAAAATCTATTAATTGCTATACAGAAGACACAAGTTTCTGTCATCATCAGATAACGTTACACCAAATGCAGGATATAGGTACTAATCCCTGCACTGAGGCTCAATATAGTGTGAAGAAGTATGTGAAAGGTTTTCCAATCATGCCCTCGCTATACTGCTCCAACAATGTATTCGGACGTTGCGCATATCCCATAATGCCCTGCGCGAGGAGGGTGCGCGCCGTCATGACGCACGTGTCAAACAACAACAAACCACGCTGCAGGTCGGTCTGCAGTCTGTCAATGAAAATTTAAATCTCATGTATTTTGGGGCTAAATTGGCCTAAAATAAAAAAACAATAGTGTATCTTGTAGGAAATTGTCTGAAAAAGCTGAAAAATATAGTCTCAAAGTCATTGGCCCATGGGAAGATTGGTTAAATTGCCGTCAAATACATCGCGGGAGGGCGTTTTTCACGGGCGTTATCACGCACCTCCTCTCATAGACCTGGTGTTTGCTTCACCTCCTGGGTCTGCCACTCTTCACGGGAGCCCTGTCCGCAGTTACCCCTATTTTCGCCCATGCAGCTACCTTCTTTCCCACATCAATCTCACAAATCTACACTAATAAAAGTTTTATGTCATAGTCACGGAGGTGGACTGGAAGTTAAGGCACCCCTACCAATCTTTGTTTAGTCTGTATTCTTTAGTTTAGGGGTATATTTTGATGAAACAGTGACAGCACTCTACCCAGGTAGCACAGAGACATTGGCATAAGGGAGTGGTCATTATTTATCAACAGGGGGGGGGATGGGAACATCCACCCAACACTCCCCGCCTTAACCGAACATCCACCCAACACCCCCCGCCTAACCCAAACATCCACCCAACACTCTCCGCCTAACCAGAACATCCACCTAACACTCCCTGCCTAACCCGAACATCCACCCAACACTCCCCGCCTTAACCGAACATCCACCCAACACCCCCCGCCTAACCCGAACATCCACCCAACACTCTCCGCCTAACCCGAACAATCACCCAACACTCCCCGCCTAACCAGAACATCGACCCAACACTCCCCTCCTAACCCAAAAATCCACCCAACACTCTCTGCCTAACCCGAACATCCACCCAACACTCTCCGCCTAACCCGAACATCCACCCAACATTCCCCGCCTTAACCGAACATCCACCCAACACCCCCTGCCTAACCCGAACAATCACCCAACACTCCCCGCCTAACCAGAACATCGACCCAACACTCCCCGCCTAACCCGAAAATCCACCCAACACTCTCTGCCTAACCCGAACATCCACCCAACACTCTCCGCCTAACCCGAACATCCACCCAACATTCCCCGGCTTAACCGAACATCCACCCAACACCCCCTGCCTAACCCGAACAATCACCCAACACTCCCCGCCTAACCAGAACATCGACCCAACACTCCCCGCCTAACCCGAAAATCCACCCAACACTCTCTGCCTAACCCGAACATCCACCCAACACTCTCCGCCTAACCCGAACATCCACCCAACACCTTCCGCCTAACCCGAACAATCACCCAACACTCCCCGCCTAACCAGAACATTGACCCAACACTCCCCGCCTAACCTGAAAATCCACCCAACACTCTCCGCCTAACCCGAACATCCACCCAACACTCTCCGCCTAACCCGAACATCCACCCAACAGCCCCCGCCTAACCTGAACAATCACCCAACACTCCCCGCCTAACAAGAACATCCACCGAACACTCTCCGCCTAACCCAAACATCCACCCAACACTCCCCTCCTAACCCGAACATCCACCCAACACTCTCCCCCTAACCCCAACATCCACCCAACACTCCCCGCCTATAACCCGAACATCCACCCAACACTCTCCGCCTAACCCCAACATCCACCCAACACTCTCCCCCTAACCCCAACATCCACCCAACACTCCCCGCCTATAACCCGAACATCCACCCAACACTCTCCGCCTGACCCGGACATCCACCGAACACTCCCCGCCTAACCCGAACATCCACCCAACATTCCCCGCCTTAACCGAACATCCACCCAACACCCCCTGCCTAACCCGAACAATCACCCAACACTCCCCGCCTAACCAGAACATCGACCCAACACTCCCCGCCTAACCCGAAAATCCACCCAACATTCCCCGCCTTAACCGAACATCCACCCAACACCCCCTGCCTAACCCGAACAATCACCCAACACTCCCCGCCTAACCAGAACATTTACCCAACACTCCCCGCCTAACCTGAAAATCCACCCAACACTCTCCGCCTAACCCGAACATCCACCCAACACTCTCCGCCTAACCCGAACATCCACCCAACACCCCCCGCCTAACCCGAACAATCACCCAACACTCCCCGCCTAACAAGAACATCCACCGAACACTCTCCGCCTAACCCAAACATCCACCCAACACTCCCCTCCTAACCCGAACATCCACCCAACACTCTCCCCCTAACCCCAACATCCACCCAACACTCCCCGCCTATAACCCGAACATCCACCCAACACTCTCCGCCTGACCCGGACATCCACCGAACACTCCCCGCCTAACCCGAACATCCGCCAAACAAGAATCGATTCAAGAGTTAAGGGGATGGGGACATAAAAAAATTAGACCCCTCCTGATCTGCAGGCTTGGACTGGATCAGGCTGATGGGGGTCTAAAAAAATTTGGTGCTTCTAAGGGAGTGATCATTATCTAACAACTTAGTGACTAATATCGTGCGCAAACGTGCCCTTTTGATAGTAAATGCGCAAGGTTTTCCACTGAAAACAGGTGACATTATTCAGACCCCCTCCTGAGGGGGGCTAAAAAAAAATTTGACCACTCTTGAGGGGGGGACTAAAAAAATATACCCTCTTTTTAGCAAAAAAGCCAGTGCGCAACTATAGATCAAAGAGGGGCGCGAAAATTCTCAGCGCCTCTGGTGCGGGGACGCCAAAAATGTTGACTGCCATCGAGGGGGGGGGTAGTAAAAAATTTCTGCGCATCCGCACAAAAACCCATTGCTCCCCCTGTTGATGAATAATGACCACTCCCTTAAGGTGTCACCACCCCAAAAGCCTTGTGGCCATCTAAAAGTCACATGTCTTCCACCTTTGACCTGATATTAAAAATACTTAAAATTCTCACAGTGCTTAGCAACCTTCACCAAATTTTAGCTTATGAAATGGAGAAAAAAATAATATAGGTCCACATAAACATAGTCAGGCTAGATTTTGTGCAAATTTTGCATAGTGAGGCCTGATCAGCGCATGAATACACATCAGGACCCCTTCACCCCCATAAACTTCCACTGAATTTATGTTTTGAACAAAAAATATTCTGGGACTATTGAAACACTCCTACTTATCATTCTGATACCAAATAACAATGGGTTTGGCCCCTCTTTCCCTCCCCTTGGGGCCAAATTCCTTAAATTAACTAAGTTCAGAAGGAAGTATTTGGCCAGTAATCCCGGAAGTGGTCCGATTTAGGGTGGTGACACCATAAACAGACCCTGCCAACTCTTCCAACATTAGTCCTTCCACACTGCCCATGGGGAATTCGTGAGAGGCGGTCGGTGCCCTACACTGTAGTCGTACATGTCCAGTACTTGGAGCCACAGGGCCACCTGAATCTAAGGCTCCTCAAATGCCTTAACCCCTTTCAATGCTGGATGGTTGGTCCTTATCTGCACATGCCTAACGAGTAAATAGTGCCAGAAGCGCTTCAATCCAAAGATGATGACCGAGAGCTCCCACCAGGTGACATAATAGTTGCATTCCAGTTTGGTGAGGGTTATGCTGGCTTATGACAGCACCACTTCCCTCTCGGTCTGCCGCTGGGACAGGAAGGCCTCCAGCCGGGTATTCGAGGCATCAGTATCTAACAAGATCTGTCCCTCCTCTTGGGGAATTCCTAGTATCATTCCCTAGGTCACTCCCACACTGCTACCAGCCTCCCAGATCACTCGCAACCTCCTGCTGGCCTTCCTAGGATACTCGCACACTGTCGCCGTAGCCCCTAGATCACTGGCAACCTCACACCACACCCCCTAGATCACTCCCAACCTACTGCAGGCACCCATAGACCATTCACAACCTCGTACCGCACCCGTAGGACAATCCCAACCTGCCCCAAGACCCCTTAGGTCACTCTCAATTTGCCACTGGTCCTCCTAGATCACTCGCGCATTGCAGCTGGCCCCCCTAGATCATGTGCATACTGCCCAAGACCTCTCAGATCACCTGCAACCTGCCAGTAGACTCCCTAGGTCATTGAGTGACCTATTGAGTCTGGCGGCATGTTGCGAGTGACCTAGGGTTTCTGGTGGGAGGTTGTGAGTGATCTAGGGGGTCCATTTGGACGCTGCAAGTGAACTAGAGGGTAGAACTAGGGGGTTCAAGTGATCTAGGGGGTTCAGCAGCAGTGTGCGAGCATCCTAGGGGTCCAGTGGGAGGTTGCGAGTGACCTAGGGTGTTTGGTCCAGGGGGTTCGCAGCAATATGTGAGTGATCTAGGGGGTCTGGTGTGAGGTTGCCAGTGATCTAGGGGCTACGGCGACAGTGTGTGAGTATCCTAGGAAGGCATCAGTATCTAACAAGATCTAGGGGGTGTGGTGTGAGGTTGCCAGTGATCTAGGGGCTACGGCGACAGTGTGCGGGGAGTGTTGGGTGGCCCTGTGGCTCCAAGTACTGGACATGTACGACTACAGTGTAGGCCACCGACCGCCTCTCACAAATCCCCCATGGGCAGTGTGGAAGGACTAATGTTGGAAGAGTTGGCAGGGTCTGTTTATGGTGTCACCACCCTAAATCGGACCACTTCCGGGATTACTGGCCAAATACTTCCTTCTGAACTTAGTTAATTTAAGGAATTTGGCCCCAAGGGGAGGGAAAGAGGGGCCAAACCCATTGTTATTTGGTATCAGAATGATAAGTAGGAGTGTTTCAATAGTCCCAGAATATTTTTTGTTCAAAACATAAATTCAGTGGAAGTTTATGGGGGTGAAGGGGTCCTGATGTGTATTCATGCGCTGATCAGGCCTCACTATGCAAAATTTGCACAAAATCTAGCCTGACTATGTTTATGTGGACCTATCTTTTTTTTTCTCCATTTCATAAGCTAAAATTTGGTGTAGGTTGCTAAGCACTGTGAGAATTTTAAGTATTTTTAATATCAGGTCAAAGGTGGAAGACATCTGATTTTTGGATGGCCACAAGGCTTTTAGGGTGGTGACACCTTAAGGGAGTGGTCATTATTTATTAACAGGGGGAGCAATGGGTTTTTGTGCGGATGCGCAGAAATTTTTTACTACCCCCCCCCTCGATGGCAGTCAACATTTTTGGCGCCCCCGCACCAGAGGCGCTGAGAATTTTCGCGCCCCTCTTTGATCTATAGTTGCGCACTGGCTTTTTTGCTAAAAAGAGGGTATATTTTTTTAGTCCCCCCCTCAAGAGTGGTCAAATTTTTTTTAGCCCCCCTCAGGAGGGGGTCTGAATAATGTCACCTGTTTTCAGTGGAAAACCTTGCGCATTTACTATCAAAAGGGCACGTTTGCGCACGATATTCATCACTAAGTTGTTAGATAATGATCACTCCCTTAGAAGCACCAAATTTTTTTAGACCCCCATCAGCCTGATCCAGTCCCAGCCTGCAGAATAGGAGGGGTCTAATTTTTTTATGTCCCCATCCCCTTAACTCTTGAATCGATTCTTGTTTGGCGGATGTTCGGGTTAGGCGGGGAGTGTTCGGTGGATGTCCGGGTCAGGCGGAGAGTGTTGGATCAATGTTCTGGTTAGGCGGGGAGTGTTGTGTGATTGTTCGGGTTAGGCGGAGGGTGTTGGGTGGATGTTCGGGTTAGGCGGAGAGTGTTGGGTGGATGTTCGGGCTAGGCAGAGAGTGTTGGGTGGATTTTCGGGTTAGGCGGGGAGTGTTGGGTCGATGTTCTGGTTAGGCGGGGAGTGTTGGGTGATTGTTCGGGTTAGGCGGGGGGTGTTGGGTGGATGTTCGGTTAAGGCGGGGAGTGTTGGGTGGATGTTCGGGTTAGGCGGAGAGTGTTGGGTGATTGTTCGGGTTAGGCGGGGGGTGTTGGGTGGATGTTCGGTTAAGGCGGGGAGTGTTGGGTGGATGTTCGGGTTAGGCGGGGAGTGTTGGGTGGATGTTCGGGTTAGGCAGAGGGTGTTGGGTGGATGTTCGGGTTAGGCGGAGAGTGTTGGGTGGATGTTCGGGCTAGGCAGAGAGTGTTGGGTGGATTTTCGGGTTAGGCGGGGAGTGTTGGGTCGATGTTCTGGTTAGGCGGGGAGTGTTGGGTGATTGTTCAGGTTAGGCGGGGGGTGTTGGGTGGATGTTCGGGTTAGGCGGAGAGTGTTGGGTGGATGTTCGGGTTATAGGCGGGGAGTGTTGGGTGGATGTTGGGGTTAGGGGGAGAGTGTTGGGTGGATGTTCGGGTTAGGAGGGGAGTGTTGGGTGGATGTTTGGGTTAGGCGGAGAGTGTTCGGTGGATGTTCTTGTTAGGCGGGGAGTGTTGGGTGATTGTTCGGGTTAGGCGGGGGGTGTTGGGTGGATGTTCGGGTTAGGCGGAGAGTGTTGGGTGGATGTTCGGGTTAGGCGGAGAGTGTTGGGTGGATTTTCAGGTTAGGCGGGGAGTGTTGGATCAATGTTCTGGTTAGGCGGGGAGTGTTGGGTGATTGTTCGGGTTAGGCGGAAGGTGTTGGGTGGATGTTCGGGTTAGGCGGAGAGTGTTGGGTGGATGTTCGGGTTAGGCAGAGAGTGTTGGGTGGATTTTCAGGTTAGGCGGGGAGTGTTGGGTGGATGTTCGGGTTAGGCGGAGAGTGTTGGGTGATTGTTCGGGTTAGGCGGGGAGTGTTGGGTGGATGTTCGGGTTAGGCGGGGAGTGTTGGGTGGATGTTCGGGTTAGGCAGAGGGTGTTGGGTGGATGTTCGGGTTAGGCGGAGAGTGTTGGGTGGATGTTCGGGTTAGGCGGAGAGTGTTGGGTGGATTTTCAGGTTAGGCGGGGAGTGTTGGGTCAATGTTCTGGTTAGGCGGGGAGTGTTGGGTGATTGTTCGGGTTAGGCGGAAGGTGTTGGGTGGATGTTCGGGTTAGGCGGAGAGTGTTGGGTGGATGTTCGGGTTAGGCAGAGAGTGTTGGGTGGATTTTCGGGTTAGGCGGGGAGTGTTGGGTCGATGTTCTGGTTAGGCGGGGAGTGTTGGGTGATTGTTCGGGTTAGGCGGGGGGTGTTGGGTGGATGTTCGGTTAAGGCGGGGAGTGTTGGGTGGATGTTCGGGTTAGGCGGAGAGTGTTGGGTGGATGTTCGGGTTAGGCAGAGAGTGTTGGGTGGATTTTCGGGTTAGGCGGGGAGTGTTGGGTCGATGTTCTGGTTAGGCGGGGAGTGTTGGGTGGATGTTGGGGTTAGGCGGAGAGTGTTGGGTGGATGTTCGGGTTAGGCAGAGAGTGTTGGGTAGATTTTCGGGTTAGGCGGGGAGTGTTGGGTCGATGTTCTGGTTAGGCGGGGAGTGTTGGGTGATTGTTCGGGTTAGGCGGGGGGTGTTGGGTGGATGTTCGGTTAAGGCGGGGAGTGTTGGGTGATTGTTCGGGTTAGGCGGGGGGTGTTGGGTGGATGTTCGGGTTAGGCGGAGAGTGTTGGGTGGATGTTCGGGTTAGGCGGAGAGTGTTGAGTGGATTTTCAGGTTAGGCGGGGAGTGTTGGGTCAATGTTCTGGTTAGGCGGGGAGTGTTGGGTGATTGTTCGGGTTAGGCGGAAGGTGTTGGGTGGATGTTCGGGTTAGGCGGAGAGTGTTGGGTGGATGTTCGGGTTAGGCGGGGGGTGTTGGGTGGATGTTCGGGTTAGGCGGGGAGTGTTGGGTCGATGTTCTGGTTAGGCGGGGAGTGTTGGGTGATTGTTCGGGTTAGGCAGGGGGTGTTGGGTGGATGTTCGGTTAAGGCGGGGAATGTTGGGTGGATGTTCGGGTTAGGCGGAGAGTGTTGGGTGGATGTTCGGGTTAGGCAGAGAGTGTTGGGTGGATTTTTGGGTTAGGAGGGGAGTGTTGGGTCGATGTTCTGGTTAGGCGGGGAGTGTTGGGTGATTGTTCGTGTTAGGCGGAGAGTGTTGGGTGGATGTTCGGGTTAGGCGGGGGGTGTTGGGTGGATGTTCGGTTAAGGCGGGGAGTGTTGGGTGGATGTTCGGGTTAGGCAGGGAGTGTTAGGTGGATGTTCTGGTTAGGCGGAGAGTGTTGGGTGGATGTTTGGGTTAGGCGGGGGGTGTTGGGTGGATGTTCGGTTAAGGCGGGGAGTGTTGGGTGGATGTTCCCATCCCCCCCCCCTGTTGATAAATAATGACCACTCCCTTATGCCAATGTCTCTGTGCTACCTGGGTAGAGTGCTGTCACTGTTTCATCAAAATATACCCCTAAACTAAAGAATACAGACTAAACAAAGATTGGTAGGGGTGCCTTAACTTCCAGTCCACCTCCGTGACTATGACATAAAACTTTTATTAGTGTAGATTTGTGAGATTGATGTGGGAAAGAAGGTCGCTGCATGGGCGAAAATAGGGGTAACTGCGGACAGGGCTCCCGTGAAGAGTGGCAGATCCCCAGGAGGGGAAGCAAACACCAGGTCTATGAGAGGTGTGTGGTGTCGTGTGGTGGACCTATTTGCTACTGCACGGCGCACTGACGCGCTACCGTACCGTAACCGTACCCTCCCCGTCTACCCTCCTGAGCGCGGGCGATAATAGGGGCACCGCGGGATGCGCAATTTCCGAATAGAAAGGAATATTACTTTGAGGAATAAGATATTGATATACAGGAAAGGCTACCGATGAATTAATAGGGGAGGGAGATAAGATGGTATACATGGGGGATATGTGTCTACAATATTATGTATTTCCACTAGATAACTGAAAATACTGTTGCCCATCCTACCCTTGCTGTGCCTTATAGAATCTTGCCGAACTCAGGATGTGCCCTATAGGCAACAATTTCAAACTGTAGAAGATGCAGTACTAAAATCAACATCATTTTGCCACATGTGTGCCTTATCAATTCAGGGTGTGGCTTTTGCATTGGGTGTATGCGAGATACTACGATGTTCAATATCTATTGGACAGTGCTTTTTTGGTTATAACCCCGGTGCATTATCAGGCCATAACCCTACTCTAACACCTTTTGGATATCTTCAAGAAGCCTTTGGTTAGAGTCTGGACATGTTAATAAATTGGAGAAGTATACAAAGTCAACCTTGCCATACATTTCCAGTTAAAACCGTTCAGGGTTCTATGGGAATCGTTCCCCGGCCGCTGTGGCAATAGACAGACTCGCTATCAACTACACCAAGCCGAACAGTACTAGAAGCTAATGTACATAAAGGATTTGAATAAGTTGTCTGACATACCTGGGGCTTTGCACACCTCGGTAGCATAGAATCCAATGGTGCCATGTTGAGTTATTAACAGGGAAACATCCTTAGATATCCTATATGAACATGCCATGCCTAAATTCTCCATATTGTTTGCAAGAAATAAGAATCCAATGATTTTTCATATCGATACGTCTCAGCACCTGCCATGTGGCTTACTGACCTTTGACCCTTAAGTGTGTCACGCACCGACATCCGGTCTACTTTCACAGTATCAACACGGCCTGGCTTTGTTTTTCGCTTTGATTTATAAATAATTTGTTGGTATATGGCATCTATATAGACCAAAATGGCACTGAAACTTGTCGAGAATAATCCTGGAAACCATATACTAAAGGATAGATAGGTTAAAAGCTTAATACCATAACATTTCAATGTAACAACTTGATTATCCACATGCCGGGGCCCTGCGGCGTAGAGGCCCGGGAATATGGACAAGAAAGCACAGGACGACTTCCGCGGTCAACATGGCAAGGATTATTTTTCTGCCACTCAGCCTAACAAAGTCTCTTCTCCTGTCTTTATTAAGGGGTTATAAGGTAAGTAATTAATACAAAATGGAGAAAATATGTCAGATAAACACTTTAATCAATGTTATGAGACAGCACTTGTGGGTTTAGGGTTCAATATTCTACTCCCTGCTGTTTGGGTCATGGAATATTGAACCCATAAACCCCACTTGTGCTGTCTCATAACATTGATTATACGCTAAGTAACAAATAACTGAAAGGTCCATTATTCCCACCTTAATCGCTCCTTTCAGTAAACCCAATACTCATGCACATTAAATGTTTACAGGGAGTCATTTAAGACTGTCAATCTGTTCAAGGATGAACCAGTAACCCCCATTTCTGATTTTCATTTGCAAGTCGGTTTGATGAGATTTCCATTTAACAAATTATCACCTTTAGTGTTCCCGTTTTTTTTTTTGTTTTTTTTTTTTTTTGGGGGGGGGATGAAGACATTAAAACGGGGACAGGTGTGTAGTGCCTGTTTTTATTTTTCACATCTCCTTCAACAATAAATCATGTATATCCCAATTTTATCTTCACTTGTATGTGCCATATCTCAGTGTAAATTGAATCAACATGGTACGTAACATGTCACAGAGATTATTTAATGTGACCGAAAGGTATATGCAATAATTAATCAGTATTTTATCCATTTGTCCAGAGTTGTGACAAATTTCAAATGAAAAAACGTCAATCTGGGATTACTTTAGCCTGCGTCATTACTCTCTGGGGGAAATTAGATTTGCAATTAATGTTTCCAACTTTGGCATGTCCTGTCCTGAAGTAAAGGTTGTAGGTGCTCAGGGTCGATTAACCTAAAGATGGCCGTTTCTGTGCAGGTTTTCAATAAGGGAAATGTAGCTAGTATCTTTGAGTCTAATAGGACCTTAGGGTTCCCCAAGGTACTAAGTGAAAGACAATTATTTGGGATTTTGGAATGATTACCTTTCTCAAATCCATGTGTAAAGTTTATCTATTGTTTTTCATCATTTCTAAGACCATGTCAGTTAGTCTATTTTCACCTTAAGATGACCACCTTGCACCTTGAGCTGACCACTTGATAATTACCCTTTTAATGGGGATATATTCAGTAAAATATCATTTGAAAAAGAAAAAGAATTGGTGTCTTCTATAGATATGTAGTAAAATGGCATACTCAAAACTATTGCATCATAAGAAAATGTATGTTTTTTTTATAGTGATTCAATTAGAATAGAAATTGGAGGCAATTTTCTGGCCATGAATATTGTAAATCTCATCAAAATAGAAGTGGTATTTCCAACCCTGCATTATAGAGGCTTTGTTTTTAATGTACGTTGATAGACCTTCAATATGGACTATAAAAATCTATTACTTAACTTTATCATCACACTCTCAGTATCAAATAGTTCCTCTATATAGTAATAACTGTAGCATTACAGTAGAGATTGAAATGTATGCATCAGAGCATAATCCAGTGAAGATTTCTATCCCAAACCATTCTGGCCATTGATCCTGTGATGTAATCTTATATAATCAATGGTTTCTATTTGATTAAATGCACAAATAGGTGTAGAAGGAGTGGTCATCTCAAGGTGAAATGGTGGTCATCTCATGGTGAAATCGGTATGTTCTAGGAAATAATTCCTATACAGAAAGTATTTAAAATGTCTGCACTTTTCCTCATGTTATCATTTAGCAAAGATATTTATCTATGCCTAGAGTCAAAATATTGTATATGTGAGCACTTGTCATCTTCAAATTACCGAACCAAAGTTGGAGAATTCTGGTGAAATGACCAGTTGGTCATGGTAAAAACCATTCAAACATGGGAACTTTAGTGTATTATCATGCAATGACAATTACTTCATATATTCCAGGACATCATTGTATGGGGTACTATAACACCTCTATTTCAATAATATCAGGGTTTAAGACCAATGCATTACATTTGAAAGTGAGAAAAACAAGCTGACAGGTGGTCGACTCTAGGTATGTGGTTGTCTTTAGGTTAATCTACCCTAAAGGATTTTGCACCGATTCTGGCAATGTCCAATATAGCAATAGGATGATCTTGGTAATGGCCATAGTCAATATGCCCCAGGGAGGGCTAGGATAGTGCTGCCAATACCTCCAGACTACCCCAAGCCTTCCCCCCCCCCCCACACACACACACACATTAGTGGGGAGTTGTAGGATATAGCTTAGTGCAGTGATGGGCACAAAATTAGATTTACTGCACTATGCACAACTAGAGGGGGATTCAGACTGGTCTGTGGTGTAAGATATATATCATGATATCCTGATGGAGTCCATTATACTCTGGCCATGGGGATATATAGATCTAAAAGATCCAGTAGTTTATTCGGTGTAAAATCGATTGTGAAATAGCATTTTGATAAAGGGTTTGAGGCTAGTTGATGATGTCACAGTGAAGAACGGGCCATGGAGAATGGATTATATAGTTTCTTCCCGCCCTTGTTAAGGTTGGTCGCTACTCTTTACCTAAATTCATCAGAAAATCTTCATTTTTGGTCTATAGGCAGTTTAAATCATCTAGAATTGAATAATGAAAAGAAAAATGTGGGGTCCAGAGCTACTTGTTTAAATACAGAATTTGGAAAATAAAAGTATTTCATTTATTTTCTCTGAAATGAGAAAAATACTTAAAATTTTCTTGATTTTATCTAATATCAGCCATTAATCACAGGAATCAGAAAATTCGCATATAACAAGCCTTTTTATTGAAGAAAATGCCCAAAATAAATTTTTAGCCATATAGCAAGGCATTCTAGGTAGAATTGTGCTGTTCTAGGAGGAAGTGAGGTCAATTTGGCATAATTTTTGCCTGAAAACAGTATTGAAATTCATTAGTTTCTTTTATACTTTCTCAGAAAATACCTTATATAAATACCTTTCTTATGAAAATAATTTTGACATATCGCCCCATGCATGATTTTAGGGTTTTGGACCCTTGAAATAAAAAAGTACTCCAAAAATGAATAAAAGCTGACGTTTTGAGCATTGCATTATAGGTAAAATGGCAACAATTATAATATAAAATGGTTTCTAGCTATACCCTTGGATATTATAAGCATAATAATCACTTCCACAATTTCGTTTAGAACATTTGAGGGTTGTAAATATAAGCTGTAAGAGAAAGTCAGAAAATTCTAAATTAAATCTGGATGTAAATATACACAAATTTCAAAGCAGCACAAAATGCACAATTTTAAGTAAAACAACCTGAATTCGTTTGTGCTTATTTAGAACTAATGTAAGGTTTTGCCTACCAAACATAGTGCCATTCTGACTAGTTTAACCTATATGCGCAGAGTGCTGTGGGTTCATTTTCAACAAGTAGCGACCAACCTTAAGGATGGCCTTCCCACGCTGTACTTTATTCTCAACATGAAATAAATACATGATCCCACGTAAAGAAATAGGGCCCATCAGGGTCAAAGTTAGTGCCTTTTATGTGAGCCCTCTACATAGAGGCCATGCAGTAATGACAGGCTTTCATTGAATGCAGATACTTGTGACCACTAAGCAGGGACTACTCCAAACTGGGGAGGGAGGAAAGGGGTTAAAATGGCAGCTGGATATGCCCTGACCCTCTTCCTGCTCAATAACAGCATTGGTCGATCATTGCCTGTTACATAACATTGGCATGCTGACCGGTCAATTCTCATTGTATGTATATAATGCATCCAACACCTATCTCACTGTAACATCTGTCCTTAGTCAGTGGGATAATGTGGCTACTGATAGTTATGAAAAGTACCTAAAACATATATGCATATTAACAATAGTTAACAATATATAGAGAATCCCTCGCTCTTCACAGTAGTTTGATGATTATCTAGTTGGTGAGAGAGCACCACCCAGTTTTCCTCTCTTTTTGGTCACATGCACCTAATATCTCAGGAGCACCTAATATATCCCCCCCCGTATTGGGAAAGCCCCCTATACCAACCGAGACCCCCGCCTGCCTAATATAATTGCATCCTATGCTGCTATATCTCATACACGTATGGCCTGATGCTGCATTGTTTCAGTTATCTATTATGAATGAACAGCTATCTGTTATATAAGACACATCTTCATCGCATCGCACCGTTTTAATTTGAAACTGTCTTAGCAGTATCACCTTCCATTTCAATTTTGATTTTTGGACAGAAGGTTATTATTAATATCGGCACTTACACAGAACAATACGGTATAGCGTAATTATAGTTTTTATTGAATGAACATGATCCATGTGTATTGGGCCTAGGTGTAATAGGCAGTAGAGCCTCCTTCACCAATTCATCCTAAGCAACATCACACCCTCCATGAAATCCCCCTGGAATTGAAATGTAATTTATTCGGACACGCCTTGGTATCTATACAGCTTAGCAAGCTCTTCACATTTAGCATAGTAAAGGAAAGTATGTCACTTTAAGTGAAGGACTAGGCCCCGCTCACCCTAACCTGAAGTATGTGATTGGCTACAGGCATTTTGCATACACTTATGTCCAATGGATAAGCCCTGACTGTTTATTAAAGGCTGTTTAATTTGAATTCGGTTGATAATGAAGCAATGTTTCACCCAGGGTAGATTGATGCTGACAACCTATCCCCTATATAGCAAATTGCATGCTTGGCAATACCAGGGTCAACATCTATTATTTCTTTAATGACCTATTTTTCCTGATGTGCAAACTCTTGTTTACATCAGTTTGCTTAGAGGCTATAATTACATCTGGGATGATAAATACCTTAAAAGAGGTGTCCCATTATACTTAGCACGAGGGTTCTAGGGCGTATGGCATTGAAGTCAAACGGCACCCTGACACATAGCCCCATGTCACCTGGCCTTAATGCAGATAGCCTAGTTGTCGTCTGGCCCACAGTCAAATAGCCCATATGTCACATAGCCCCTTGTCAAATAGCCTGAATTCCTTAATTTTTTAAAAACTTTTTTACCCCCTTATATACGTCGTTATACGTATTCAAAAATATGTGGTCATACATGGTCATACGTGGTCATACGTGATGATACGTGGTCATACATGGTCATACGTGGTCTTTTCTCCCTTGTCATACATGGTCATACGTGGTCATACGTGATCATACGTGGTCATACCTCTTCATACATTATCTGTTCTCCCTTGTCATACATGGTCATACGTGGTCATACGTGGTCATACGTGGTCATACGTGATCATACGTGGTCATACGTGGTCATACCTCTTCATACATTATCTGTTCTCCCTTTTCATACGTGGTCATACTTGATCATACATGGTCATACGTGGTCATACATGGTCTTTTCTCCCTTGTCATACGTGGCCATACGTGGTAATACATGGTCATACCTCTTCATACATTATCTTTTCTCCCTTGTCATACGTGGACATACGTGGTCATACGTGATCATACATGGTCATATGTGGTCTTTTCTCCCTTGTCATACGTGGCCATAGATGGTCATACATGGTCAAACGTGGTCATACGTGGTCTTTTCTCCTTGTCATACGTGGTCATACGTGGTCATACGTGATCACAAGTGGTCATACGTGGTCATACGTGGTCATACGTGGTCATACATTCTCTTTTCTCCCTTGTCATACGTGGTCATAAGTGATCATACGTGGTCATACGTGATCATACGTGGTCATACGTGATCATACATGGTCATACGTGATCATACATGGTCATACGTGGTCATACCTCTTCATACATTATCTTTTCTCCCTTGTCATACGTGGCCATACGTGGTCATACATGGTCATACATGGTCATACGTGGTCATACGTGGTCATACATGGTCATACATGGTCATGTAATGTGATACGTGTTCATACGTTATCGATCGTGGTCATAAGTGGTAATACTTTGTCCTACGTGGTGATACGTTATGAATCGTGGTCAGACTTTGTTAGTCGTGGTCATACGTGGTCATACGTTATCAATCGTGGTCATACGATGACCACGTATGACCACGTATGACCACATATGATCACGTATGACCACATATGATCACGTATGACCTTGTATGACCACGTATGACCACATATGACCACGTATGACCACGTATGACCACGTATGACCACATATGATCACGTATGACCATGTATGACCACGTATGACCACGTATGACCATGTATGATCATGTATGACCACATATGATAGAGAGGTATGACCACGTATGACCATGTATGACCACGTATGATAGGGAGGTATGACCACGTATGACCACGAATGACCACGTATGACCAAGTATGACCACGTATGACCACGTATGAACACGTATGACCACATATGACCACGTATGACCACATATGAACACGTATGACCACATATAACCACGTATGACCACGTATGACCATGTATGACCATGTATGACCATGTATGACCATGTATGAACACGTATGAACACATATGACCACATATGACCATGTATGACCACCTATGACCACGTATGATCATGTATAACCACATATGATCACGTATAACCACGTATGATCACGTATGACCACGTATGATCACGTATGACCACGTATGTCCATGTATGACAAGGGAGAAAAGATAATGTATGAAGAGGTATGACCACGTATGATCACGTATGACCACGTATGACCACGTATATCCATGTATGAAAAGGGAGAAAAGATAATGTATGAAGAGGTATGACCACGTATGATCACGTATGACCACGTATGACCATGTATGACCATGTATGACCACGTATGACCACGTATGACAAGGGAGAAAAGATAATGTATGAAGAGGTATGACCACGTATGACCACGTATGACTACGTATGATCACGTATGACCACGTATGACCACGTATGACCACGTATGACTAGGGAGAAAAGATAATGTATGAAGAGGTATGACCACGTATGACCATGTATGACCACGTATGATCATGTATGACCATGTATGACCACGTATGACCATGTATGACCTCGTATGACGATGTATGACCATGTATGACCACGTATGACCACGTATGATTATGTATTAGAAGGGACAAAAGATAATGTATGAATAGGTATGACCATGTATGATCATGTATGATCATGTATGACCACGTATGACCACGTATGACCACGTATGACCACGTATGATTATGTATTAGAAGGGACAAAAGATAATGTATGAAGAGGTATGACCACGTATGACCATGTATAATCACATATGACTACGTATGACCATGTATGACCACGTATGACCACGTATGACTAGGGAGAAAAGATAATGTATGAAGAGGTATGACCATGTATGACCACGTATGACCATGTATGATCATGTATTAGAAGGGACAAAAGATAATGTATGAAGAGGTATGACTACGTATGATCACGTATGACCACGTATGACCACGTATGATTATGTTTTAGAATGGACAAAAGATAATGTATGAAGAGGTATGACCACGTATGACCACGTATGATCACGTATGACCACGGATGATCATGTATGACCACGCATGACCACGCATGACCACGTATGATCACGTATGACCATGTATGAACATGTATGACCATGTATGATCATGTATGATTATGTATTACAAGGGACAAAAGATAATGTATGAAGAGGTATGACCACGTATGACCACGTATGATTGGGAGGTATGACCACTTATGACCACGTATGACCATGTATGACCATGTATGATTACGTATGATAAGGGAGAAAAGATAATGTATGAAGAGGTATGACCACGGATCACCACTTTTGACCATGTATGACCAGGTATGACCACGTATGACCAGGTATGACCAGGTATGACCACATATGATCACGTATAACCACGTATGATCACGTATAACCACATATGATCACGTATGATCATGAATGACCACGTATGACCATGTATGATAGGGAGAAAAGATAATGTATGAAGAGGTATGACCACGTATGATCACGTATGACCACGTATGTCCATGTATGACAAGGGAGAAAAGATAATGTATGAAGAGGTATGACCACGTATGATCACGTATGACCACGTATGACCACGTATGACCACGTATGACCACATATGACAAGGGAGAAAAGATAATGTATGAAGAGGTATGACCATGTATGACCACGTATGACTACGTATGACCACGTATGACCACATATGACCACGTATGACTAGGGAGAAAAGATAATGTATGAAGAGGTATGACCATGTATGACCATGTATGACCACGTATGATCACTTATGACCACGTATGACCATGTATGACCACGTATGACCATGTATGACCATGTATGACCACGTATTACCACGTATGATTATGTATTAGAAGGGACAAAAGATAATGTATGAAGAGGTATGACCACGTATGATCACGTATGACCATGTATGACCACGTATGATTATGTATTAGAAGGGACAAAAGATAATGTATGAAGAGGTATGACCACGTATGACCACGTATGATCACGTATGACCACGTATGATCTCGTATGACCACGCATGACCACGTATGACCACGTATGATCACGTATGACCATGTATGAACATGTATGACCATGTATGATTATGTATTACAAGGGACAAAAGATAATGTATGAAGAGGTATGACCATGTATGACCACGTATGATCTCGTATGACCACGCATGACCACGTATGACCACGTATGATCACGTATGACCATGTATGAACATGTATGACCATGTATGATTATGTATTACAAGGGACAAAAGATAATGTATGAAGAGGTATGACCATGTATGACCACGTATGATTGGGAGGTATAACCACTTATGACCACGTATGACCACGTATGATCACGTATGATAAGGGAGAAAAGATAATGTGTGAAGAGGTATGACCATGGATCACCACTTTTGACCACGTATGATCACGTATGACCACGTATGATCACGTATGACCACGCATGACCACGTATGACCACGTATGATCATGTATGACCATGTATGAACATGTATGACCATGTATGATCATGTATGATTATGTATGATTATGTATTACAAGGGACAAAAGATAATGTATGAAGAGGTATGACCATGTATGACCACGTATGATCTCGTATGACCACGCATGACCACGTATGACCACGTATGATCACGTATGACCATGTATGAACATGTATGACCATGTATGATTATGTATTACAAGGGACAAAAGATAATGTGTGAAGAGGTATGACCATGGATCACCACTTTTGACCACGTATGATCACGTATGACCACGTATGATCACGTATGACCACGCATGACCACGTATGACCACGTATGACCACGTATGATCATGTATGACCATGTATGAACATGTATGACCATGTATGATCATGTATGATTATGTATGATTATGTATTACAAGGGACAAAAGATAATGTATGAAGAGGTATGACCATGTATGACCTTGTATGACCACGTATGACCACATATGACCACGTATGACCACGTATGACCACGTATGACCACATATGATCACGTATGACCATGTATGACCACGTATGACCACGTATGACCATGTATGATCATGTATGACCACGTATGATAGAGAGGTATGACCACGTATGACCATGTATGACCACGTATGATAGGGAGGTATGACCACGTATGACCACGAATGACCACGTATGACCAAGTATGACCACGTATGACCACGTATGAACACGTATGACCACATATGACCACGTATGACCACATATGAACACGTATGACCACATATAACCACGTATGACCATGTATGACCACGTATGACCATGTATGACCATGTATGAACACGTATGAACACATATGACCACATATGACCATGTATGACCACCTATGACCACGTATGATCATGTATAACCACATATGATCACGTATAACCACGTATGATCACGTATGACCACGTATGACCACGTATGATCACGTATGACCACGTATGTCCATGTATGACAAGGGAGAAAAGATAATGTATGAAGAGGTATGACCACGTATGATCACGTATGACCACGTATGACCACGTATGTCCATGTATGAAAAGGGAGAAAAGATAATGTATGAAGAGGTATGACCACGTATGATCACGTATGACCACGTATGACCATGTATGACCATGTATGACCACGTATGACCACGTATGACAAGGGAGAAAAGATAATGTATGAAGAGGTATGACCACGTATGACCACGTATGACTACGTATGATCACGTATGACCACGTATGACCACGTATGACCACGTATGACTAGGGAGAAAAGATAATGTATGAAGAGGTATGACCACGTATGACCATGTATGACCACGTATGATCATGTATGACCATGTATGACCACGTATGACCATGTATGACCTCGTATGACGATGTATGACCATGTATGACCACGTATGACCACGTATGATTATGTATTAGAAGGGACAAAAGATAATGTATGAATAGGTATGACCATGTATGATCATGTATGACCACGTATGACCACGTATGACCACGTATGATTATGTATTAGAAGGGACAAAAGATAATGTATGAAGAGGTATGACCACGTATGACCATGTATAATCACATATGACTACGTATGACCATGTATGACCACGTATGACCACGTATGACTAGGGAGAAAAGATAATGTATGAAGAGGTATGACCATGTATGACCACGTATGATCACGTATGACCACGTATGACCACGTATGACCACGTATGACCATGTATGATCATGTATTAGAAGGGACAAAAGATAATGTATGAAGAGGTATGACTACGTATGATCACGTATGACCACGTATGACCACGTATGATTATGTTTTAGAATGGACAAAAGATAATGTATGAAGAGGTATGACCACGTATGACCACGTATCATCACGTATGACCACGGATGATCATGCATGACCACGCATGACCACGCATGACCACGTATGATCACGTATGACCATGTATGAACATGTATGACCATGTATGATCATGTATGATTATGTATTACAAGGGACAAAAGATAATGTATGAAGAGGTATGACCACGTATGACCACGTATGATTGGGAGGTATGACCACTTATGACCACGTATGACCATGTATGACCATGTATGATTACGTATGATAAGGGAGAAAAGATAATGTATGAAGAGGTATGACCACGGATCACCACTTTTGACCATGTATGACCAGGTATGACCACGTATGACCAGGTATGACCAGGTATGACCACATATGATCACGTATAACCACGTATGATCACGTATAACCACATATGATCACGTATGATCATGTATGACCACGTATGACCACGTATGATAGGGAGAAAAGATAATGTATGAAGAGGTATGACCACGTATGATCACGTATGACCACGTATGTCCATGTATGACAAGGGAGAAAAGATAATGTATGAAGAGGTATGACCACGTATGATCACGTATGACCACGTATGACCACGTATGACCACATATGACAAGGGAGAAAAGATAATGTATGAAGAGGTATGACCATGTATGACCACGTATGACTACGTATGACCACGTATGACCACATATGACCACGTATGACTAGGGAGAAAAGATAATGTATGAAGAGGTATGACCATGTATGACCATGTATGACCACGTATGATCACTTATGACCACGTATGACCATGTATGACCACGTATGACCATGTATGACCATGTATGACCACGTATTACCACGTATGATTATGTATTAGAAGGGACAAAAGATAATGTATGAAGAGGTATGACCACGTATGATCACGTATGACCATGTATGACCACGTATGATTATGTATTAGAAGGGACAAAAGATAATGTATGAAGAGGTATGACCACGTATGACCATGTATAATCACATATGACTACGTATGACCATGTATGACCACGTATGACCACGTATGACTAGGGAGAAAAGATAATGTATGAAGAGGTATGACCATGTATGACCACGTATGATCACGTATGACCACGTATGACCACGTATGACCACGTATGACCACGTATGACCATGTATGATCATGTATTAGAAGGGACAAAAGATAATGTATGAAGAGGTATGACTACGTATGATCACGTATGACCACGTATGACCACGTATGATTATGTTTTAGAATGGACAAAAGATAATGTATGAAGAGGTATGACCACGTATGACCACGTATGATCACGTATGACCACGGATGATCATGCATGACCACGCATGACCACGCATGACCACGTATGATCATCTATGACCATGTATGAACATGTATGACCATGTATGATCATGTATGATTATGTATTACAAGGGACAAAAGATAATGTATGAAGAGGTATGACCACGTATGACCACGTATGATTGGGAGGTATGACCACTTATGACCACGTATGACCATGTATGACCATGTATGATTACGTATGATAAGGGAGAAAAGATAATGTATGAAGAGGTATGACCACGGATCACCACTTTTGACCATGTATGACCAGGTATGACCAGGTATGACCAGGTATGACCAGGTATGACCACATATGATCACGTATAACCACGTATGATCACGTATAACCACATATGATCACGTATGATCATGTATGACCACGTATGACCACGTATGATAGGGAGAAAAGATAATGTATGAAGAGGTATGACCACGTATGATCACGTATGACCACGTATGTCCATGTATGACAAGGGAGAAAAGATAATGTATGAAGAGGTATGACCACGTATGATCACGTATGACCACGTATGACCACGTATGACCACATATGACAAGGGAGAAAAGATAATGTATGAAGAGGTATGACCATGTATGACCACGTATGACTACGTATGACCACGTATGACCACATATGACCACGTATGACTAGGGAGAAAAGATAATGTATGAAGAGGTATGACCATGTATGACCATGTATGACCACGTATGATCACTTATGACCACGTATGACCATGTATGACCACGTATGACCATGTATGACCATGTATGACCACGTATTACCACGTATGATTATGTATTAGAAGGGACAAAAGATAATGTATGAAGAGGTATGACCACGTATGATCACGTATGACCATGTATGACCACGTATGATTATGTATTAGAAGGGACAAAAGATAATGTATGAAGAGGTATGACCACGTATGACCACGTATGATCACGTATGACCACGTATGATCTCGTATGACCACGCATGACCACGTATGACCACGTATGATCACGTATGACCATGTATGAACATGTATGACCATGTATGATTATGTATTACAAGGGACAAAAGATAATGTATGAAGAGGTATGACCATGTATGACCACGTATGATCTCGTATGACCACGCATGACCACGTATGACCACGTATGATCACGTATGACCATGTATGAACATGTATGACCATGTATGATTATGTATTACAAGGGACAAAAGATAATGTATGAAGAGGTATGACCATATATGACCACGTATGATTGGGAGGTATGACCACTTATGACCACGTATGACCACGTATGATCACGTATGATAAGGGAGAAAAGATAATGTGTGAAGAGGTATGACCATGGATCACCACTTTTGACCACGTATGATCACGTATGACCACGTATGATCACGTATGACCACGCATGACCACGTATGACCACGTATGACCACGTATGATCATGTATGACCATGTATGAACATGTATGACCATGTATGATCATGTATGATTATGTATTACAAGGGACAAAAGATAATGTATGAAGAGGTATGACCATGTATGACCACGTATGATTGGGAGGTATGACCACTTATGACCACGTATGACCACGTATGACCACGTATGATCACGTATGATAAGGGAGAAAAGATAATGTGTGAAGAGGTATGACCACGGATCACCACTTTTGACCATGTATGACCACGTATGACCACGTATGACCACGTATGATCATGTAAGACAAGGGAGTAAAGATAATGTATGAAGAGGTATAAGTATCACCACATATGACCACGTATTAACCGTATGGGATAGTGATCAACCACATCTGGGACATTAGACAGGGGGCCATGTGGATGTTGAGGCCATTTGACCTAAGGCTATTTGGTTAAGGGCTATTTGGCTTTTGGGCTAAATGACATCATGCCAGTCGTCATGAGGCTATTTGTCACTAGGGCCTGTTGGATGGGACCCTAGCACGAGGGCAATGCATGTTTTGTTTGGGACTAAAATGGTAGATCTATGTGAAAAATAGATGTCATATGGTAATGAAGATCCACTGAGTGATATGTGGATCAACACGGTAAAAGGTACACCCGTGCACCCCCTCGCGGGCCTACCTTTTACCATGTTGATCCACATATTATAGATGCCATGGATAAGCATGACCTCCCTATTACGCTATGTTGAAAGCTTTAAACTACACATTATAAGCAATTCCATACAGTCTTAATAACAAATTGGTATTCTATGTATGATTTTATGTTTAACATGTAGGCATATAAGCTTCCTCTCTCGCAGCTCCGAGAGGTTTGAAATATAGTGCTGGTTCTGCTGGCATACAATCGGAAAATAGCCCAAATCAGACGATTTATAATTTATCAAAAGTATAGAAAAAAATTAAAATCAAAAGAATTAAATCAACACTTAACTTGAACCAACACTTAACTTGAATGGCATACATCAAAATCATTGATTCAGAAATGAAGTGGCGATATCTTAAACAGAACCGCAGGTCATTGTTTTACACTCTAAAGTACTTGAAGAAGAAAAAAAAAACGCAGAGTGGGGCCCACACCCTCCACCTCAAAAGAAAAGACCACCCTATTTTCATGTCAATGTTATTTTGTTCGTTTTAAAGTGAATAAAGATACTGTGTCATACTTAGTGTCACACATGCTGTTATAGGGGCAGGAAGCAAGATTATCTGATGCATTGTATGACATCACAATTGGTCCAAAATGCATCAAATGGTGCATTGTTTAAGCTTGGAGGCTGTTGCAATCATGATGATATTATTGATTATATATACTAAAGTAAATGTCATCATTATATCATATGATATAGACCAGCTGGGTTATATTATGCTGATTATCAACATGAATATGCATGCAGTGTAAAGAGACAGCTGTGAGTAGCACTTATTTATAGATTAGCAGTACTGTGCAGTCCAAAATGTAATGCATTTGACCAATTTAGACGTCACACAATGCATCAGATAACCCTGCTCCCTGCCCTTATAACAGCAGCTGTGGCACCAAGTATAGTACAGTATCTTTATTCACTTTAAAACTTATCAAATGTAATCCACATGAAAATAGGGTGGTCTTTTCTTTTAATCCGCCAATGAGGCTGGGTTGTGGTTGGGGTGCAATTGTTATTGGTAGAGTGAATAGTAATCTAAGCAGGTTTAGACTTAAAGAGATTATACAACCCTAACAAAGGCATCAAAATCAAAATCGTGCACCACCAACTCTGTTACGTGAGACATTATACGCCTGTGAGGATACTCCTATGGAGGCACTCAATCACAACCTTCATTGTTTCGCATAGGGGAGGCAGCTGCTCTTTATTATTGAAATTATTGAAGAGATTAATGAGACTGGGGAGGAACAAATGGATACATATTGTCCTGAAGGGTGAAACTATTTTTCATAATCACATACATCGATGGGGAAAGACGAACACCCTGTTGTTTTGCTAAAGAGATTTAGTGATTAAATAGCAAACATAAGAAGACTAAATTAAAGTGAATTGGAAAACTTCTCCAGAGGGACGGATGATCACTTTTGAAGTGTTTTTGTATGTATTTTATTATGAAATAGGTCTAATTTATAAAACAATTCATAATTGATTTGCCATGCAATTACACTAATATGCTTCAACCTAGTTTTTTCCTTTTAGGAAAATAACAACTTCGGCCTAATTTATTCATGGCAAGAATGCGTTCTGCATTATGTTTTTTTTTGTATTCATTTCTCTTATTTACCTTATCTCTATGGACTGTATAGTCTGTCATAAATTCTTGAAATGAAGTTAAAAGATGTACATGTATATTCCATCAGCCGAACAATGTTTTCCATGCTTTCAAATGCAAGGGACTGCTGCTCTTCAATCTCATATGAAAGGTGGCTATATGATACCCTTATATGCCAAGGGTCTGGGGAGTGCCTGGCTGTCTGGGCCCTATGTATATTAATACTTTGTTCAGTCACCCTTATGACTGTTTACCAATACTGAACCATAATAAAACCATCTTTGTGGCCCAAGAACTCTCCAAATGAACCACTAGATTTTGTGTGTTTCTAATTGCAGTGCCACGTCCATAGAGCTATAGCTGTTGGCACCCTGAGGTATCTCCTTCATTTACAGGGTGGTGTTGGTGTAGAAGGGCTTTGTTGTTATCACCATAATGTATGCATTGTTCTGGGCTGTAGCTATGATAGATCACGTCTACACTGTACTAACTCCGCACCGTGAGCTGTATCATTCATCACCGTCCTCCAGCACAGATAGCACCTCATCCTGCTCTACACACTAATTAATGCTGCAGATAAAATAGGGAAAAGTCTATTTTGTTTAAAGCAAACAGGCCGTTTGGGAAGTGGGATATTTTCCAATCATGTAAATTGAAGTGATTGCGAAATGCCCTTCATGTATAAAGCCTCACTCCAATGTACATTCAGGCCCAGTTAGGTTAGAAATAATACTACACCTATTAAACAACGTCCAATGGTAAGAAGCAATGCTGCACCCAACAACGACTACATTGTAATAGCGTGAAACGATTTTGTGCCCTTGTACACAGTCAGGCCCTAATGTCAAATTCCTCTACCTCAGTGGACACGATAGAATCCTGTAGACCCGATATTATACCTTGAATCGGGATAGATGTGGTATTTGGTTGCCCCAACCATTTATGAGGAATTTGTAATGCCACAGATGACAAAAGGGACGATGAATTTTCGAATATATTTCATATCGAATTTTAGGGACTTCAAGGGAGGAATTTGACCGCACCCCTCAGATTTGTATATTGTAAGTACGGCTATCCTAGTATCTAGTATCAAAGTGGCACTCTTTTACCTGAAGGAATAAAGAATTGTATGATTTACATGCAGATTCACTACAGGTTAATAGTCCTGACTAGGCACCGCACATCGTGAACATAGGAAGAGTAGCTGTCAGCAGGGGATTGTCAGATAATACATTATGAGCTGCCCCATGAGCGTATGGAGCAGCTCAGGTGTAAGCAATTACCTGGATTTGTGCTGAGACTTTCTCCATTACTACTTCAAATTCGCTGACTGATGCCCTGGCATGAAATGGAATCTACAGCAGTGGCCTGACATTTTATTTTGAATTTACTTTGGATTTGAATAACAGTGAAATGAAGAATTAAAAAATGGTCCCTGGTGCCATGAGAAGTGCGGCAAATTATGAAAATGGTCATCAACGATAGCCTGTTACATTCCTAAGAGTATGGGCCTTTTATACGTTGATATCAAACACGTTTTTATCAGAAATCGAATCAGCTTTGGAAATAAAATAGGATAAAAAAACAACACGAAAAAACAACAACAAAAAATCGATGTTGCTGACGAGGGTGAGAAACAACTTTTCCTTTTAGAGTAGCCTAATCAGTTCACTTCGCTAGCATCAGATCAAGCATTTGTGCCTCACTATGCAATGGGGAAGAGGGCTCCAGGCAAACACTACACAGATATCCCTCTCATTGCTAATATACATAGTGAAAGGCTCACATAGTAACAAATAAGGAGGAGGAGGGAGGGGGGATAAGGTCACGTGACTGCCAGAGCTTGTTTTGAGATGGTGACTGATATCACGTCTTGTGACGTCATGTCACATCACATAACCTCACGTCCCATGGGGGTTCCGAGGGATGTCATGGAATTGCCAAATATTGTGCAAAATTTATACAGGTCTCTGCTCACAACCGGGTTGTCACATAACTGACCTCTGCTGCACATTGTCATAATTGTGTGAAAGGACAACCTGGTATTTCACCCTTAAAGGGTACGTAGTGCGATTGTGTACTAGGTCTGTTGTTTGTCAACATGTGTCATGAATGTAGCCCTGGTCAGTAACTCACCCGTGACAAGCGCTGCAGTCAATTTTTAATTTCAATTCATTTAATTTAAAGAATTTGCGCGTTTCCTACTATCAGCAATAATACCGGAAAACGTGGAAAAAGGGGTCTTTTTTAAGTCATTGCAAGTGTGTGGTAGCATAAAAAGGGGTGTTTCTAGAGGATAACCTCTGAGGAAAGGGTGGAGTATTTTAGTCCATCGACTGAACAAATGCTAGACTGAGTTTTCCCAACCTACACTTCCGGTGACAATATCCATTCAGTGCTGTGAGTATCTCTAGCATGTTAGAAGTAATAGGACATTAAATCAATGATATTCTATTTGTTCTTTTTGCGAAAAGGGGTAGGGCTTATAGATATGTCCGCATTTCATGATAAAAAAGGGGTGCTTTTTTTGCCTAAGAAATCCGCGATTTTGCCCTAAAAAGGGGTCTTTTTTCACTTAAAAGTCCGGCGAAAGGGGTTTTATTTGGCATCCCAGACAGCACATGGACTCTAGTGGTATCAGTGAGTGCGGGGCCGGATGTGGTATGTATAGGAATTGAGTCTGCAGTTCCTTCCAGTCAGACCCTTCCATGTTCCCTTGACACATACAAGTATATCTATGATATCTTATCCTACAAAAGTGCTTTGGCTGTTTATCTAATCTGTCACCCTGCCCCAACTACACTGCAAAAACGGCGTTTAGATTTTAAACATGTTTCGGTCTAAACATGTTTAAAACCTAAACATATAGGTCAGTTAGGTGTCTCATCGACTACAAAATTAGGAAATGAACACTTTTATTCTATCTACATAAACATTTTAGATGTTTAGAGTTTAAACAGTTGAATAATAGGTGTTTAGATGTAAACATTAATATGTTTAGATACTTGAGAATATAACAGGCAATAAAAAGTTGACTAGATTCACCTTACACCACCATCATTAACATGAAATAATCAATAAGCTCAATGACTGACACCTATTTCATGTTATTCTGGAATAGACAAAGCAATTACCTTCTTGCCAAGCTGTTGTACTTTCTCAAGTCTCTCATTCTGATGCAGTGTGTACATACAATCACTCGTAAATATGTGTGGCTGACATCTTTGGAGACTTTGAGATTTAAGTACCCTCCCAGTAAATGAGAAAACAAACAAAAGACATCCTTTTTTTAATGTATACATGTCTGCACCCCGTAACTCTCCGTCAAAGCATTTAGACATCTAAACACAAAAATTCATTAACATCTAAACACAAAAATTCATAGATATCTAAACACAAAGTTTAAACCTAAACATCTAGATTTCTAAACACTTGAGCTAAGCACATTGTTTGGCTAAACATGTGTAGGAAATTAATGTGATTACAAAAACGTTGCAAGAATATGTTTAGAATTGTGTTTAGGATCTAAACACCATTTTTGCAGTGTACAGACAAAACAGCACCACTCTGTTTTGATTATGTTTATTCAGAGAATAATGGTGTTGTTATACTTATTTTCTAACAGAATCCTGTTTGCATGTATTAATGTTAAATAGATAATGCGAATCAGAATTGTTTGAATATGTTAAGTAGATGCTGAACTGTTCACTCGTCATCTCTTTGATTCATCTCTTACTCCGCAAAAAGGAAGAGCATTTTAGTGTTCTTACCCTACCTAACAAAACAGCACCTACCCGAGGAATTACAATATAAATTAAAAAAAAAAGAGAAAATTACAGTGATACTAGTCAAGGGACATTGGGTCAGTCATGCATCCATGCATCAGCCTCGCAAGTCACAATTCCAATGTTGTCAAAGCAAATGCAATAGTTTCTATCTTTGCTAACATTAGTCCAATGTTTCCTTGCTGTCTGGCTGGTTGCTCCCTGAAAAAAATGGCCTGCTGGTCTGCAACCACTTGTCCTTGTCACAGGGTCACCATAGGATGGTCGATGGCAGATTGACTGAAAATGCAGGGGATTTGCCACAGGAGACAGGAAAGTCCTATCGAGTATCAAGGTCATGGTAGCAGAATGGTTTTAGCACTTAGCACCAACATCGGCTGGATTGGGAGAGACTATGTACAGTGATGTGAAATGGTGGTAGAGGAGCAGTGGGAGTGGATTTGTACCGCTTGGGTTTGAGTAAATTCTTTTTGATTTTGATGATGTAGATTTGCAATATGATTTGCATTTAAAAACATATATTTTTTGGAGTTGCTTGCCGCATAGCGGCTGGGAGCGCAGCGACCGTAGCAACTCCATTATGTTTTCGGTTTGTCAGTGACGTCACGGTCACCTTGTGATGCAATTTGTGACATCATACGTCAGCCGTGACATCCCACGTCTGCCGCAGAGTGGCAACTCCTATCCGTGGCCCTTGCCACATTTTTTCTTGTTAATGTATATCTGCTTAATTTATGAACATAAAAAAACGTATTGAAAGCTAATCACATTCAATAACTTATTGTGAATGTGGTTGTAGTACAACCTAGTAGTCATAATAACTCATCTTCATCTTGACTAGTGTGACATGACCAATGTGTGTAGGTCAGGATTCACATTTTCACACCATGAAAATTTGTCATTTTGGTAATGGTAAGCATCCCATAACTTTGTCGTTGAAAAAGGTATAAATATATACTAAAGTGGCCCTGACGTGATGACAGTTATCAAATGAAGCTGACTTTGCAGTGTCACATCCGCCCACTATCCAGCAGGAAATACCCTGCCTATCACCAAATGCTGGATGCAGAGTGCACTCCACAGATGATATATTTACAGTGAGCAGGAGCTGGCAGAATGAATACCAAGGGGGACCCTACACGTCAACCACTGACATGTGCATTAACTCCATGCCTAGTGGGCTGACCAATCAGAGGAGCTGTTACACTGTGCCTATGATGGCACTGTAATTGAAGTGCTGACCTCTCTGACTGGACGGCCATGAGGCCTGGCAGCGGAATTTCAAATGGAAGTTTGCCTCTTACCGTATTGGCCTGTATAAGTGCCGGGTCTTTGAATAAGCTCCGTTCTTGAATAAGCACAGGGGGTACAAGGGTATTGAAATTTAAAAATTCACTATAATATTCACTGTAATTCAAGTGTTCAATAAGGGCCAGGAGTATACCCTTGTTGAAATCAATGAGAGCCCCAGTGCTTATACAGGCCAGTATGGCACCACCCACCGGAAGTCCTTCATGGACCCTGACTGCACCAGGCCTCTGCACTATGAAGGCTATCAGGGGAACAGAAAAATTAGATAAACAGATAAACATAACTGTGAACTTGGAAGCTTGACATTATTCATGATAATTTCATGTCCATACTACTTAAGTGACTGGTAGATGTGCTGAAGCTCATACCAACTATTTTGAAAGTGAAATGTGGATTTCAAGGTGACAGTTGAACAGAGACAGTCTGACCATTTATTCACCTAACTGAGGATACAGCGGTGGTCAATCTAATGAGGAACTCATGGTCACAGTATAACCGACAGCTATTGTCATTTCTTCCCTTTTTCTCAGTTTGCTGTGCTAGTATCAGCCACTAACATTTACTGTACAAAGACCCTCTAAGATAAATGCGCCACAGCTTTTGCTACGCACATAACTTTACCATATATCAAACCAAAATTGATTCAAAGTCTGCCGATTTCAAAGGTGCCTAGTATATACTATACTTCATTTTTCCATGTATAACTCTAGAATTGTGACCAGACAAGCAAAAACACCCCTCTGCAGGGAAATGCAGTATCAAAGTTCATCTAAAGATCTTTAAAATGAGACATTATTGGCTTAAATATTCCTAAATTATATTTAATATAAGAACTAGTATTTGTACAGATAGTACTAATATGAGTTTGACTACCAATAGGGGGGAGGTTATTCAGTCAAATCAATGATAGGGATGCGGGGACACCTCCAAAGGTTGCTACTCATCATGAGAAACAAGAATCTGGGGTTCGGTTTTGATTTTGGGCATGCTAACCCCCCTGACCACCCCCTCCGAAGATAGAAAGTTGGAAAATATTAAATTAATTCATTTTTATAGCTATATTGCTTATAATAGGGTTTTAATCACTCTAGGATAATCAAAAATGTACTTTTTTATCAACAATAAAAATTCAAAAAGTTAAAATGGCATGATTTTGGATTTTTTAAAAATCCAATATGGCTGCCAGGAGCAGAAAATGGGTATTTTAAGCACCCACCCCTAAATTAAAAACCAGCATTTGCATTATGTCATCATAGGTAAAGTAAGGCTTATGAGAAAAGCATGAAGATTCAGATTGAGCTGTATTGGTCAAGCATCAGAAGAAACATGATTAAGATACTAGGGGACATGTTTTATGGGCACTGCTGATCCACCATCTTTACTGTCCTTTATTTCTCAGTATGACCACAACTTAGGGATTTGACTTTGTCTAAAGACTAATCAACAAGGGCAATCAAAGAATTGCATAAAGGTGATTGACTGGACTGACAGGTAGTCCATTCACATGTACACACATATTGTAGTGTACTCTCTTTAGCTAATCTATAATATTTGTGGTTCTTTTGTTTAACATTTATGAAAATAATATACTATTTTATTAGTGATGTTTATACCAACAACAAGTATCAACTTCAGCAGATACCTGACCTGATGCCAATCACCTAGCACTGTTCCTTAATAATACTAATACCCTGCATTATAGATTATATGTAGAGTAATTAATAACCTGGTGATGCACTGAAGTGTGAATGTGCATTACTACCAGTGGCAGATCCGGATTTTTAAAAAGGAAGGGGAGGGGGCAACTAATTCTACCCAAATCTGAGGCATAAAGGAGGAAAATGAATCCTTGAGTACAGGCAAAATGGAGGCCAATGGCTACAGGACACTATTAAATATGCAGCCTAGTGCAAACTAATGCAGCCTGCTGCCCCCCCCCCCCATCCCTATCCCCTTGCAAATCTTCCAACCCAGTCTGATTGCCACACTGGCATTGTACATACCAGGGCAGTTTTGATGCATAATGACAATGAATGGGTAAAGTGCATTAATTCATGCTTCTGCAGATTACACAGGGCTTGTGAATGTCACATGAAGCTAGCTCTTGACACGTACATGTAATACAAACTAAGAATTATTCTTGAAATATGGAATGAGAAGGATTTGAAGCCTGATTTCTGCTCAATAGCAAATGAAATGAATAAGTCACTAAGCTATTGTGATGTATAAATAGGCAAAATGCACAGTGCTTACTATCTTTTGTTTATTCTCTAAATTGTAATGTAATATTAATATTTTTTTCCTCACAGGGTCATATTTGATCATTCAAGGACTATAGGCCTATGCCTGCTCATTGTCTTCATTATTCTGTACTTTCTGGTAGTGATTTAAGGTGTTTCAGTCGCCAGAAAACCAATTTCTTATGATTTTGAAATAGCTGTAAAACAATATCCAAGTTATATAGTCATATTATCATTCATTGCTATTTTTGGGGCTATAAATATACTATAATAACTCAAATAGGTGACCAAATGAGCTCAGTCTGAGCCTTCATGCTTTGTTCATGATCCTAGGCCTTACTTTGCCTATGATGATACAAGTGTTGGTTGGAAATGTGCTTTAAGTACCCATTGTTGCTCCTGGTGGCCATATTGGATTTTTCGAAAAATTCTAAATCATGTTATTTTGACTTTTTGATTTTATTGTTGATAAAAAGTACATTTTTGATCATCCTAGATTGATTAAAGGCCTAATATTAGCAATATAGTTATAAAAATAAATTAATTTAATATATTATCTTTGAAGGGGGTGGTCAGCAGGGTTAGAGTGCCCACAATCAAAAACGAACCCCAGATTCTTGTTTCTCTAACCCCCCCCCCCTAGTACTACCAAGGACGAGAATTGTCAAATCTCAAAACTGAGACCTACCAGCAAAAATGGATGTTATTTTTGAATTATACAGCTTGCACGGGAATAGATGTGTATCAGCTTCCTTTCTTTCAAAAAGTGAAAATTTGTTGCTTAGTGTTATAGTTTACTACAATTCCGAAAACCTACGCTACTCAGACTAAGGATCTAAGCTTCTTGATCAGACTCCACAGTTCATGATATCCTGCCAGCTGTAAGTAGAGAGACCAAGAGCCCTAACTCAATAACCTAGACCACTGAGTCATGGGAACTGCTCTACACCAGGCATCCTGCTCAATCACTACCCTATGAGGACCAAAGGTGGCCATATTTGATAAATTGTCTAATATGCTGGTTTCTAATAATGGAGTTTTTTTTCCTAATGTTGCAATGTCAAGGATTGATTCAGAGCTGAGAGGAGCAGGCGACAGGTTTTCTCCATAAGTAAATGTAGTGGAGTCAGATACATTCTCCCAACTATATATGGTGCACAGATTGGATTGTTTCAAGATTTATAGATAAGGTCTAACCTTGCATGTTAGAATAACTCACTCACATCTATATCTTAAGATGTTGCCTTGGAATAGCATAAAAAATAGATAGATAAAAGATCTCCCCTGACCTTTAAGAACGAACCCATACCAAGTACACTACTTTTGTACACTTAATATTTATTTTAAAAGTTATATATATATATATATATATATATATATATATATATATATATATATATTTATTGATTCTAGATGCCAGGTTGAATAAAGAATGAAAAGAATTGTTTAATTCAAATGTGATTTTAGTACTATCATATATCATACCAGCTATAGTGAATTTCATAAAAATCCTAAGAAATTCCTCCTGAAAGAATACAGAAAAAATGATGTGTAGTAGGTAAATCAGATTAGGTGTCAATGCATCTCATAACATATCTACTGCGGTTATTGATTTGCTGAGACTAATCCTGGTTTTTTCCATCCATGTCAACAGAAATGACCAGCAGGGTTTGCTGGTGTCAAGTATCAAGCTACTCAGTTTACTAACACTCTATTATCTAAAGCATTGCCAATATGAGAGAGATTTGGATATTGAATATAATATTAATTGATCTGCAAAGATGTACGAGTAGGGTTATATGAAAACTTGAACATTCATAGGGCCAGAATACTTATTGTCTTTCCACAAAGGTCTTTTCATATTTGGTATCATCTGTTTCTCTTGGGTTGTAACTCGAAAATGAAATTACTGGTTCATAAAGCCATCACTATTCCCCCTCTGTTCCTGCCCCACTGATAAGAAGTCATTCCAACATGCATCTTATCACAAGTTGGTCCATTTTATCAGCTTCAGATTTGCACAGAAGCTGAAACCTCACATTCAGACCAGGGATGTTAGTATCATATCCTTTATATCCATGGCAAATTTATAGCTATGCTCTCCTTCATAATAAGTTTTTATTTCATGTTCTTTGCAAAGAATCCCTGTTTTATACTGAAATAAAGTCTTGGAACCTCCGTCCTGTAAAGAGCTAAACAGACCAGGGTGACTTTGCACCATATGCCTGTCCCAGGCCCCCTCAAATGGATGGCACTACCTTTTAACCTAATTATCAACCTTCATGATCATCCTCACTACACAATCACCTCACCTAACAGTCACCATTATGTTAGTCATAGCACAGACGACACTATGGTAATTCTAGATAGTGATATTTTTTTTTATGTATAACAGTGTAGGGAATCGAATATCCATTTTAAGACATGTATATGTATTTGAGACTCTCATATGAGTAATGTAGTGTCGAACATCTCTCAGTGACTTTGGGTGTGCGGTGTGGTAATCAACCTAGATGGCACTCAGGTATAAAACCAATCAACCGTAACATGCAATATATAAGACGCTGTACACCTACCTATGGGGGCAGAATGATTCTACTGTGTGTGTAGCTTGAACTTCTGTATTAACGGTGCTCTAAACGCATTATCCGAAACCATAGCATTACCACTGATATCGGGGTACTGTCTCAAACGAGCCATCAAACATTCAAAGTGTTTACTCCATGTAAATCAGGCAATAAAGATATTTCTCTAGAAACCTCATTTCCAATCCAATAGTTATTGTTTGATATGACCAGGATTCAGTGAGGTTTAGAAAACGAATGAAATAAACTGGCATCCCATCAGGGAGAGGGTGAAACGGAACAACACTGGTCAGTGTTAGAAGATCAGGATGATGGTTTTCAAACACCCCAACGAGTATCGTATGCCTCTGACTCAGATAATTATGTAGATTCAGAAGGTGTGCTAGAAACAGATGATAAAGAAGACCTGGAGGGGGTAATTTTGTTCCAGATGGGGTGAAACTAGACCCTGTTGTACCAAATCCTGCCAGAGGTCGAGGTTTGTTATATTTTTGAGAACCAGGCCCAGCAGGTCAAGAAAGGATACCCTTTACTCCGAGAGGGAGAGCTAGAGGGCGATTGAGGGGAGGAGCTAGACCCAATCAGTCTCTCGATGCTGAATTAGGCATTGGCGGAATTAACCACCAATGCCTACAAAGCGATCTGTGGCATTCATAGATGAAGCTTTAGAGGAGACAGAGAAGGCTCGATAAAGAGCTAGAAATTCTTCAAGAGGAAGTCCAGAAATGGAATGAGTATCTAGAAGAAGCGGACAAGAAAGGCAAGGAAAAGTCTCGAGACTTAAAGGCGAAGACTTATCAATTGAACTCCCTGAAAGCTCAAATTCAGGAGAATCAAAACAAACTAAACAAGACCTTTAACCAGTGTCAAACGCTTAATGATAATCTAGACACTTTGCTTAAAGCTCAAGATAAGCAAATCGAAGGGAATTAATCTATTTGTAGAGACATTCTAAATGGAAATAAAGAATTAGAAGAACAGAAACGAGAGTCTATTCCAGAACTCGCTGACTTGCAGAAACAGAAAGAACCTAAAGATGGTGGTTTCCATCCAGTGGCGAGTGATTCATCAGACGGAGGAGTTAATGCACCAACCAGCACACCTGCTCCAACTCGAATGAAATCGATTCTAAAGGTATCTCAGCCACAACCTTCAAGTAGTTGGGGATCTGGTTTAACAGGTCAGACGAAATCATCTGGAACAGTTAGTTCTCAACTGAGTACTCAACAAAGTACTCAACGAAGTACTACTCAAGGTACGAGTGTGAAACATACGTTTCCTATCTTTACAGGTACTCAACCTGTGAGTCAGCCAATAGCTGCTGGAATTTCTCAAGGAAATCCCCAACAAAGTTCAGGAGCAACTGCAGCCCCTATTACTACTACTACTACTACTACTAGAAGTGCAACGCCAGTGACCCATTACGGGAATGGTTCAGTATTGGGGGGAAGGTATAATGTAAGACCATCTAACGTCAGCAGTGTTAGAAGGTCTAGCATGAGTGCGAGAGTAAGTGATTTTTACAACACCAATCCAGCGTTAGCAGGATTAGGCTTGGATACCGTCTTTAGAAGATCTGATGGTTTTGATGTAGTCGAGAAAAGTGTGAAACTTGCTCAATCTATTAAAAGTTAAAAAAATGCTGCTAATAAAGTTGCATCACATCCCAAGCGGTATAAAGGTGATACACCCTGGCTAGAATGGTTAGCTGGCTTCATGGATGATTTGAAGATCAGTGGTTGGAGCGATGAGGATGCTCTTCCTCAATTGTGTAAATGCCTTTGAGATGGTATTGGGAAAGTAGCTCTCGATAAGTGGACAGAAGATTGTCCAGGTGGTACTTTTTTTTAAAGTGTTTTATTAAGGTTCACAGAAATTATGCAAAAACATAACCTGTCTCCGAGCTCGGCGAAGCCGTTATGATGCTCGGGCCTTCTTTATAGGTGACTTATTCAATCTATTTAATAATCAGTGTAATGGCACACAATGTTACATGTCACATAGAGACCACTCATAGTTATGTCTGCACAATGTAATATAACACATAATGAGATGGGGATGAATGATGAGTTCAGAGTTCATGTAATGGTGTAGATTACACGGTACAAATAGTTCATGTAATGGTGTAGATATAGCAATTTAAACATGAGATTCTAATCTTGGCACCAGAAATCTGTTTCAGTAAGATTTGGTGATGGATCAAATCTAGGAGCGATCAAAAAGAAAGAATTGATTTTTAGTTGTCAGAATTACAAAATACCAGCAGATTGTGTTTAAAAAAAGTGAGGGGCAAGAAAGCCAAGGTAGTATTCTGTGGGACTGTTGACCTTTTTTAGGGGTTTGAGCAAAAATTTTAGGTGTAGAAGCAATTCATCAATTGGTTCGAGTATTGATTGTAAGAGGGCAGCACCTGTCTAAGCTGACCCCACTGTAGTTCAAGGTCAGCAGCCATTCACCTCTTCAGCAGAAGAACAACACTGCCACCGGTATGGGGCCTGCTAGTGTTGTGTGAGTTTTGTTGGTTTTTTGCTATGGCTGAGGGCATAGGAGGTGTAGAGGACCTTAACAGAGTGTTGGCTCTACATGCTTCATCCTTGGGAAGCCTAGAACCAGATTCCCACCAAGCAAGAACGACCAGACTTTGCAGGTCAGGGTGTGGACTGCGCCATTTTGGTCCTTGGGGCAAGAGGTGTAAGAACATTACATCAGGTAATCTACAGCCGGTGGGTGACCTAGATACTTTTGACAGTGAAGAAGGAAAGGAACAAGAAGCCATGGGTACTACTCAAGAGGATATAGAGAAGGAACTAGATCGTCAGCATCGGCGTAAACAGGAGCTGGCAGAGCAAAAGAAAACAGCGGATTTAGCAGCAGAGCTAGCTCAACTCAAGTTGGAGAACGATGCAGAGGAGCAACGGATTAGGAAAGCCATGGCTGGCGCAGCCGGAGCTTCAGGTAGTACCCCCTCCCCCACTGGTTCACCAGGAACGGAGGACCCGACAGGCATGGCTGGTGGCGGCCTGGCTACACTCATTGCCGGGCTAGGCACAGCTGGCTTGGGCCTAGGAGCATTAGGCGCCTTGGGCAACACCTCTCCACTTTCACAGCTTGGTAAGGGTGTAGATTTGCTTTCTGGCCTTCAGTACTTGTCAACAGCTAGTAAACGCAAACGCTCACGCCATCCACTCTGTCCTGATAACTATATACCAGATGATAAGGACTATGATGACATGTCAGCGAGTGAATTAGCATATGGCATGGCGTGTGTATTAGAATACATCCATCAGTCAAATAATGAAAAATTAGATGTAGGAGCCTACATAAGCCATATGAAGTTTGTGCTATTTAAAGCTATGAGTGGCACCTATACTGACAAAGCAATGGCCAGGTATGAACACAGTGTCTCCCAGAAAGTTATCAACGGTACTTTAAGTGGTTATGTGGAGTCAGACAGCAACAGTTTCAACCAGGAACTGGATGCAGGTGGCACAAAGGCAGTACAAGAAGCCCTTCAAGCCCTCATGAAAAAGCTAGCTCCACAATCACAGTCTGACAAGAAAGGCAAACAGAAGCATAAGGTGGACGTCCCTAATGATATTTGTGCGAAGTTTAACTTCACTTACTGCAATTTTCCTAAATGCAGCAAGTCGCACATTTGTGCAGTATGCCGTGGGGACCACAAAATCAAGGCATGCCCACTAAAATCAGCAGCTCCAACCTCCACGTTCGGTTCGGGAGTTCAGTCTACTAGCGGCCAGTCCAACGCTCATGTTTGACGCGGCATTATTGACTCCGTTCCATTAGCACGTGGCGATCAGCACGTGGTTATGTTTACAAACAGTTCTGACACGTGCGCCTCGGATGTCAACATGACGTCATCGGTTACTTGCCGATCAGCGGAATACGGTAACACCACAACCGGCAAAGCACCAGCTGCGGCTGTTTCGCTGGGTGTGGGCACGGTGTTGGCAGAAAGGGCTGAGTACATGGATTTAGGATGGCAACAAGTGCATTTACAAGATGGTGGTTATCGAAGCGAAGTGTTTATCAATGACGCTTCGAATTTTGACAATGTTATTTGTTATGACACTATTGAGCAACTATTGAGTTCAAATAGAGATTATCTGCCTCTATGGAGTTATCAGCGTCACCGCCTTAATAACATAGACGCTCAGTTATCTCCCTGCGGCTGGCGGGAGATGCTTTCAGGCGGCCCCGACGAAGTCTATGGCCCTTCGTGTTGGGACAAGGACTCTTTATTTCTTTTGAACGGCGTGATGTTTGGCTTCAAATTAGTCGACCCAGCAGCCCCTATTCAGGAATATCTCACGGCTAATTATAAATCAGCTGCCATATTAGCCAAAGACGCTATTGACAACATTATTTTGGCTGAATTGTCAACCGGTAAGCTGTCAAAAGTGGACTGCAAGCCAAAATGCGTCCACGCTGTTGGTGCAGTTCCCAAACAGACAGGCGGATTTCGGCCAATAACAGACGCCAGTAGGCCTAGGGGTGCTTCAATAAATAATTATATGGAGTCAACTTTTGAGCACTTTAGTTATAAGTCGATGGACAATGTTTGTGAATTATTAGAGCAAGGCTCTTATATCGCAGTAACTGATGTTTCAGCAGCCTACCGTTCTGTCTTGATAAGACCAGCAGATAGACAATGTCAAGGTTTACAATGGTCAGATGAAAGTGGGGATTATTATATGGTAGACAACTTCCTCAGCTTTGGAAGCAGAGCAGCGCCATATATCTTCACTAGAATAACGGATAGTCTCTGCAGATTTATGAATTTAAGTGGTTAAAATTTATTAATTATTTAGACGATATGTTAATCACTGCTGCAACGTATGAAGATTGTGTGAAAGCCCAGCTCATGTTACACCATTGGTTACGGAAGTTAGGCCTTTATATAGCTTACAATAAAGTGAAGTCTCCAGCTCGTGTGCAAACTTACCTAGGAGTGGAAATAGATACAATGGAGATGAAATTGAGACTCCCTTCAGAGAAGCTGACCAAGCTACATGTTGAACTGAGCTTCTTTAAAGGTCGCCGTCAGGCGACGAAAAAACAGTTACAACGGCTATGTGGTATCTTGGGACATTGCTCAATGCTGGTACGAGGGGGCAGAATCTTCTCTCATAGGATAATTGCACATTTAAAAAGATTCACTGGTGGTAGGCGCTACATAAGGCTAACTAAGTCTTTCTTCCAAGACTTGGACTGGTGGCAATCTTTCAGTGACTGGTTCAATGGGGAGGCAAGGATCATGAAACCTTCCAATGCTCTCAACACAGCCTGTGTCTACACGGATGCTTCAAACTCAGGCTGGGGAGCGGTCCATAATACAGACTGGATCGCTGGCACATGGGAACCACGGCCACCAAACATTGTTACCAAGGAGCATCAACATTTTGTACAGGACCCGGCAGAAATGGAAATACCTAATAATATTAATGTTAGGGAGCTCTATCCCATCTTAAAAGCGGTACAACGCTGGGGAGAGGCTTGGAGGGACTGTACTGTTGAGTGTCAAACTGATAATACGCAAGTAGTCTGTGCCCTGAATAAAGGGAAAAGTGCAAATGACACTTCAATGTCTATTCTACGTTTGATTTTCTGGGAGTGTGTTCTTGCCAACTGCCATTTAAAGGCCATACATTTGCCAGGTGTAGACAACTCTGTAGCAGATTATTTATCAAGAATGTCTATGGTGATTAAACCCATTCTTCCATTGAACTTATGTTGCAGAGAGGACTTCCTTGATCAGGAGTTTGGATAAGAAAGCGGCAGATATGAAGGCTCGAGCATGGGCCCCATCTACTTGGAAGACTAGATCTTCCCAGTGGAAGAAATTTTTGACTTTTTGTATTTTGATATCTTGTATTCCTATTCCTACAACGCTTCAGTTGATGTGTAGATATGTTGTATATTTGAGTGAGACCCTCACTTTCAAGAGCATAGATAATTATGTGAGTGCAGTCTTAGCACTAAATTTCATGTTTGGTTATGATGTAGCTTGGATACGTAGAGACTTCCAATTTCGTATCACCATGTCGGGTATACGTCGGTTTCTAGGAGATCCAGAACCAGCAAGACCGACACTGGACATTTCACATTTACTTAAAATGTTTACAAGAGTTCTGATAAAAGACAAAAATCACAGGTCAATGTGGTCAGCTGTAGTTTTATCTTTTAGAGCCTTACTAAGGAAGTCAAATTTGGTGGTTACCGGTACTAACGACGCTTTAAACTTACACGTACTTAAAAGGAGTTCAATCACCTTCACAGACTGGGGAATGTACGTAGTGGTATCTAGTACAAAGACAATTCAGTTTGGTCAACGCACACACATTATTCCTATAAATTCCATACCAAACTCTCCTTTATGTGCAGTATCCATGTTGAAGGCACATCTATTTGATTTTCCAACTTCGGATCCTGAGGATCATTTATTCATGTGTGAGAATCAAGGGAAACGCATTCCTTTATCTTATAACAAACTTTTAATGTTTTTCAAAGACTTACTACGACAGATTGGTGAAGATCAAGATAGAGCTGGTATGCACAGTATGCGCAGGGCTGGTGCAGCTTTTATGTATCAGATAGGTATGTCCTTAGAGGACATACGACAAGCTGGAGACTGGCGTAGTTTGGCAGCCCTGATTTATCTTGCCAAACCTATGAGTGCCAGGATCAAATCTGACAAGTTCATGGCTGAGTCTATTGCTTCTTTCAATGTATAAAAAAAAAAAGAAAAAAAAAAAGGTGTGTCTATTTCGATATTTGGGATGCTGGCGGTCACTTTGTTTTATGACAATGCCCAGATCCAATATGTATCGTCTTGTCTAATCCCTTCATATCTATCAATGTGTAGAAGCAATTCATCAATTGGTTCGAGTATTGATTGTAAGAGGGCAGCACCTGTCTAAGCTGACCCCACTGTAGTTCAAGGTCAGCAGCCATTCACCTCTTCAGCAGAAGAACAACACTGCCACCGGTATGGGGCCTGCTAGTGTTGTGTGAGTTTTGTTGTTTTTTTTTTTCTTATTAATAAAGGGGCGGTCACTTTGTTTTATGACAATGCCCAGATCCAATATGTATCGTCTTGTCTAATCCCTTCATATCTATCAATAGTTTGCTGGTGGTTTAAACAATTTTCAGACATTTATGTACTAAAAGGTTGGTCAAGGTAGTATTCTCTGGGACTATCGACCTTTGCTGTAGTTAATGTGTGCTAAAAATCATTATGATGAAAATGGGTCGTTACTACTGACTAAAAGCTACTGACTAAAACTCATAAATACAATACATAGTTGAGCTTGAAAAGGTACAATGTGGGACTGTTGACTGTTTTTAGCTTATTGATGCAAATAGAATGTTTGACTTTCATAGATTTGTAAATGCAAATGTATAGGTGTATTGGTCAGAGGGTTTTGTAAATTGTGTCCCTAAAATCTTAAGTTAAAAGTCTAAAAGTCTATTTGTTGCAAAAAGAGTTCACTGGCAGTGCCTGAACTGCCGCCCAGGATAAAAGCTATTTGGGGGCAGGTCGGAGTGCTGTTTGGGTCCTCTGTGCATGAATCAGCCCTCATGCGCAGCCCTCCATTTAGGTTTGTGCCTAATTGGGTGGGAGGCTTAGAGTGTCAGTCCGTTGAAATCCAGATCAACTGAGGCTAAGTTGCCGGCCTCTGATGTTATAGAGTCCCCACTCTCTGAGTCACTTGGTGATCTAGTGGGAGAGGGGCGGCGTATTGGCATGGGCCTCCATGCCGACCTCGGGGGTGACCTCTGGCGGCTGTTGTTCATCGGGGAAGTGACCAGTCTATTGAATGCACAAAAGCATAGGAAGCCCTCAGGCCTGTGGTAGCAGGGGATGCACAGTGCTGCTGCTGAGGTTTGTCCCCTTATTGTGGAACAGAAATTGTTGTTATAGTTCCTGTAGGTTGGGGGCATTGGGGTGCCTGGCCTACAGGCTGCGGACATGGTGGTGCCCAAGGTTGGCCTGTGATGGTGTGGTCTGTGGCGAGGAGGGACTATTGGCCTTGCACGATCTCCTTCCCAGGTGGGGCTAGAGCCACGACTGCATGGTCTAGGGCTGCCTCCACGTCTGAAGATCGTATGTGATAGGAAACAGAAACAGGGACCAATCCATTAGCAGTGGAACAGCTGATATGTTTCACAAGGCGGCCTAAGTCAATACAGACATCACAATGAGGTTGAAATAGCATCTAGTCAACTTATGTACACAAGATATAGAGCTCAATTGAAACATTAGGCAAGGCGCGGGCTTGGTAACCAAGGACGCATTGATGAGTTCATAGGTAACACACTAGGTGGCTGCACCGAGCTGGTGCTGTGCCATGATGGTGAGATTGGTGTATCAATTTATGGGCCTTACTTAGGCTAGACTTGCTCAGATCCGCTCCCACTGGTGGTCTTGGTCGGCCAAGGGGAAGATTTACATTTTTGTATCAATATGATGCTAATGGTTGGAGGAAACGATAGGATTTTGGAATTTTGAGTAAAAAGGAAAAAAAAAATCGGAAAATGAGTCGGAATTTTTGGACGCGACGCTTGGCTCAAGTCACTATAAAAGGGGCCTGCCGTTGTTTTGATGTTAAAGGTTATGTAATTGCCCATGATGGAGGTATACAAATTGGACATTGTTTTCCCCCACGGGGTCATTTTACACCTGACGGTGACAATGTCGGCCGGGAGGTAGGTGTCTAAATTTTGGAATTTCGAGGTACAATGTGTATTTCCGTCTTTGTAAGGGGAAAATTTTATTTTAATTTCAGTATCGTTCAGATTTCTACTCGCCGTTGTTCCACCGGGTGCCCAGAATAGCTTCTAAAGATAAGGTAGGTGGGAGTCTTGAGCAAGTTTATCCTGATAACACGTGTCAATGTTGTTGTTTTGAAGCACACATTAAGTGTGGGCGTCTGTGACAGTGACAGCCATGACAGCTGTCATTTTGATGTTAGGGTAATTGATTTTAAGATGGTGACGAGGCGCAGTGTCTGGCAGGAAAGGGCCGCCTAGATGCGCATGTTGAGCAAACAGTGACCTAACTTGAGCGTTAGTTGTGCTTAGCTGATAATCTAATCTAGTGTTTTATGGGTAACTGGCTAAGTGGTGGGTAATGACTGATACGTTTGCGGGGTGTTGGGGTGGTGGGATTCATGGTGGGGCATGGGGGTTCTGCAGGGGATGGTGTCCTAAGAGAGGGATCCCCACATCAGTGTCTCACCGATTTATCCTGTGCTTTATCCAGCGCTTTATCCGGCACTGCTGTGTCAGGGTAGCTGTCATCCCCACCCTGGATGATCCACACATGAATCGAAACCAATGATTTTTTATAGTTATGTCAAAGAAAAACCTACCATCAAGAGTGTCTTTTTTGGAGGCGCTCTCCTGGGCTGTAACTGCGACACCGGGGTGAACCTGGCTGAGACCTCGTTATCACATGGAGTCAACTGGAAGTCGGGCTGGCCCTTTTGCTTGATTACTAGAGCTAGGATGTGAGGTCTGGATCTCAGGATCATCGCCAGGGGAATCCTCCAGAACACTGGGCACCGTGGGTACCTCTCCAGGCGGACTGTTCTGAGTCTACCAGCAGTAATCTTTGTGATCAAGATGGTGACCGAGGGGCTTGGTCAGCCTTGGAGGTGTCAACTTGGGGGCCACAATGGAGGTTGGCCAAAGATTTCTGCCCTAGATCATACTGGCCACCGGAAAACTGAAAGTCCTGCCTCCAGAATGTGTCCTGAGGATAAATCTTGGAGTGTCATCTGATGGATCCTGGGGGCCATAGGGCCAGTGCCGGAGGCATCTCTTGCAAATAGCCTTGAGGATATATAGTGCTGCCAAGATGACTGCCAAGGACATCATCGTGTCATAGTGTCCAGGCAGCTGGATCCACTGGTGCGTTTCTGCTGGTTCAGTGGGTGTTGGAGGTGATGGCCACTCCTGATTGGCATCCATAATCATTTCTATTCACAGTACTCCAACCATGGCAGACCCAGCATCTTGGACTAGATGGACTGCTGAAAATAACATCGAATAAAAGGTGTCTTGTTTGGTCTGTAGTTCCAGGTTGAGCAGTATATTTAAGTGCTGGAGCTTAGAGCCAATCAAAGACAGTGCATCATCAGTATCATTTTGAATACTGGAGAAAACACTGAAGGATTTGTAGTTGAATTCAGAAATGAACAAGAAATGTGTGCTAATTCTACCACATGAATTTTAGTGGCCAATTTTTCCTCTAATTCAGTCATCTCAGAGCTTAGAATATCTATTTCTGGCTGAGTGCCAAGACCGATATAAGCTCTTAAAATGTTGCCAATTATTTGTCCTGGGGCTCCCCTGAAATTGCGGGTTTTGGGATATTATAAGAGGTTGATTTATAATTTGAGTGTTTTCTGGGATTTTGAGAAAAGATTTTCCAAAATTAGGTCTAAAGATGTTTCTGTGATAAAGGATGGGGCATCAATTTTGATTAATGGGGTAATTTCTCGGGTTGCTGCAGAGTGTGGTTGAATGATAGATCTAGTGTGAACATTAGGGCGTAATCCATGTATTCAGAAAGTAGTGTTTGGGGTCATTCTGTGAACAGAACAGCGTAGTTAGGCCTGAAAATGGTTCCTGGTGTGTGGGGGTATGTTGATGGTGTTAGTAGGACACTATGTGTATGTTTCTTAAACAGAATAGGTTGCTAGGCTAATCTAGTAACTAGTAATCGGTGCATCTTACCCTGACTTTGAGTTGGTTGATATAAAGGAATTGAGACAGGTCAATCCAGTGGTGGGAGTATTTGTCTGACATGTGGAGCATGTTTGAACATTTCAAAGATTGCAAGCTGTGCCTGAAGGTTAATGGTGTGTATTATGACACTGTGTCTGCCGACACCTGAGTAGTAACATGGTAATTCACACAGGGGTTGCTCTGAGGCAATAAGTGCATGTGCGCAAAGCAGTGCAATATAATTGGAAGTTATACTGCTGAATCTGTCCCACAGTGGTGTTGTGGGGTGGTCGCTACACAGGGCTAAAATAATAGCTTTGGTAGCTGAGGACACAATGGGGTCCTGGAGGTTAAGTTCCCTCTGCATGGTTTCATTTGACAAGTAAAAATTTAGGTTGTTGCTGCTATGTCAGTGAACATGTTTTTATGCTCCATTATGGTCAGTCTGATTTGAAACAGATCCATGGTCTTGCTCCTAATGCCATTTGGGCCCAAAAGACTATGGATGGTCCACCCTGAGTTGAGTCCATGTTTAATCTCAGGAGCATCAAGGCTGTTGAATAATATTAAGGTAAGGTTAGTCCTACCTGGGCTTGTTGCATGACAGTCCCGACATTGGGGCCCTGTGGTCTCCGGACACTTACTCCATTTGGTGAAAGGGTGTGGTGAGTTTGGTGTATTGATGAAGAGTAGATAAGATGGGGTGGGATGAGGCTTATAAGCTGATCATGAGGGTGGCTTTTTCTCAATCACGGGCGTCCCATGGAGGTATGTCTCTCCTTAAAATGGCTTGGAGCCTTGCTATTGGATGTATGCAGGGGGGCTGCATGGCCCCTATGCAAATTTGGTGTCATGACACACAGGATTCATCTTGTTAACTTAATTAGATGGTTCACCAAACATCCCAGTACCAATGGTAAACAGAGGTGTAAACACAGATCAGGATGTCAAAGAGCTGCTCTCCTACAATAGGCTGTCATTTGGTAATACCTCTTTTTCTTTTTTGTAGCTGGGGACTTTCGATCTCCAGTGAGGGTTTTGTCTAGGTCTGGATCATAGAGTGAGCTTATTGGGCCGGATTGCAGTCTTTTTTATCACTGCTTTGGCACTCACTCTAGTGATTGGCTGTCTCAGCCTAGATATGTGTACCGAATTTTTCATTACCTTACCATCCTGTAGCCTTTTTAATACTGCTGTTACTGGTGAGGTCATTTGCATGATGATGTATGGTCCACTGTACGGGGGTTGCAGCTTTTTGGTGGTCTTTTTTTACAAGTAGTTTAGGTATGTGTAGGTACACAAGCTGACCAGTATTGTAAGTACTTAGTGAGGCTGTCACATCATGCCTGGCTTTCATCTTTTTGTGGTATTTTACCATGCTTTCAGTAGCCTTCAATTGGATTTCATCTCTCAGACTGAGTAGGATGGTAATTAAACTCTCTTTATCTTTGATTTCTTTGGTTGATGTTACCAGAGATAGGGACGATTCTGTGGGAAGGTGTGTTTGTTTTCCAAATACCCAAAGATTGGGTGAATATCCTAATACACTGCATACCTATTATTGATGCTGAATGCCACTGCTTGTAGGAAGGTTGACCAGTGCTTTTGTGATTTGGGGTCAAAGGCTCGTAGAGAAGACTCTATGGTTTGATGTTGGCGCTCACAGAGACCTTGTGATTTGCTCCAGTGAGCAGATCCTGTAACATGTTTGTTGCCGAATTTTTCACAAAAGGCTGTGAAATATTTTGAGGCATACTGTTGGGCATTGTCTGTATTCAGGACTGATGTGGTGCCATAAATACAAATTACCCTCTGGAAAAATTCTAGAGCTACCTCAGCGCTAGTATTTTCTTTGGTTGACCACACAGTGATGTGTCTTGTGGCATGATCTGTGACAACATGGATATACACTAATCCATCCATGACTGGTGTGAAAGGATCAATAGTGTCCATTGTTAAATGACAGTAGCCTTTCAGGACAGGGTCTCTTAAGGTCATCTGGGTTCTAAGGTGTTTGGGTCGTTTTTAGTTGTGAGGATTGTATGACAGGTACCAAAATAATCAAACACTTGTTTAAACATTGTTCGCCAGTAATATCTGGATCTGATAGCTGCATAGGTTTTGGTTGGACAAAGGTGTCCTCCTAGGGGTGAGTAATGGGTGGATTCGATTAAGGATTCAGCCCATTTTTCTGGGATTACTATTTGCAGTGTAGGTTCCAGGCTGTCACCAAAGGTGGATTTTGTATTTCTGAATAATACTTTATCCAAAATTATGAATTGGTCATGATTCAGCAGTAATTGTTTGCTAAGGCTTGAGTCATCTGGTAAAACACCCCTTTTTATGTACTGCAGCATAGAGAGGGCAAACAAGTCCTCCTGCTCTGCAAATATTAGTGATTCCCTGGTAGGTGTTAGGGAGTGGTGTTTGCACAGCTGAGAGATGGCTCTCTGGGCCATGGGTTGCACCTTGTGAGATAGCTTGGCCCTCCTGGCATTGGCTACTTTCACTGATACTTTGGGTAACCTAGATCTGGGTGGTAGACCCCTAGGCTTGGGTTTGGTGGTCTTGACCTTTTGGGGGCGAGTCTGTTTACTTTCTGTCGTTTGCTGGAAGCAGGGGGTGTGTCAGGGTTGGGTTTCTGAGCCTTTGAGTGTGTTGGTACTATTGGTACTACCCCAGATCTGTCCTCCTTTTATTATGGACCTTGGTGGTCCCACGAGGACAGGGTTTTCAGCAACTGGATCATTGGATTTGAAAACCTTTGTCATGGTGATATCTGAGAATTTTACTGAAGTAGGGTTTTCCCCTAGGATCTAATTGGGATTGGGTCATCAGAGCTGGGGGCATATTTTCTCCTGGCTTCATAATGTGGGCAAAACTTCTAATGAATCTTTTATAGAACTGCGCCATTCCATTGAAACATCTCAGGTCATGGATGTTTTTAGGTGGAGGGACAGTTTTAACTGGCCCAATTTTGTCTGGGGATGGCGATAAACCAAGTTGGTCGACGTTAAAACCTAAGAATTCCATGTTGGTAGTACTGAATTCGCATTTTTCTGATTTCAGTTTGATGTTTCCCTTAATGAAAGCTTCAAAACTTCATCTAGGTCTTGCACATGCCTCTCCCATGTTGGACTGTAAATGGCTAAGTCGTCCACGTATGCTACAGCATTCCTGTATTTGCATTTCATAGGCAACTGTTACATTACATTCATAAAGGATAGGCCTGAAGTTTTGAGGCCCATTGGATGAAGTTTGGCCATATATCTTGTGCCATGGTGAAGTCTGCTGGTACCATGAAGCAGATGTTACGGCTGTTGTTTGGTTTCCCATTAACAGGGATGAAGACAAAACTGTTACTGCTTTCTGATGACCTGGATCTTTTGGTCAGATCTGTCACTGGATCTGTTTATTCCTGGAGATTGGTAACCAGATCAATTTCTGGAGCTGGATCTGTTATCCCTGGAGGCAGATCTGTCAGTGCATCTTGATTTCCTGTTGAAACCATTTTTGAACTTTTTTTCATACTGTTTGTTGTAATTTCCACTGGGCAGCCTATCTTCCTTCTTGTGGTCATTTTGATACTTGTCCTTCCTGGACCTGTTGTCCTTGGAATTATTATTGTAGCCTACTGCACATAATTCAGCGGGACTGCTCTGGGCATGGGCAAATTCATTGTTTCAATGTTCAGTTCCTGGTCAAGAGCAAACTCTTCAGCCTTTAGTAGAGTTTTAGGTGACTTTGCAAGGACAACATTTTTCAGTTCAGGACTGGGGCCATTAATTAGACAATCTGTGAGGACTCATCCAGGCTGCTGTTTGACAGTAGCAGGGTCATATCAGCTAACTAGTCCTCTGTAGACTAATTGGGTTGCTGTTTTCTGCTCCTGTATCCTTTAAGGAGTGTGGTTGGGTCAGGGGTGCTGAATCTTGCTAGGAAGGCCTCGTATACAACGTCTATATCCTGCATGATGGGTTTGTCCATTATGTTGGCAAAGAACCATTGTGCTGCTCTCCCCTTGAGGAATGTATACATGCAGGGGGCATGTACGTCAGGTCTTTTGGGATGGATGTTTCTGATGAAAAATTTGAATTCAGTCAGGAACCTCCCTGCAGACCTGTAAGGTGAGGACTTATCAAAAGGTTCTGGCTTGTTAAATAAACCCAATTGAGAAGATGTGAGCTTTTCACCATCTGTCACACCCAGTGATCTTGCATTTTGGCTGAGGTCAGATTGTCCCAGGTTGGGTATCACGGGTTGAGGATACTGTGGGGGGTAAGGCAATTGCACTTGGGTGGGCTGATTAGGTACGTATCCTGGAGGGGTGTAAACACTGTTAATTATCTGACTGGAGGTGGGTTTGTTTGGGTTTAGCGCTGGGGTACTTGCTGCTGCTGCCACCTGGTGTGAATTTGCCACACTAGCACTGTTCACTTGATACAGCGAGGCTTGTGGGGTGGGCATGGCAGTTGCTGTGTTGTGGATGGCGCTGTCCTGAAAGGCACTAGGTGGGCTAAGCCTGATTCCAGTCACTGTATTGGATTAGGTCGAGCTGTAGCTCAGTGCTGTTGGATAAGGAGAGTTTTGATGGAGTGGATCTGGGCAGTGATGGGTGCTGGAGGGGGTCTGATTCATTGTAGAATTGCTAGTGTTGACTGCCTGGCTATGTATGGCTCTAAAAAGCTCAGTCTTCATGGAATCCATGTTTCTGCTGAGCTGCTCAGTCATTTGGTATGTGAATTCTTCAGACCTTCTGAGAACATCCATATTGCCCTCTGCTGTCCTTCAGAGATTGTAGGAAGCTTCACTCTCCATGTGCTCTCTTCAACAGTCCATGTCATCTAGTCTCTGTTGTACTCTGGCCAGTTGGTTGGTGTTCGCTTGTCCACTTCTTTTAATTTCAGTAGACAAGACACCTACTTGTTTGGTGAGCAGCTCATAAAAGGAGTCCCTGACTGCTTGAGTGCATTCCCTGACCAGACTTCTCCTCAGGTCATCCTGATCGTAGTGGGGGGGGGGGGGCTGATCTCTGGACATTGTAGTACGGGCTCTATAGGGGAAGGTTACTTCTGTTTCCTCACCAGAAGAGCTGATGATTGAGGTGAGTTGTAAGGTGCTCTGGCTCCTCTATTGAAGAACGGGGTGGTTGCCACTAGATGAGACCTGCTGGAGGTGCCGTCCACACTTCTCAAAAGTCTATAACTAGTGGGGGTCCTCCTTCTGAGAGGCGTGCTAGATTGTGTTCTCCTGTGTCTGGGTTGGGGTCTGTTTGGTGAATCTACAGACCTTATTCTGCACTGGGTTGTGGGTTGGGGGTAGTATATATCCTCCTCCTCAGATGTATATTGGTGGTGGTACGTTCTGAGGTGGTCACTGCTAGGGTCAGGCCACTTGTGCTCTAGGAGTCTATTGATGAGGCTGAAAAGTGTTTTCTACCACTTGGTTTTCAGAATAGATGCTGGAAAGAAGATGGTTTGCTCTTCCTACACCATTTTCATATGCTGATCTCCACCTAGATATAGCTGATCCAATTCTGTCTCTCCAATAACTAACATCTAGGGAGGTGTCAGAGTCTGAGTCTATAACCACAGGGCTTTCCCAGACCAAGAGGGGTTGGTTTGTGACCCTTGTACCGGTAGTCACTGTATCAATACCGATCTGTGTCGAGTTATTATTGGTAGGCACAGTGTTGGCTGAGACAGGTGGCTGTGGTGATGTAATATCCTAGAGGGTGGTTTGTAGTTCTTGTGGTCTATCCTCCAGGTGTGGGTCTAGGTACAGGTGGTCTGGTGTATATCAGATGTGGGTCTTTTTATACCAGATAGCCTTAGTGGTGGTGTACCTGTTTGTGAGTAGCCAGGTAAGGTCTAGTCCTGGTGCAGACAGGGATACTGGTGTACTGGTGTGTGCTCCAGTATTATTGTCTACAATTGTGGAGGAAAATTGTCTGGTACTTACAGGTTGTTGTACACATGGTTGAAGGGCTATGGGTATAACTGGGTCCAACTTAAGTGCGTCTAGTGAGGAATACTCTCTCTTGAAATGATGTGCTGCAGCTACAGGTGGGTTGGGCATGTCTAGCCCAGGTGATGTAAAGGCACGTTCAGAAGCTGGCTCTTTGGGTGTTGTCTCACTATTACTCATGGCTATGAGAGATTATTGCAGTGGGATATTCTGAGGAGTTCTCTACCATCATGTCAACGAACAGTTACAAGTGGGTGAAGTGATAAACACTGAATCCAGAGAAGTTCATTTGATCCTCTTTATTGCACATCTGACATGAGTATTCATACAGGTGGTAACAATGATACACTCGCCGTGGCCGGAATAAACCGGTTTGGCTATTGTAACATCCGTGTTGGGATGATGCAAGAGCAGCTCACTGGCTCCCACTGGAGAAGGGAGGGTTTGATATTGTGTAATCCCAGTCTACTATTGAGTAAATAGATAGGGGTAGGTAGTAGGCTTGTGAACAGGGCTTGGACCTGTATGGCAAAGAAAAACAATGTAAAAAAATGATAATACACAGAATGGTCCATTGCCAAATGAATTGTTTGTTCAATTCGTGGCTGGTTCAAAAGACCCAGCTGTCCAGCAAGTTGTCTATGATACTTGGAAGAACCATAGTTCCTTGAACGATCTGGCAATAGACAATTACAGTACTAAGGAAACCCTGATGGCAGGGAAAATGCCCCAATCGAGAGGTGCTGTGATGTTCACGCCAGAATATCAGGAAGAAGCTCTGAATGAGGATCATTTAGAAATGATTGATAAAGCTGGTGCTCATGTAAGTGCAGCTGATTTCCAGTCTCGAGTTTATCAAAACTGGAAGAAAAGCACTGGAAGTCCAACAACTGAAACCAAGAAGGAAGTAGTAGTTACTCCAGAATCAGAAAGTTCTATGATAGAGAAACTGGTAAAGGAGTTAACGGAACAGTTGGCCCGAAAGAGGACCAGAAATTGACCTAAGGTAGACAAGAGTAACAAAACCTGTTACCGTTGTCAGGAAAAGGGTGAAAAGTGTACAGCTGAAAAGCCTGTATTGCGGGCAAAGCAGGAAAACTAAAGGGGGTTGCTTCTAAAGGCGACCAAGTAACCCCAAAAGAGGGACCTCACCATGCTCAGGTGAAAGTGGAACATAGCCAATCTAAGGTGATAGAGGTGGCTAGTGTCAGGAGGGGAAGATGGACCCACTGATCCAGTGACTAGCACTTTCGAGAATGAAAAATCGTTGGCTTCAGAGGAAGGTCAATTCGAAAGCTCAAAAGAAGAGAAAGTCGAGACTACAGAAGTCTTGAGAGCTGCGGGTGCTCAACTTTCCCCGAATCATCTGTGTTTCAAATACCTAAAGAAACAAGGATTAGATCTTGGTGTCACCAAAGATTTTAAACGTTTCACTGTAGACCCTTCTCCATTTGGGGGAAGACGGTGGTATTTTCTGTATCTGTGCTTGGACAAATTGCTGAGTTCCTAGTTGATATAGGAGGTAGTCACTCCTTTATCAGCTCTAGACTTTACAGTTCATTGCCAGGCAGGACTGAAAACTTTGCTTTGAAGGTCCAGGCTTGCTCAGCCGATGGTACACAGATGCAAATGTAAGGACGAACACTTGTTCCATTAACATTAGGAAAGAGAGAATTTATTTTCTCTCCTACTATAGCGGATATAGCAGATCCCGGGATCATAGGCTTGGACTTTGCTTCACTTTATGATGCTATATTGAACCCTAGTACTGGTGTTCTAACTATAGAACAACCGTATAAGGTGATAGTACAATGCATGCTTTGATAGATTTCCTCGCTTGCAACTGTGGCTTGAAACTGTGAAGATACCATCGGGAACTTCATGTGATGTGCTAGTAAGGAGCCATCCTAAGTTAAGTGGTATACAGAGTTTTGAATGGGTCATGGATGGTCATGCCTAATTTGAATCCTGGTACAAATGTTAAGTACTTGCCAAAGGATCGAAAAATAGCTACAATAACTGCAGCCAAGGCAATAGTGCAATCTAGATGCGCCAAGACTTACCTGAACCAGAAACGATTATACTGCCTGAAGCCTTAGAGAAAATAGTAGAAGCCTCTGAGGAATGTTCATTAGAACAACGAGAATCAATTAGGACTCTACTTTTAAAGTACAGTAAAGCTTTCAAAGCTTGTGGAGAACCTCTTGGATGTATTGAGAAAGTTTTACACAGAATCAATAAAGACGACTCTTTACCATTCAAGATGCCTTACCGAGGACTACCGTTGGCTAGGGAGAAAATGGTTGAGGAACACATTAAATCAATGTTGAAAGATTGTGTAATCATTCCCAGTATGAGTCCTTGGTCTAGCCCCGTTCAATTGGTTACAAAGAAAGATGGTACCATGAGATTTTGTGTGGATTACAGAAAATTGAACGCTGTCACCCCGTATTGACGAGACATTGGATTCACTTGGTGGAAATCAATGGTTTTGTAGCCTAGATTTGAAAGGGGGCTATTGGCAATTTGCAATGCAGGAAAACCACTTTTACAAGTCATATGGGATTATACTGATTCGAGCTTATGCCCTTTGGGTTATGTAATGCTCTGGCGACATTTGAAGCAATGATGGAAACTGTTCTCAGTGACCTGTTGTGGAAAAAGTGTTTGGTATATCTCGATGACCTAATAGTGGACCTAATAGGGAAACATTCAAGAAATGTATTTCCAATCTTGAAATGGTTTTAGGAAGAATCCAAACTAAAACCTAAAAAGTGTACATTGTTTTTCAAATCAACGGTTTATTTGGGGAGGATTATCAGTACTGAAGGGGTAAAAGCTGATCAAGAAAACTAACTGCAGTTTCTGAATAGGAGAGACCAAAAAATCCCAAAGATGTACGATCGTTTCTAGGATTCTGTTCTTATTATAGATAATCCCAGGATTCTCTAGAGTCGCACAGCCCTTACAATCAATCGCACACTGAACTCGTTCTTGAGCTCAAGATCCATTCCCATGGGGGAAGGATCAGGAACTAGCATGCGAGGAGTTAAAGTGATTTTTTAAGGAAACACCAGTGCTGAGGTATCCTAATGAAACTGGTCATTTCATTTTAGATACCGACGTCGAGGTTCCAATAGGCAGTAGTGGTTTACATGAAGAAGTTTAGACATTTCCTATATGGTGGAAATTTTACACTTAGAACAGATCATTCATCCTTGTACTGTTGTAATGCTTGCTTAATTTCAAGGATGCAGAAGGAATGATCGGCCGATGGTTAGCCCATCTAAGTGAATTCGGGTTTGGCACTTGGCACTTACCAAACTAGGTCTATTTACTACAACATATGGTCCCATAAAAAGAGGTTGAAGTTTCTTACACTCTGTGTTGGTCAGGATTCTTGGTATGTTGAGGTACACCATGTCGGTGACCTTGATTTCCTGTGGTTTAAGTTTCTTATCATATCTATCCTTCCTCTCTTTTTGTAGCTTGGCAACCCTTTGTATAGCTTTCCTCCAAGAGGTATCTTGGTTTGTTATCATGTTGGCTACATGGTCTGCTACAGTGGATATGTCATTCTGTATTCCCAACCCTAAGTCCATTGGGGTGGCTGGGTTTCTTCCATGGAGTAGGAAGAAAGGGGTGAATCCTGTGGTTTGGGATTCAGTGTTGTTTAAGGCAAAGGTTATTGGTTCAATAAATGAGTCCCAATTGTGTTGATGCTTTAAGCAGAATGCTCTGAGAGCTGTGCCAATGCTAGTGTAGGGGACCAGAAATCCCCGTACCTGGTAGATTGACCCTCAGGGGCCAGTTACCTGGTAATCACTGCTCCCCTAGTGTGTATCATACCGATCCAGGTGTGGTTGGAAGGTGGAAATATCAGGCAAGGGATCGTGGTGTAATGGTTAGCATGCTGGAATGTCATGCCAGAGATCCGGGTTCGAGTCCCGGTGATCCTAGATATTTTCACCGTCCTCTACACTAGCATTGAATCTCTCCACCAGACCATATCATGTACACTTTTATTATGCCATAAATTGTAACATATGATTGTATTAATGCATAGAAAATGTGGCATTAATACATATAACTCCATATAAGCATTCACGGTCCACTGACTACCAGCTATGTATTATATAAACCTCCAGGCACCCGCTAGGGCGCTATAGGGGGACAAAGGACGGTAAAGGTGACATGTTGTGAACTTTGGGTGGCTCTCAAGCCACCCCACAGCCACCCAGCCCAGATATCGGACCAGTTTTTTAAATGCTGGTCCATGACAAACCCCATGGGCTTAATCTGGGGGCTTAACTCCCATTATTAACAGAGCTAGGCCATCCAGAGTTTTTTTAGCTCCGGATGCAACACAGACACATTAATTATAGCTGGACGCCTGCCCAGCTGGCATGTAACAGCTGACAACTTTCCCTCTGCGTATACACAGTCGCTAAGCTCTAGAATTACCGGCGGCTGAGATACGGGCATTTGAAGATGCAATACCGAGCGGGACAATGTACCCCCATGGACATGAAAGACTCAGCACTTATGGACAAAGGCAGTGGCAGTTGCCACTGGCTCCAGCTAGTCTGGGGGAGGAAGCCATGGGTTGGCTACTTAAACCTAACCACTGGCTTCCATTTAGGCAGTATCCAGAGAACCACCTCAGTGACAACATCTCCAGTCCAGCTCTCCTGCAGCCTGCTATGCATCTGCCACAAGAACACTCTGCTGGGTTAGACTATGTCAGACAGACATAGGACTACACCCAACTTGTGGCCAGAGGCTATCTTCTTCCATCTATCTACAAGAGGGTAAAGATACACATTTATATTATCCCTCTATCAGCAGGCCAGGAACTAGATTGTGGGAACCCACCTAGAACCTATATTGGACAATGTATTATTGCTATTACACATAGGAATCAAACACTTACTTAAACCGATTTTATATTTACTGTGTGTGATTTGCCTGTGTATTGACATTTCTATTACTGATACATAAGTTCTGCCTAAACCTTGAATAAACCAGTGATAACTGGAATACATGATAAGATCTTGATATTCTTACTCACTATAGCCACTAGTCATACTATACATGCATCGACTAATTGTACACCGAATATGTTAGTATTTGGAGAAGACATCATAATGCCAGCCGATTTGGTATATGGTGTAGTAGGGATTAGTCCCAAACCTCCTTGTACTAAACTGTTTGTAGAGTCACTTCAAACATGTGTATGAGTCTGTTTGAATTCACTTGCAGAAAAGCGCAAATTGGCAGAAAATAGGCTACGATACTGGATTAAAACCACGCAATTTCAATCTAGGAGGCAAAGTTGTTCGTCTGCATGAACCCTTGGTGAATGTTAAACTAGCCCATAATTGGGATGGCCCATACACTATACATGAAATAGGGAGTGACTCTACAGTCATTATACATTCTTCTTTTAGTAGACAGTATAAATTGAATGTTGATAGATTACGACCTTGGTTGGGAAGGGAGCTTACCACAGAAATCTAGATGCAGCCCTAGAATAATGGCTAGGGATACAGTCACCTAACCTGAACAACACAACGAGCGTGCTGTCCTGTTATGTATTGATTGTTATGTGTACCAAATAAATGAATCAAAAGTACCCCCTAACGCAATGGCTGGAATACTGATCTTTCTGACGATCCAGTGGGTGGAGGATGGAGTATCCGGTAGAATAGCTATAAGGCATTCTATATTATTTATTTAATTCCTCTATAATACTCCAGAGGAGTCAGAATGTTGTCGGTGTGGAAGACTGAAATGAACGGTTAAACAATTGGAATAGCTCGCTACCTCAAAAGGGAGCGTGCAAAAAAGGCGTGTGAAAGTAGATCACTTGACCCAATTTGATGGAATTGTGTCAAGACGCAGGTCAGAGGTGAACGCGCAAGGTTGCACATGCACCTCGATCAGACGCTGGATCCTGCCAAATGAGTTTAGTGCCAGACAGATGTATTTTTGTGTTCCGCAGCTCATTAATGGTTTCTAGAATGTCTTGAAAGAACAGAAGCTTTAATACAGTTAGTAGTCGGTGCACCCCCATCTGCGCAGACGGTATTACTTGGCTTTTAAAGTCAAAATATGACCGAGCGAGACATTCAGATGACCCTCATGACAACGTAGAAAAGCTCAGTCTCTCTGATGATAAGGGAGATCAACCAGTAGGAGAGGAGGATTCCAATTCAGAACTTGAAAGGGAAGCCTTCGGCCCGTATATAGCAAATGCCCTGAAAGGGGTATTCAAAACACTGAGTAGGGTGACCCTCTCCTTTTCGAAAACAGGTCAGTCTACCCCAGCTATGACCCAACAGGAGGAGGGGGTGGCAGCTAAGTTCACCACTGGCTTCAATCCCGGATCCAAAGTGGATACTACTGAGTTATGAAACACAATCCTAAATTTGATCTCGACTTCTCAGTTTAACGAAATAAACATGAAATGGGTGAAAACCTATGGAGACTGTTCTAAAGGGGCAACCGAATGTCAATGGTTTTCTGAAATTGTCAATAAAGCTGTTACAAACTTGGTAAAAAGTCAACCAAGCCCATTGAGGGAGCTGCGTGCACAGATTCCGAAACAGACATGGACACTGAAACAACAGAATCCGTTGGTGAACTCGAGATGGCTTCTTGAATGAAGAAACTAACAAAGAAGAACCCTGAAACCATTAGGTCAAAGGATTTAAAACCTAAGACTGAACCAAAGGATACTAAACCTGGAAAGGGTAAGAAAGCACTCTTCCAGAAAAAGAAAAAGGAAACGGCTCAAGTGGCTAAGGAACGTAAACAAAAAGAACAAGCAGAAGCCAATGAGGCCGAACAATAGCGTATACTATTGTCTCCTAAAGTTTGTATGGAGAGCGAAGAATCTGATATGGAAGATACCTCGACACCACCAACTGAGAGTGGAAGTTTTTCTCAATGCACAGAATAAGTTCAATAGGTTTCGACATATGAGGTTTAGAGATTGTTGTATGGGCAAGAATGATAAAAAGCATGCTGCCCCTCCCGAAATCTATGAAGACAGATTGGAGGACTACAAACAGTGGATAAGGTGGAGCAACACTGAAAAGTCAGTTTTCAAGGTATATTGGGACTGGTTTAATAGGGTGATGCTGTGGACGTTTTAGAGTCATTTTCAGGACTATTGTTACAAAGTGTTAATAGATGGAGTATTCTATAGTGCTACTATTCCATTCATTCTCGAATAACACATGTCTATATACCTATCGATTCCTAGATGAAATGTATAGATAAAACTAAGACTTCAGGCATGTGGTGTGGTAATCGACCTAGAGTGCATTCAGGTATAAAACCAATCAACCATAACATGCACTTTAGAAGATGCTGTACACCTACCTACGGGGGCAGAATGATTCTACCATGTGTGTAGCTTGAACTTCTGTATTAACAATGCTCTAAGTGCATTATCTGAAAATGATAGCATTACCACTGATATCGGGGTACTGTTTTGAATGAGCCATCCAACGTTCAAAGTGTTTACTCTATGTAAATAAAAGCAATAAAGATATTTCTCTAGAAACCTCATTTCGAATCCAATAGTTATTGTTCGCTATAATCGCTTGATACCTACAACAGCATATGAGAATCCCCAATTTTGCATATGGTGTTTGTATCAAATATATTATTTATAAATGATTCTAGAAAGTGCTGCAGCTGTATTTGTATGAATTGGTGTGATACTGACGAATATCATGAGAATGAATGTCAATCTTGCTTACTAAATAAAAAAAAGATCGATGAATGCAGAGCTCCTCTATCATATTTTTAAAGTTCCATTTGAAAATACAAAAAGTCAATTCCTAAAGATTGGGACACATTAACATTTATTTATAGGAATATTGCATATGCTTGTAAACACTTCACATAATAGATATCTGCTCATTTTTCTCGCCAATCAATGGGTTGTCTCATTGCATACAAGTCTGTTAATGTCATAACGGTGGTGTTAGGCTTTAATATCCCATTCATCAGAGATATCAGGCCATGCATCATACAAATGTTCAATCTATGCAAGAACCATCTTATTCAGTCCCTGTAATGTTTCCATCCTGTAAAGACATAAGCTACTCCATGACCTGCTCTCTATTTGTAGGCCTACCATAAAACCTAGCATATAAGCCACACCCACGTAATAGCTCCATCTCCAAATTTGTCAAACCCTATGAGCTGCACTTAGGGTTCATAAACTGTGGTTTTAGTAACTTCTATAGTGTGAAAACCTGGTTTGGGCTGATCTTACAAGCTGCATTTCCTGGAATGGTCAATATTTCACAGCCTATACACAGGGGTTTACAGTATGTGATATTATAGATGTCTGGTGCTACAATCCCAGACAACCTGCACTACTCAGACCCCACAGTTCATGATATCATGCCAGCTGTAAGTAGACAGACCAAGGGCCCTAACTCAATAACCTAGACCACTGAGTCATGGGAACTGCTCTACACCAGGCATCCTGCTCAATCACTTCCCCATCAGGATCAAAGGTGGCCATATTTGATAAATTATTTGACATGTTGACCCTTAGTATAGGGGCCCTTAGTTTGATTGCCAAGGTGCTTATCAATTTCAATACTGCTCTTCCATCTGCTCTTATTTGAGACTGGACCTTATTTGAATATTGTTTTAGGGCTAAATATTGATTTCAAATACAACAATACCCCTAGAACGTCTTCAAGACTGGCAACCATTTGAGACCATGGCTTTTTCATACCGCCAACTTGGAGAGCTTCCAACATACTAGTTTCTTTGTCAAGAGTTGGCAAAATGTCCAAAAGGACATTGCATGGCATTACTAAGTCTCTTCCGTTTGCAGGTTCTAGAGATGCCCAAAGCTTCGACTGACCTCTTTGGCCTCAAAGTTCAAATCTTTACCAATTAAACGACTTGAGACTAGTGATCCCCAACCTCGTCTGAGACTCATAGATCCACCCATCTCACGGAAGGTTTTTGATTTACATAAATGACCTACGTTGTTCACTTGAACATATGGATTGTCAGCTTTATTCTGATGACACAGCCCTGTATTGCACATATAGAGAACCCACTACAGAAGCATAGACCCATTGAACTTTACATAGATCAGAAAAGGCTTTTACAAACACAAAAATACAGATATTTTTTTTATGTGTTTTTTTTTTATAGTAAGACTATAAAAGAACAACACAACTAAAGTTCCAACTTGGTTTATAAAGGATGGCTTTTATTTGTAGAATTATGAACCAACAGTTTCGGCACTATAAGGCCTTCATTAGGGTTAATACTTCACAAAATTATTCTCATAAGGTGCTCCGTGAGTCATTACATGTCATAGTTATGAATAATGCATTGTGGGTAAAATTATTATCACTTCGGGTTACCATGTTGCCATGGAGATAATAACAACATTTGTATGACATCATGTCTATAATTTGATTATTTTGTTAATTTTATAATTTAATTTATATCATATAATAACACATTTGAACCGTGTAGCAAAGGTACAATATAAGTCGTAACAGTTTAACAAGTATTCCAATAAATAACGAGAAATTATGGCCTAAAAGATTTTTCAGGCATACATGTATGGTTTATAAATTACTTCCTTGGTCTGTTAAGGTAGCCTTCCTTTATAATTGAGTCCTTTAGTGCTCTGCCACAGTTTTGGTTATTCTTCATTACCATTAACTGAAGGTCTGCTAGAAATTCAGATGCAGGTAGAGCTTGTTTGTGGGTTTCTCGTAAACAACAGCAGGGTTGTTTTTCTGGATGTTAGGTTTGGGTACCTGGGTGATGGTTGTGGGTATGTAGTTTGGTGTAGGTTTTGGATTGGTAGTGTTGGTAGGGACATATTCCTCTACCTTGGTGTTGGTTGTTTTTGCTAGTTTTGGTGATGTTTTGTGAATGACATGGTTTGTTTGGGTGCTGGTGAAGGAGGCGGATGATATGTTGAGTTGTAGGATGCCAGTTTCATCGTCATCAACATCGTTTCCTTGAGGGTGCCTGAACTTGTTTTGGGAGTGTTTTTTTTTTGGAGGAGTTAGATGACTCCGAAAAATCAGTGCTTGAGCAGCTTGAGCTTCTTGAACTTGAACTGGGTGTAGAACTTCTGGAGCATGTTGTTTTGGGTTTTGGTGTGGTGTTTTTTTTTCAGAAGTGGGTGTTGAGGTGCTAGGTGTTGGTATTTATTTCTGGAGTGTTTTGTTTAGGTTTTGGTGTGGTAAGTGTTGTTTTGGGTTTGATGGTGATAAGGTTTAGTGGGTGTTGCATGCGTTTTTTTTTGGTTAGCAGCTGAGTCTTACTTGGCACAGGTTTTTTAGAAGTGACGGTCTTCATTGGAGGGGTTTTATTTACAGGGGTTTTCTTTGCAGGGGTTTTCCTTGCAGGGGTTTTCTGGCATTGAATCGCTGTTGTTGGTTTGTTTATCTTGAATATTAACATTTCCCTCGGTTGTTTTATAGCCCTGACGACAGTTTTCTTTGGTTGTTTTGTTGTTTTCTGGGCACTGGAGGAGGTGCCGGTAGGGGAGACCCGCCTCTTGCAGGTGGCCACAAGCCACTTCCTGTAAGGACAAGAGTAGTTATAAATAACTTTGGATTTAATTTGTGATGGGGTTTATAGTAGATGTTTTGGTATTTTTACTTAGGGTTTTTTCTGGTTGTTGATTTTAATTTTTCTGTAGTAAATTTATATAAATTATAGATATTTGGGTATTGAACTAGACACGAAGCTAAATTTCAAAACTCACTGCAACATTGTATATAACAGTATGTCCTATAGAACTTATTTGCTAACTAAGATTAGAAAGAACCTTTCTGATGATTCTGCCAAAAACATATTGACTACTATGATCTTACCTGCAATAGAATATGCTAGTCAAATATATGGTTGTGCCAATAAAACAGGCTTAGAGTGCTTGGAAAGTACACTAAATAGGTTGCTTAAAATATGTTATCCACAATATAAGAATAATAATATCAAAGAGGTGAGGGTTATTAGTGGTGTAGACACACTCAATAAGAAGTGCCAACTCGTTTTATATAGTGACGCCTTTACTTATGAATTACCAGTCCATCTTAGAAGGATTGAGTCCCCTTTGGTGTTCAAAAATGAAATAAGGAAATTTGTGGCTTAATTGGCTTGTGCTGTGAACCCATGGTCTGGGTGTCTGCTTTTTCCCTGTCCCCCCCTCCAAGGTCCGTACTGGGGTACCCCCAACATGCATTTACTAATATTAAATAGCTATGACTAACAATTTTGAATTATAACTACCTTATGAAAAATGTTATTGTCATCTTTCTATTTGCAGTAATAAGCTTATTTCTACCTCTCATATTACTGTGTTAATGATTGATTTCTTCCGCACACCGATGTGTGTTCACATGTATTGTTGTTTGAAGTATTTGTATCTACTAACCCAGTCCACTGTACCAGGACAACTCGGACCAATTTGCGTCCCCCTGCTGCAGTATAAATAAACAGATTTGAATTGAATTGAATTGAAGGTAGCAGAAGGGGTGAAAAAGTAAAGCATGTCCCATCTTAAAATTACCTCAGATTGACAATACCTAGATCTACAACTTTAGGTGGTGAAAATGACAACATTCGGTTGCCATCCTGACTACCTGAAATGGCGGATCCACTGCCGTGAATTTATTGCGAGTCGCATAAAATCTTCCACCAGTGGATCAGCTCTGTAACAAAGCCACAGACACTACACACAAGAAACTCACGGCAGTGGATCCGCCACTTAAGTCATCATGATGATGACTCCGTATTGTCAGTATTGTCACACTGATGACTTAGGATGATGACCTTCTTAGGTTGTCATTGTAAGGATGACAACCTTAAATATAGTCATTATTTTGACTACCTAAAGTTGTAGATTTAGGTATGGTCAATCTGAGGACCTGAAGTCGTAACCACTCAAGAGATTTGCACCTTCCAGGTTTGCAGTGCAGAGGCCTAGTGGAGTAGCGATGTAAAGTCCCGGGGGGGGGGGCACTCACTATATGTCACTGACATGGGTGTGCGGCTGGCAAGGCCACTTTTTGGCCAAAATCCCTCTCACCAAGGCTATAGTTTTGGTCAGAATCCCTCTCACCAAGGGTCACTTTTAGCCAAAACCCCTCTCACCAAGGGTCACTTTTCCCATATTTGACCTCACACTATTGGTCCGAAGGTTGGTGAATCTAGTCCCACAATGTCCAAACCTTTTTTTCAGCTCCAGACCCTTGCCCACTTTATAAAGAATGGAACAAAATGATTTTTCATGTTTTGGTGTTTTTATTTTCAAGTATAATGGGATCGAAAGAGATGTTTAGGAACATTGGTAATGCTATGAGATGATGGGAGACTAGCGGTCACTGCTCTGACTAGATCCATCGACCTTCGGAAAATATAGTGAACTGGGCCAGCCCATGTGGGCCCCAGCTGGCTTCCCTGACATTTACCAGCATTTACCCATCTGGGCCAGGCCCACAAGCCTGGAGAAACCCCATCTGGGGCCCATGTGGTCATGCTGACTGGGAAGTGATTTCATGAAATTCTCCTATAAGGACTAAGGTCCAGAAAAATCTGATCTATCCAGCAAACAAATGAGAAAGCAGGGAACACAGGACTTGTTTGGTTGACTGTGGTATTTGGCAGCATCCAAGGGGATTGATCTGAGTACAGTGTTCAGTTTTTCACTTACAACATTTCCTCTGTTCCAAGCTCAAATAGATGGCAAATCAACATTGATAACAAAGCTTGAGGAGAAAATTGAAAGTCAGTCACCAGGAATTATTAAAGCTTATGTGATAGATGGGATGTTTCTAATCCATTCACAAAAGAATTTACCAGTCAACTAAGTTGGGTTTGCAAAACATCTCCTTTCAAAACTTGCATTTGCAAGCTGGGTTGACTTTGTGTATGATACATACAAGTCACCATCAAAGACACAAAGCAAAATGCTCACAGTTCAAATCAAACTTCTGACATTGGCCAATATTCCATCAAGGGTCCAGAGCAGAAAATGCCCAACAACCTTCAAGTGGCTCTTAATTCTGCACAGTTCAAAACGTCTCACTGCTACACTTCCTTGCAGATGAATGGCAAAAGGATGGCTATGAAGCTGATTTGTCAGGCCATAAGTTGTTCTTTGCTCTGAATGATGCCTGTTATTGCTACCAGGTAATAGATGGGGTAGTAGTGTCTGAAGAAGTTCCAGCATTGACCTCCAAACAAGAGGAGGCTGACACATGTTACATGGAGGTAGACACTAACATTGGCCCGGTGGCCAATGGCCAGTAGTTTTGATTGCTGGCCAGTGATTTTTTTCCAAAACAACATTCCCCAAGATGATTATTCTAACTTCCAGATATATTTCCCCATCTACCAAGTTCCAAATTGAGCTTTTAAACCATTAAAAATGTTGTAATATACCGTGAGAAAGTGAAAAAACAAAACAATTAGGTGACCTTTAGCCTCTGGAAGTAGGTTAAGGTCAAACAATGTATCAATATCATGATGCATGTAACAGATCACATGTCCCTCATCGAATTTTGAAAAGTAATTGAAGAAACTTTATGAATTTTATTTTAATTTTTTTTTTAATTTTCGCACCTTTTTAGGAAAATGCCGATTTTTAGGCATTGTGCACAATTTGCCATCACCAAGAAAACACTTTTTGAAATCTCCATGATTTTCTGGTCAAGGTGGCACCATTTAACATCATGGCCTTTTTCGGAAGCTCGTTGCTGACCAGCTCCTGGTCTACTTGCATGAATTAGTTATTTTAAGACTGCTTTATTAGTGGAGGTAGAATTGTGGTCTCATGTACAGTCAAACTCCTCTCTTCAAAGAGTGCTTCTTGCATATCTGCATATGTGTTTGTGTTATTCAAGATCCGAACGCTACACAATTGTCTACATTCTACAACCGGAACAAGTTATGAATAAATTTGAGAAATAAGTATATACAAACAGGATATAGCGTATAGTAGTCACAGTGGGGGCCAAAGTTGGAGGCACATAATTATAATAGAAATGCATTCATACAACTAAAGTCGATCTCCCTCATAGGCACACTGGGGACATCTATGAGTGTAATTCGAATTACGTACGTAGATCTTAATTGCTATATTAAGGGAAGGGGTCTGAGTTAACATACTTAAAAGGCATTATAGGAGTTGCCATTACATCCACATATGCATAAAGGTTATACCTATCAATTGGTCTGTCATTTAAGGTGTCAAATGCTAAGGGTTTTATCTGAGAAGGTGGAGAAGTTTCTGAAGTATGAGCGTAATTCAGTTTGCACTCAATTCATGCTATGTGCATAATTTATGACAGGTACGTGCATAATTCTGGACAATTTTATCAGTTCAACTCCAATGTTTTAGCTTTAAAATGGCATATTCCTCTTTCAAAAGTGTTAGAATGGTGACTACTATTCAAAGTAAATCCCCTGCCACTATAAATCCAGGCCACCCCTCCTCAGGTAAGGAAAACAGACACATGATCAACACATGATGAATAATGGCTAGGGATACAGTGACCTAACCTGAACAACACAACAAGCGTGCTGTCCTGTTATGTATTGATTGTTATGTGTACCAAATAAATGAATCAAAAGTACCCCCTAACGCAATGGCTGGAATACTGATCTTTCTGATGATCCAGTGGGTGGAGGATGGAGTATCCGGTAGAATAGCTATAAGGTATCTATATTATTTATTTAATTCCTCTATAATACTCCAGAGGAGTCAGAATGTTGTCGGTGTGGAAAACTGAAATGAACGGTTAAACAATTGGAATAGCTCGCTACCTCAAAAGGGAGCGCGCAAAAAAGGCATGTGAAAGTAGATCACTTGACCCAATTTGATGGAATCGTGTCAAGACGCAGGTCAGAGGTGAACGCGCAAGGTTGCACATGCACCTTGATCAGACGCTGGATCCTGCCAAATGAGTTTAGTGCCAGACAGATGTATTTTTGTGTTCCGCAGCTCATTAATGGTTTCTAGAATGTCTTGAAAGAACAGAAGCTTTAATACAGTTAGTAGTCTGTGCACCCCCCATCTGCGCAGACGGTATTACTTGGCTTTTAAAGTAAAAAAAAAATGTGACTGAGCGAGACATTCAGATGACCCTCGTGACAGGTGGGGGGGGGGTGATACCCCCTTACACAGTGGCATTGAAGGGACGAGCAATGTTCAAACTCCAATGAGTTCTGGGGGCACAGTGTCTCCACTAAGTATGGAGGATGTACCGCTCCTCAACGTAGAAAAGCTCAGTCTCTCTGATGATAAGGGAGATCAACCAGTAGGAGAGCAGGATTCCAATTCAGAACTTGAAAGGGAAGCCTTCGGCCCGTATATAGCAAATGCCCTGAAAGGGGTATTCAAAACACCGAGTAGGGTGACCCTCTCCTTTTCGAAAACAGGTCAGTCTACCCCAGCTATGACCCAACAGGAGGAGGGGGTGGCAGCTAAGTTCACCACTGGCTTCAACCCCGGATCCAAAGTGGATACTACTGAGTTATGAAACACAATCCGAAATTTGATCTCGACTTCTCAGTTTAACGAAATGAACATGAAATGGGTGAAAACCTACGGAGACTGTTCTAAAGGGGCAACCGAATGTCAATGGTTTTCTGAAATTGTCAATAAAGCTGTTACAAACTTGGTAAAAAGTCAACCAAGCCCATTGAGGGAGCTGCGTGCACAGATTCCGAAACAGACATGGACACTGAAACAACAGAATCCGTTGGTGAACTCGAGATGGCTTCTCGAATGAAGAAACTAACAAAGAAAAACCCTGAAACCGTTAGGTCAAAGGATTTAAAACCTAAGACTGAACCAAAGGATACTAAACCTGGAAAGGGTAAGAAAGCACTCTTCCAGAAAAAGAAAAAGGAAACGGCTCAAGTGGCTAAGGAACGTAAACAAAAAGAACAAGCAGAAGCCAATGAGGCCGAACAATAGCGTACACTATTGTCTCCTAAAGTTTTATGGAGAGCGAAGAATGTGATATGGAAGATACCTCGACACCACCAACTGAGAGTGGAAATTAGTTTTTCTCAATGCACAGAATAAGTTCAATAAGTTTCGACATATGAGGTTTAGAGATTGTTGTATGGGCAAGAATGATAAAAAGCATGCTGCCCCTCCCGAAATCTATGAAGACAGATTGGAGGACTACAAACAGTGGATAAGGTGGAGCAACACTGAAAAGTTAGTTTTCAAGGTATATTGGGACTGGTTTAATAGGGTGATGCTGTGGACGTTTTAGAGTCATTTTCAGGACTATTGTTACAAAGTGTTCATAGATGGAGTATTCTATAGTGCTACTATTCCATTCATTCTCGAATAACACATGTCTATATACCTATCGATTCCTAGGTGAAATGTATAGATAAAACTAAGACTTCAGGCATGTGGTGTGGTAATCGACCTAGAGTGCATTCAGGTATAAAACCAATCAACAGTAACATGCACTTTAGAAGATGCTGTACACCTACCTACGGGGGCAGAATGATTCTACCATGTGTGTAGCTTGAACTTCTGTATTAACAGTGCTCTAAGTGCATTATCTGAAAATGATTGCATTACCACTGATATCGGGGTACTGTTTTGAATGAGCCATCCAACGTTCAAAGTGTTTACTCTATGTAAATAAAAGCAATAAAGATATTTCTCTAGAAACCTCATTTCGAATCCAATAGTTATTGTTCGCTATAATCGCTCGATACCTACAACAGCATATGAGAATCCCCAATTTTGCATATGGTGTTTGTATCAAATATATTATTTATAAATGATTCTAGAAAGTGCTGCAGCTGTATTTGTATGAATTGGTGTGATATTGACGAATATCATGAGAATGAATGTCAATCTTGCTTACTAAATAAAAAAAAGATCGATGAATGCAGAGCTCCTCTATCATATTTTGAAAGTTCCATTTGAAAATACAAAAAGTCAATTCCTAAAGATGGGGACACATTAACATTTTTTATAGGAATATTGCATATGCTTGTAAACACTTCACATAATAGATATCTGCTCATTTTTCTTGCCAATCAATGGGTTGTCTCATTGCATACAAGTCTGTTAATGTCATAACGGTGGTGTTAGGCTTTAATATCCCATTCATCAGAGATATCAGGCCATGCATCATACAAATGTTCAATCTATACAAGAACCATCTTATTCAGTCCCTGTAATGTTTCCATCCTGTAATGACATAAGCTACTCCATGACCTGCTCTCCATTTGTAGGCCTACCATAAAACCTAGCATATAAGCCACACCCACGTAATAGCTCCATCTCCAAATTTGTCAAACCCTATGAGCTGCACCTAGGGTTTATAAACTGTGGTTTTAGTAACTTCTATAGTGTGAAAACCTGGTTTAGGCTGATCTTACAAGCTGCATTTCCTGGAATGGTCAATATTTCACAGCCTATACACAGGGGTTTACAGTATGTGATATTATAGATGTCTGGTGCTACAATCCCAGACAACCTGCACTACTCAGACCCCACAGTTCATGATATCATGCCAGCTGTAAGTAGACAGACCAAGGGCCCTAACTCAATAACCTAGACCACTGAGTCATGGGAACTGCTCTACACCAGGCATCCTGCTCAATCACTTCCCCATCAGGACCAAAGGTGGCCATATTTGATAAATTATTTGACATGTTGACCCTTAGTATAGTGGTCCTTAGTTTGATTGCCAAGGTGCTTATCAATTTCAATACTGCTCTTCCATCAGCTCTTATTTGAGACTGGACCTTATTTGAATATTGTTTTAGGGCTAAATATTGATTTCAAATACAACAATACCCCTAGAACGTCTTCAAGACTGGCAACCATTTGAGACCATGGCTTTTTCATACCGCCAACTTGGAGAGCTTCCAACATACTAGTTTCTTTGGCAAGAGTTGGCAAAATGCCCAAAAGGACATTGCATGGCATTACTAAGTCTCTTCCGTTTGCAGGTTCTAGAGATGCCAAAAGCTTCGACTGACCTCTTTGGCCTCACAGTTCAAATCTTTGCCAATTAAACGACTTGAGACTAGTGATCCCCAACCTCCTCTGAGACTCATAGATCCACCCATCTCACGGAAGGTTTTTGATTTACATAAATGACCTACATTGTTCACTTGAACATATGGATTGTCAGCTTTATTCTGATGACACAGCCCTGTATTGCACATATAGAGAACCCACTACAGAAGCACAGACCCATTGAACTTTACATAGATCAGAAAAGGCTTTTACAAACACAAAATTACAGATATTTTTTTTATGTGTTTTTTTTATAGTAAGACTATAAAAGAACAACACAACTAAAGTTCCAACTTGGTTTATAAAGGATGGCTTTTATTTGTAGAATTATGAACCAACAGTTTCGGCACTATAAGGCCTTCATTAGGGTTAATACTTCACAAAATTATTCTCATAAGGTGCTCCGTGAGTCTTTACATGTCATAGTTATGAATAATGCATTGTGGGTAAAATTATTATCACTTCTGGGTTACCATGTTGCCATGGAGATAATAACAACATTTGTATGACATCATGTCTATAATTTGATTATTTTGTTAATTTTATAATTTAATTTATATCATATATTATCTAACTATCTGAGCCTCAACAGTGCTTTTTTGCTCATAACCCCAGTGCGTTATCCAGCCATAACGCACTCTGAGACCTTTTCTTCGTCTTCAAGAAGCTGCTGGTTTCAATCCGGACATGTTATTAAATTGGAGAAGTATAGAATGTCAACTCCTCCATACGTTTCCAGTTAAAACCGTTTAGGTTCAACGGGGAATCGATCCCCAGCCGCTGGGGCAGGAGGCGAGCTCGCTGTCCATTATACCAAGCCGACCGGTGATACAAATCAATGTACATCAAGTATTTGAAATATTTTTCCCACATACCTGATGTTTGCAGACCTCGTTAGTGTAATGGTTCGTATTGACTTATATGCTGGGTGGCTCTTTGGCTCGCTTACCACTAAAAACACCAACACAACACGAGTAGTTCGGGTTGGGCAAAGCCCCAGAAACCCCTACCTCTCAGGTAGGACTTTATTCCACTCTGGTCTACAGGTTAAGCTGCGCGTCTGGACTGGACTAGGTCCAGTCACCTTCTGCCGCTCGTCCGGCTCCTTAGTAGGAGCTGGACGCGAGGCATGGTGCCGCCCCGTCTTGTACCAACGGGGTATCACAAAGCGACACCTAGCTGGCATAGAAGGAACAGGCACCACACGAACACGTCTCTCGGATGAACGGCACTAATATATATACGACGATACCGGCCCCTACACCACCCCCACCAGACTATACCTAGGGTTGGGTGTAATTAACAAATACCTATTGTTAGCTTTATACAGTAATATCATACACAAATAGGTAAGTCTATATATACAGTTCGTATAGGATATAGAACACTTAGGGGCATTATAAATAATATGTACATAATGAGGCATCGTCGCATATAACCCGAAGTAATGATAATTAATAATAACAAATAGGAAGTGGCGCCTTATGCACCATCGACCTATGGTGATATTTAGTAACAGTGTTACAATGATGTTATTATTATAAACGAGACGCATTTAAAAGTTGTAGACGAGTAATCAGATGATATGAATAAAATTTTACAGTATTAACTAACCGACCCGAGGTGGGGTAGATAACCCGAGAAAAATTTTGTTTGTTTTAATTACAAGAATATAGATATGGTATAAAAATATATTTATACAAAAATAATAATACTGATAAATATAGGTGTCCTACCAGGGTAGCAGGATCACCCTTACAATATACCGGACTTCCGGCGAATCTGGAACGACTGGTTTCTGCAGCTCCATCCGGCGACATATGTGTGGTGGCAAGCCACGTTGCTGTTATGATGTGCCCTGATGAAGATGGGAAGATGGAGTCCCGGGTAGGTGTGGTAATCCTTTTTGGCGTGTCGGGTCCATCTTCACTGCAGGTTCTGTTCCAGATTAAGGGTCCAGCGTAAGGAACAGTGCCTCTGGCATATTAAATGCTTTTACCCTCGGGTACAAAGAAGACAGCGTCAGATGGACACTTAAAGATCTTCCGGATCCGTGTCCATCTTCTCAGCCGACTCCACTGAGGCAGATGGAGCCGAGCTGCTAGAGCTGCTCGCAGAGAGCGCCGCGGAAGCCTCGCTGGGCGTATCGCTCCCCAAGCTCAAGGCCCTCATCACCGCGGATGAACTGTCCATTGCCTCGGATGCAGGTGAAGCAACCGTGGCAGTTGGAGCAGTCCGGGTGACAGAAGGGGGCGGAAGCAGGAGAGCTGCCGGAACTGACGGAGCAGCCGGGACCGGTGGAGTGGCCGGAACCGGTGGAGCAGCCGGGACCGGTGGGGCATCCGGTGGGACATCCGGGATGAAGATAAGGGACGACGGTAAGCCGTCCCACTCCTCCAGATGTTTCCCGAATGCCAGGAAAAATTTGAGGTCAGCCTCCTTGAACCTGTGAATGTACCTGGCGTTCTCAGCTTGGTGGAACTCCTTAAGCTTTTCAGCTTCCATCTGCTGACGCCGGCAGGATTCGAGAGCCTCCTCGACTTTCTTCCTTTCCAGCTGCCTGATTTTATCTTCCTCCCTCTTCTGGACTTCGTATACCAGATTGAGGGTGGCTTCAGTCATCACCCGCCAGTAGTCGACTGACTTCTGGCGGTGCAATGCCTGCCACTCTGCCATCAGTTCATTCTGGATCTGAACCGTTTGGACATCCCGGTGGCAGTTGGAGCAGTCCGGGTGACAGAAGGGGGCGGAAGCAGGAGAGCTGCCGGAACTGACGGAGCAGCCGGGACCGGTGGAGTGGCCGGAACCGGTGGAGCAGCCGGGACCGGTGGGGCATCCGGTGGGACATCCGGGATGAAGATAAGGGACGACGGTAAGCCGTCCCACTCCTCCAGATGTTTCCCGAATGCCAGGAAAAATTTGAGGTCAGCCTCCTTGAACCTGTGAATGTACCTGGCGTTCTCAGCTTGGTGGAACTCCTTAAGCTTTTCAGCTTCCATCTGCTGACGCCGGCAGGATTCGAGAGCCTCCTCGACTTTCTTCCTTTCCAGCTGCCTGATTTTATCTTCCTCCCTCTTCTGGACTTCGTATACCAGATTGAGGGTGGCTTCAGTCATCACCCGCCAGTAGTCGACTGACTTCTGGCGGTGCAATGCCTGCCACTCTGCCATCAGTTCATTCTGGATCTGAACCGTTTGGACATCCCGGTGGTCAACAAACGTGTTCGGATCCTGAAGACCTGACAGTGTGTCCGAAATTAGCTCCATCAGGGGTGCCCGAGGGCCCGTTGGTGGAGCTATGACTGGTGGAGGCACGGTGGCTTCCACTGAGGCAGGTGGAGTACCTGCTGGAGGAGCAGACGGGCCCTCAACCGTAATTCCGCCCCGGCCTCGGCCACCACCCGGGGAAGCTCGGGTGGACTCCAGCCCACCACGGCCTCTACCACGGGGTTTGGTCCGGCCCAGGGAGGTAAGGACCTGCAACTCGGGTCCAGCTGGTCCCATAGCAGGGAACTTCGCCACGTACTCACTATACGTGGGGCGCTTGCCGGAAGATCCCTCTCCAGCCCAGTAGGATGTATACGCAGATGGGGGAGCGAAGACTTCGTCCCCATCATCATGGCTGCCAGAGGCTTCGCCCGGGCGTTGTTCCGCGGGTGCAGGTGTAGAGGTGGAAGGTGTCGCCGGAGTGGCCGCCTGGCTAACCGCCCTACGGGCCTGGTTGCTGGGCATATCCAGAGCCGAGACTTGTTGTCCCGACTCGCGACGATCAGCTGGGTTTGCTGGTCTTGGCTGGTCCTTGCTACCCGAAGGGCTTACGGACCGGTCTGCTCGGGTCCTTTTGGAAGCACCGGTAGCTGTTGTTGTGCCTCCGCCGGGACCCTTCGAGCGGGCCTTGGCCTTCTCCCGCTTATCGTCCCCTCGCCACTTTTTCACCTTCAGGTGCACCTCACTGGGCATCCCGAACTTCGTGGACGAGAAGTTGATTTGGAAGAAGGTCAACAAGTTGCCGCTCTTCCATGAGCAGAATCCGGTCTCGAATGCCTGCTCTTTAACGTCTTTCACGCTCAACGAGGCCCAGTTAGCTAGGAGCTCGTTGAAGCACTTGATGGCTCGTTTCCTGGTTTTCTCCAGGCCGATACCATGGGCTTTCTGCAAGTGCAGAGCCATGTCTCAGCGCCGGTGAGTGCTAAACGAGCCATCACACTGTTTGCAGGCTTCGTCTCGAACATCTTCTCACCCGTGAGAGCCAGCTGGCATGACTCGAATGGGCACCGTCGGCGGTTGCCGGTTGGTCCCCATTGGGTCATTGCCCACTGGACTTTCGTCCGGGCCTCGTAGCTGTAAATCGACCCCAATTTGGATTTCAGCTGATCAATCCAAATGAGGTAGAATTTACCTACAGGCGTATCCGAGGGGCCGGATTTCATCCACTCCTCGTCATCGCTGTCACCGTCCTTATTGACGGCGCCGGGACACATGTAGTGGACCGTGTCGTAGGCACAGTCCGCGAAGCAGCGGGGAGTCCGTTCCTTGAACCCCTCGGCTGCATTCTTCCACATCCATTTCTGATTGTCGTCCTTCGGGACATCCGTGGTCATTTATTCCCACGTTGTCACGAACTCCAAATCAGATTTGGCCGACTCGGGCAGTTCTGGATCGCTGTCGCTGTCCTCACTGTCCGTGTAGATACCTGCTCCCCTACGGCTGGCTCGGCTGGTGGTGGTGGTACCAGCCGAAGCCTTGGTAGAGGACTTGGCGCTTTTTACGCTGGTACTGGCAGTGGAAGCTGCAACAACCGAGGTGGCTACTGTGGTGGTTGTGGTGGTGGAGGCGGGCGCCTTTGGCTGGCCCTTACCCCTCGGCTTGGTGGGGGGCGTAGGCTCTGCCGGAGACGCTTTCGCTCCGTTCTTCTTCTTCCGGCGCTGAACCTTGGTTGGCTGCGCCAGCATCTCAGGACTGGAATCCGACTCCCGTGGATTCCTGTCCTCTGTACGAGGGCTCCTCCTTCCGCTGACCGGGGAGTCAGAGTCGGAAGAGACCTTGGCTTTTAGTTGGGCCTGCTGCTTGCGATGGGCCCGGCGAGCTGCGGTGAGCTGCTTCTGCTGCTTGGCAAGCTTGGCTCGCTTGGCCTCGACAGCAGCCTGCTGGCGCGAGATGTCCTCTTCCGAGATCTCACCAGGTGCGTCCGGAATGTCGGCAGCTGGGTCGGTCTCGGTTGTGGACCTCTCGACGGCGATGCGAACATCCTCAGCCTCCAGATCACTCTCGGTGAGAGGACCCTTCGGCGCAGGTTTGCGGGTCAATCGCTTGACCCGGTCGGTTTCCACCGAGGACAAAGTGACTGTGGAGTCTGTATCCATGTCGGATTCAGACTCTCTTAACTCCGAGGCCTTTCGGGTGATGCCCTCGGAGATCAGCACGGCTCGGGCCAGACTCTCGTTGACCGCCATCTTCTCCGCTAACTTCAGGTAGTTGCGAAGCCAAGAGACTGGCATATTGTCAGCCAACTCGTCACTGCACGAGTCCATTACCAGAATCTTGAAATCATCTGGTATGGGCTCGGGCACGCCTTGCTCCACCGCCATCGGTCCGCATCCGAACATGGAGGCGTGCATGGGGATGTAGGTCCCCCAGGAAGTGTACACTACACCGGCCTCGCGATCGACGTGTGCCATACGTTCGATCCGAGTCTTGAATCCCGGAGGATACATTGGAATGTCCAGGACATCCACTTTGCTACCCGAAGCGGCTGCTGCAGATGAGCGCTCCGGGCGTGGTGGTGGTGGAGGTGGCATCCTCTCCCGGTCGGTGGCCTCAGCCATAGCCGAGAGCGTCCGGGCGGCCTCCTCTGTCGAAGAATCCATAGATTCCTCGACCCGAGACGGGACCTTCGGGTCCTCGCCTAGTTCCAACAGAACGTTGGCAGTCTGACGCGCGGCGTCAATCGTCCCCTGTGCCATGGCACTGAGGGCGACTTCCAAATGATTTGGCGTCTGTGTTGAACTCCTCCCGAAGGATTCGTCCAACAAAAGGTTGAAGTTAGGCAAGCTAACCGACAGCTAGGGGCCTGTAAACTGCCAACACTAACTAGAGCAAAAACGGGTGGCGTCTAACCACCACGAGTCCGCTCTAGTTATGACCAGTATGACGTCACACATCTCGTCTCGCGAGATCCCGCCGTGGCTATCCGGTGACCTAGTTCCGAGCTTTCCCGCCGCACCCGCGGCGCCACCTAGGGAACTAGATCCGAACTAACATTCGACTCGACATGCGAGACGCGGCCTACCACCCGAGTGTTATCTGCTGGAGTTTGGCGGTGTATACAACGCTTCAAAGCGAATGTACCGGTTAATCCGACCGCCGCTCACGGGATACAGCTACCCGGGGAGGGCACGTTCGGCATCTCCAGCCGTGGGACGTATGTTACCCGCCTATGGCGGACAACACACAGCAGCTCGTTGTGTACTGAGTTAGGTTACGGCAGACCTCAACCGGGGACTGCGTCTAACGCATTCGGTTAGCCTTTTATTTTTCCCGGCTTTACGTACGGCCTTTTCTGGATTCCGCTTAGCCACTGCGGGCACCTTCCCATACGTAATGCCTTCACTCAGCGAGACATTTTTCCTTTTCTTACGATTAGGTCGTTTCCTGGCCTTCGTCTTCTTTTTTACCATAACCTCGTCTCCCGGCGTCTTTCTCGGCCGGCCTCTAGGGCGCTTCATCGGTACTACCACGCTCGGCCCACTAGGGACAGATACAGGTGGTTTGGAACCGAACTCCCTCTCCGCCTCTTCGCGTCCCTTCCAGGGCCGAAGTTTTCCGACATTTGTCTTCCATTTCCTACCAGTTAGGCAGTCCTCCATCATCACCGTGGACTCGGAGATGACACGAATTATTTTAAACGGACCTTCCCAAGGCGTTACGAGCTTCAGCTTCTCTAGCGGCTCGTAATACCTTAGTACTTTGTCCCCAACATTAAAACGAATTCGTTTAGCATTGGTGTCATAGCCCACCTTCTGCCACTTCGCACTCTTCAGCAGTTCTTTACGAACGGCCTCGTATGCCTGTTTGAACCTGTCCCTTAATGACTCCACAAACAACACAGTGCAGGGCGCCTCCGGGTCTATCCCAACCACTCCATACACTAAGTCGGCGGGCATTATGATGTCCTCGCCGAACACTAGCATGTTGGGGGTGCAATTAGTGGATGAATGGACAGTGTTGTTGTAGGCATGTACCACAAACTTGCACTGTTCATCCCAGTCGTCCTGGTGGGTATTAACCAGGGGCTTTAGCACTTGTATGAGGGTTCTGTTGAAACGCTCTACCTGCCCATCCGACTGTGGTCGGTATGGATTTGTTCGGGTCTTGCAAATGGCTAGGTAATGGCACATTTCCTGCCATAGCTCCGACTCGAACTCCCTTCCTTGGTCGCTGTGCATCATAAGGGGAACACCCAAATGGAGCACCCAGCCTTTCACAAATGCCTCCGCACACGTGGCGGCTTTGTGGTTAGGAAGGGGGAACACCCGAGTGTACTTGGTATAATAGTCGGTTACGACCATCATACAAGTATTGTCTCGGGGCGTCGTTTTAATTCCGCTGATGATATCTATCGCCACTCGAGCGAATCTGATACCAAACAATTCCTGGGATAGGGGTTGCTTACCCAGGCCGGGTCCCGGCTTGTTTTTACAACAATCCGGGCAAGTGGCGATCCACCGGAGCAGGTCGCCTCTCATACCGGGCCAGTAGTAACGCCTTTGTAGGCGCTCTATTGACCTTTTCTTACCGAAATGGCCACTCGTTTGATGACCGTGGCAATAATACATGATATCCCTCCTCATTGGGGTGGGTATCACTATTTGCAACAGCCTACCATTGGTGGGAGTTGTCTTCCACCTACATAGTATGCCGTCTCGGATCTCTAGCTCGGTCCATTGGGCTAGCAATCGCCTCGCCTCCCTATCTTCTAGGGATACCAACGGCCTTGCCGGTTTAATACCTGACCGTAGGCATTCCATTATGCGCGCAGTGGTGGGATCCGACTGTTGGAACTTCTTGATGGTCTCCGGGGACCAATCGAGATAGCTACACACAGCCTCCTCCCAGGGGATACGGGGGGTGGTATAATTAAATACCAACCCGGCTACCACAGCATTGTGGGCCCCGCAGTCTTCACAAGTGGCATTTTGGCACCTTCGGATAGGTCGTCTCGACAAGGCATCCGCATTGATATGTTTAGCACCGGGTCGGTGCTCTATTTGCTTATGCTCTAATCCAAATTCGGATAGGTGAGCTAACCATCGTCCAATCATCCCCTCGGCGTCCTTAAAGTTAAGGAGCCACCTAAGAGACGAATGGTCGGTTCTTAAAGTAAAGTCACTTCCCCAAAGGAAATGCTTGAACTTCTTCGTATACACCACCACAGCGAGGAGTTCTCGCTTGGTGGTACAATAATTTCGCTGTGTCTTGCTTAACGTGTTGCTAGCAAATGCTATTGGCACTTCCACTCCCTCCTGGACCTGAGAGAGAGCTGCCCCAATTGCATCGTTGCTCGCATCGGTGTCTAAGATGAAATGTCCCTTGGGAGTGGGATATTTCAACACGGGTGTATTCCTAAACAAATCTTTTATTTTATTAAAAGATTCTTCTTGCTCGCTGGTTCATGGGAATGGGTCCCGTGCCCTACCCGGGGTCCAGTGAGCTAAGCACTGCATGGGGAAGCTCACACGAGAGTAATTCGGTATGAAATCACGGTAATAGGAACAGAATCCTAAAAATGATCTCACCTCCTTAGCACTCGTGGGTCTTTCCCAATTTTCCACAGCTTCCAATTTTTCCGGATCTGCACTCACCCCGTTAGGAGTAATGATCCTTCCCAAGTATGTAATTGTTTTCTTAAACAAATTACACTTCTTGGGTTTAAGTTTAAGACCGTTTGATAGTATCCGGTCGAGGACCAATTGCAGATTCGCCAGGCATTGCTTGAACGACTTGCCGAACACGACCACATCGTCCAAGTAGACCAAGCATTTCTTCCACAAAAGATCACTCAGTAAGGATTCCATCATAGCCTCGAATGTAGCGGGGGCGTTACACAATCCGAAGGGTAAGACATTATACTCGAATAGCCCCATATGACTGGAGAACGCTGTTTTCTCCTTGTCATCGGGGTGCATCGGTATTTGCCAATACCCGGACTGTAAATCCAAGGTACAGAACCATTGGTTTCCGCCCAAGCTATCTAAAGTCTCGTCTATCCTTGGTAAAGGATACGAGTTCTTCTTTGTTATACCATTCAGTTTCCGGTAGTCGACACAAAAGCGGATTGTACCGTCTTTCTTAGTGGTCATACAAACAGGGCTGGACCAGGGACTCGAGCTAGGCACGATTACCCCTAGGTCCAACTGTTTTTGTATTTCCTCTTCACAAATTAACTTCTTCTTTAGAGGAAGTCTACGATACGGAATTTTAAAAGGTTTCTCGTTGCCCACATCTATGGTGTGCAACACCTTATCGGATCTACCCACCGGTCCTCCCTCCCTACCAAAAGCACTCTCGTACTTTTGTAGGAGTTTCGCTAGGCAATCCTTATCCTCCGTATTCTCTAAATCAGACTGATCAATCAGCTTTTGAAATTCTTCATCCAAAGGATGCTTACTAACAGGGTTCAGTGGTTTATTGAATTTGGCCTCGGCGACATGTTCTACCGAGCTCATCCTCCCCATACTGTCGCCTCGCTTCAAGTAAACCACTGAACCACTTCGGTTAGTCATGGGTAATACAGTCCAAGCTGCATTAGCCACTAATGTATCCACTGAGTCTAACCCGATGCTCGACAAGTACACCGTATCGGGTTCATAGACTCCAGTTTCATTCCTTTGAGCCATGGACCCGCCACAAAGGACATCGCAGGTGGTACCCGGTGGGATCTTTACCGTATGTATCACTGATGCGACCGAAGACACCTGTCTCAATACGCATTGGACATGCAAGTCATACGGGTTCCGTATACTCATCATACCGTCCCTCGGGTCCAAGATGGCCCCGTACAAGCTTGCAAAATCCAGTCCGAGGATTCCGTCATCACTAACCTCTGCTATAGTCGGCGAAAGAACAAATTCTTTGCCTCCTATACGGATAGGCATAAACGTCCTACCAAATGTACGCATACTGCTTCCTTCGGCCGTGCAAGCATTTACGCCCGTTTTGAGGTTCTCATGGCTGCTGGCCACCGAGTCGAAAAACCTTTTTGACACACAGGAGTGGCTAGCTCCGGTATCCACCAAGAATTCTCCTACCCGGCCTTCCACAGATATGGGACATACCACCGTCTCCCCCCTAAGGGTGAGGGGTTACTGGTAAACTGGTGAAAGTCTCCCGAATCACCAAGATTCAATCTCAGGAATTCCAGACACGGATGACTTGGGGGAAGGCGTGTCCCACACACTCGGATCAACTCTTTGATCCATCCTTCCTCTCCCCTAGTGCGGCCACTCGCCTCCATATGTTCACTCCCGTACATACAAGCACTAGGGTCCCTAGCCCCGGCCAAGGTGGAGGGGTGCGCACCCACAGCCACCCGGCCTCCAGGTGTAATTGATTCGAAATCTTCCACCGGGTCACCCCCGGTAGCATTTTGGCATTCGTTCTTCCCCGGGGTCATATCAGATGCCGTTGATACAACCCCCACTAGTTTTCCACCTCAGTGGAATCCGTAGAGTTCTCCCTTCCTTCGCCATTGTCCTCGGCTTCATAGAAGGCAGCCATTACCGGCTTAGCAGCGGTACACTCAGATGAATAGTGTCCCATGCGCTGGCACCTGAAACACTCGGCGATCCACTCGGGGTCTTTGCCGACTGGCTTGGATGGCATCGGTAATTTTCTTACACATGTCCTCCCTTCACTTTATCAGTGCTTACGGGAGGTTTGGCTGCCTTTTCGCTGACCTTCGGGTCACTCTTGACCTCGGGTGATGGTCTAGAGTCCCTTGGCTTATTGAGCGCCTTCCTTGGAATATACTTCCTGCCTGTAGTATTCTTCCTTAATTGAACCGAACAGAAGGTACCGTCCTCCTGTTCGATTTCAATCAATTCGAAATCGTCTGAGGGAACTTGTACCTCAGACTGCTGGACTACTGATACCAGGGGAGCCGAGCTGCTGGCATTCGGTATGTCTCCAGCTAACATCGTTCGCTTCTTCACGGCCATATCTATACCATTAAATATGTCGTGAAGCGTTACGCCTTCTTTCCAGGCATCCCTGGCAGCAATCTGCTCATCTCGGTCTCTCAGACCCTTGACGAATTGTGTAATCAAATCGTCCATATACCAGTCCTGGTTTTCAGTACCGGGTCTAGCCTTGCTTAGCAGGGCATGGAGCTCCATACCGTATGCTCGGAAAGCTTCGTTAGGCTTCTGTGTACGTTTCTTAAAACGGACCATCGGGTCCTCCTTGACCATGTTACATAACAGTCCGCTAGCAGATTCTACCAACTGCTCAAAACTCCCTACGAGACCGTACCAGGTCCGCCATTGCTCTACAGCCATGCGACCCGGCCCGCCTTTCAAACATCTTACCAGATGCGGCTTGGCCTCGTATGGGGTCCACCCATTACAGTTCATCACATCGATGAAGTCTTCAAACCACTCTTTCCATGGTCGAGTACCGTCATATTCTTTTGGAATAACGGCCACCCTTCGGGCAGAATTATGAGCATACATCAATCTAGTGCATTGCTGTTTGCTCCATTCAATCGCCTTGGTTTCATTCAAGGTTTGATTGCCCCCTATACCACCGAAGCTCGTATTGCCCGGTGGAGGTGGTGGTGGTGGCTGTGTATACGTCCACTGTAGACCACTGTGGTTCGTATAGCCCGCACCACCCTGGTTAGGGCCGGGACCCGAGGTACCACTGTAGCCTGTGGTACGCGGGGCACCGCCCCCTCCTTGCGCGCCTTGATAACCGCCGCCGGATGGTTGGTTCCCCACCGGATGACTGCCATCGTTCGATGGTTTGGGTTGGCTGCTGTCATTACCAGCTCCCAACCCCACACTATCTCCCGGATCCACATGTATGTGGAATCCGTTAGTCTCCGCACTACTGTCAGAGGCGTCCCGTGGTACATAGTCCGGGTCCAGGTTGTGGACTATGGGGACTTCACTTATCCGGACTCTACTAGTTCGGCCATGTTTATCTTGGGTTCTGATATAACTCCCCCTTGATCTACATTCCGCGTCGCATTATCATTGATAAAAGGATTATACGGCGGATGCTTCGGCGTAGAACAGGAGACTGGGTCACCCTGTTTAACGAAAGTCGAGTTCGGGTTTGTATCCTTACTCGCCGGAGGGGCATTCGCTTGCTCCTGCTCCTGTAAATAACTCTCCATGGCAGACTTATTTATTGTGAGGGTAGCTAAATCTGTGGTCAGGTTTCGCTGTTCCTCCCTCAGCTGTGCGTTTTCTGCTAAGATTTCGGATCGAATCTTTTCATTTTCCGCCACAGCTCGGTTTCGTTCTTCCTGAGCGGCCAAAGCCTCTCGCTTAAAAGTATCCTTTAGTAAGCGGTACTTTTCACCTTTTTCTTTCTGAGACCTTTGGTACTCATTGGTCTCTTTCCTTATCTCGGCTTGTTCCGAGACCATTCTGGCCTCTGTCTCCGCCTTCCGGAGTTGAAGTTTCTTTAGCTTCTCCTCCATAGCATGCAACTCGGATTGTAATCTGCTTACATCCCGGGCCTTAGCAACCTCTTCGGCTCTAGCCTTTTCGATTGCTCTAAGTCTATTGGCTTCTTCGAGTTCTAACTCAGCCAATCTTTTCTCTTTCTCGCGTTCGTCTCTCTCCTTCCGCTCCAAGCGATGGGTTACGGAAGTTAGACGATATTTTAGGTCAGATTCTTTTAGAATCGCCTCCTGTTCCTCGGATTGTAATTTTCCGATCCGAGACTTAGCTTCTTCTATTTTTAATTGGGCAGCCATGCATTGTTCATGTTGCCTTTTAGCCTGTAACTCTACCTGTTCTTTGGCTTTCAAATAGGCCGGGGTAGTTTTATACCCGGGACCCATTCGACGTCCGTATATAGACCTGCGGCTGCCTCCAGGGTTGAACATGGAGTCAGACAAGCCTTCGTCCAGAGATCGGCCTAGGTGATGCCTTTCCGAGCTCTTCGGTTCAGTATCCCTAGGCTTAATCTTCGCATTCACTTCTGGGACCACTGGGTCCCTTATGGCTTTATCATCGTCGCTGTTATGATCCGACGATGTCATTAATGGGGCTACCCCGTTTGCACCGTCTGGTACCGCTTCCGGGGGGGTTGCAGTACGTTTCCCAGGGCTTTGTGTTACTGGGATACCCAAGTTACTAGCCGAGCCTGCTGGTACCATAGGACACAGTTGGCGTCTGCTAGTTATAGCTTGGGACCAATCACTCAGGTCTAAAGTTGGGGGTTTTATTACCCCCTTAAACAATCCCGTATCCGGTACTACCGTTTGCGGTGTACCCGGATACAAGTTTACGATACCATCACCTGTGGTACCGTCCATCAGACCGGGTGTCGAGAAAACAGTTCGGACACCCGCCGGATTATACATTTGTTGTTGACTGGGCTTCCAGTCTAACAACAGATGCTGGGATGTGAAGTCATCCTCTTCGAATCCCTCTAGCCCAGGCTGGGGGGATCCGCTTCGGGTTTCCCGAGGCTTTCGGCCAATGTGGCCGAGCACCACCCCCGAACCAACTGGTCACGGCACCAGTGTAATGGTTCGTATTGACTTATATGCTGGGTGGCTCTTTGGCTCGCTTACCACTAGAAACACCAACACAACACGAGTAGTTCGGGTTGGGCAAAGCCCCAGAAACCCCTACCTCTCGGGTAGGACTTTATTCCACTCTGGTCTACAGGTTAAGCTGCGCGTCTGGACTGGACTAGGTCCAGTCACCTTCTGCCGCTCGTCCGGCTCCTTAGTAGGAGCTGGACGCGAGGCATGGTGCCGCCCCCTCTTGTACCAACGGGGTATCACAAAGCGACACCTAGCTGGCATAGAAGGAACAGGCACCACACGAACACGTCTCTCGGATGAACGGCACTAATATATATACGACGATACCGGCCCCTACATTAGCATAGATTTCAATGGAAACTGGTGGAGTTATTCACAGGAAAACATTGTTAGATATCCTATATGAACATGCCATGCCAAATTCCTCCATTTTCTTCGAAATAAATAAGAATCCATTGATTTTCCATAACGATCCAATGCACACGGCCTGGTACACGGCCATTTCGTCTTGTTGACAAAGCAGGGAGGTGCCCGGATGTAAGAACTAGGTCAGCCACGCATCGAACAAGGAATGGCCGTATGAGGTGGGTGCCGACACGTATCGATGTGGAAAATCAATGGATTCTTATTTATTTCGAAGAAAATGGAGACAAAATGTATGCGAACACGAACTAGAGATCGTATATTTGGCGCTGCTAGAATAACAGGGCGTGACATCCTTGGATTATACCCGAAAATTCATTGGAAATACGAGGGTTTGACGGGTGGACTAAAAACAATGGCTACGCTGGCTTGTCAAACCGTGCGGATCGGATGCACTTACAAAATGTCTTCTCATGGATTAATTCTTGGGTTATAAGGTAAGAAATTAATACAAAATGGAGAAATATGTTCGATAAACGCTTTAATCAAGTTATGATAGAGCACTTGTGGGTCTATGGTTCAATATTCCACTCCCGCTTCGCGGTCGTGGAATATTGAACCATAGACCCACGCGTGCTCTATCATAACGTTGATTAAACGCTAAATAACACATTTGAACCGTGTAGCTAAGGTACAATATAAGTCGTAACAGTTTAACAAGTATTCTAATAAATAACGAGAAATTATGGCCTAAAAGATTTTTCAGGCATACATGTATGGTTTATAAATTACTTCCTTCGTCTGTTAAGGTAGCCTTCCTTTATCATTGAGTCCTTTAGTGCTCTGCCACAGTTTTGGTTATTCTTCATTACCATTAACTGAAGGTCTGCTAGAAATTCAGATGCAGGTAGAGCTTGTTTGTGGGACGTGGGTTTCTCGTAAACAACAGCAGCGTTGTTTTTCTGGATGTTAGGTTTGGGTACCTGGGTGATGGTTGTGGGTATGTAGTTTGGTGTAGGTTTTGGATTGGTAGTGTTGGTAGGGACATATTCCTCTACCTTGGTGTTGGTTGTTTTTGCTAGTTTTGGTGATGTTTTGTGAATGACATGGTTTGTTTGGGTGCTGGTGAAGGAGGCGGATGATATGTTGAGTTGTAGGATGCCAGTTTCATCGTCATCATCATCATCGTACATAGCCAGTTGCCTGCTATATCAGACAGTGGTGAGAGGGGGTGTTTCCTTGAGGGTGCCTGAACTTGTTTTGGGAGTGTTGTTTTTTTGGAGGAGTTAGATGACTCCGAAGAGTCAGTGCTTGTGCAGCTTGAGCTTCTTGAACTTGAACTGGGTGTAGAACTTCTGGAGCGTGTTGTTTTGGCTTTTTGGTGTGGTGTTTTTTTTCAGAAGTGGGTGTTGAGGTGCTAGGTGTTGGTATTTTTTTTGGAGTGTTTTGTTTAGGTTTTGGTGTGGTAAGTGTTGTTTTGGGTTTGATGGTGATAAGGTTTAGTGGGTGTTGCATGCGTTTTTTTTTGGTTAGCAGCTAGGTCTTACTTGGCACAGGTTTTTTAGAAGTGACGGTCTTCATTGGAGGGGTTTTATTTACAGGGGTTTTCTTTGCAGGGGTTTTCCTTGCAGGGGTTTTCTGGCGTTGAATCGCTGTTGTTGGTTTGTTTATCTTGAATATTAACATTTCCCTCGGTTGTTTTATAGCCCTGATGGCAGTTTTCTTTGGTTGTTTTGTTGTTTTCTGGGCACTGGAGGAGGTGCCGGTAGGGGAGACCCGCCTCTTGCAGGTGGCCACAAGCCACTTCCTGTAAGGACAAGAGTAGTTATAAATAACTTTGAATTTAATTTGTGATGGGGTTTATAGTAGATGTTTTGGTATTTTTACTTAGTGTTTTTTTCTGGTTGTTGATTTTATTTTTTCTGTAGTAAATTTATATAAATTATAGATATTTGGGTATTGAACTAGACACGAAGCTAAATTTCAAAACTCACTGCAACATTGTATATAACAGTATGTCCTATAGAACTTATTTGCTAACTAAGATTAGAAAGAACCTTTCTGATGATTCTGCCAAAAACATATTGACTACTATGATCTTACCTGCAATAGAATATGCTAGTCAAATATATGGTTGTGCCAATAGAACAGGCTTAGAGCGCTTGGAAAGTACACTAAATAGGTTGCTTAAAATATGTTATCCACAATATAAGAATATTAATATCAAAGAGGTGAGGGTTATTAGTGGTGTAGACACACTCTATAAGAAGTGCCAACTAGTTTTATATAGTGACGCCTTTAAATATGCACATGATCCCACTCACCTTGACATCAGAGAAATCAATACCAGAAGCCATGATGCTACCCTACTCAGGACCACTTGGCCTAAGTTAACAAAGGCCAGACAATCATTTACCTATGTGGTCTCCCATATGAGGAATGAATTACCAGTCCATCTTAGAAGGATTGAGTCCCCTTTGGTGTTCAAAAATGAAATAAGGAAATTTGTGGCTTAATTGGCTTGTGCTGTGAACCCATGGTCTGGGTGTCTGCTTTTTCCCTGTCTCCCCCCTCCAAGGTCCGTACTGGGGTACCCCCAACATGCATTTACTAATATTAAATAGCTATGACTAACAATTTTGAATTATAACTACCTTATGAGAAATGTTATTGTCATCTTTCTATTTGCAGTAATAAGCTTATTTCTGCCTCTCATATTACTGTGTTAATGATTGATTTCTTCCGCACACCAATGTGTGTTCACATGTATTGTTGTTTGAAGTATTTGTATCTACTAACCCAGTTCACTGTACCAGGACAACTCGGACCAATTTGCGTCCCCCTGCTGCAGTATAAATAAACAGATTTGAATTGAATTGAATTGAAGGTAGCAGAAGGGGTGAAAAAGTAAAGCATGTCCCATCCTAAAATTTCCTCAGATTGACAATACCTAGATCTACAACTTTAGGTGGTGAAAATGACAACATTCAGTTGCCATCCTGACTACCTAAAATGGCGGATCCACTGCCGTGAATTTCTTGCGAGTTGCATAAAATCTTCCACCAGTGGATCAGCTCTGCAACAAAGCCACAGATGCTACACACAAGAAACTCACGGCAGTGGATCCGCCACTTAAGTCATCATTATGATGACTCCGTATTGTCAGTATTGTCACACTGATGACTTAGGATGATGACCTTCTTAGGTTGTCATTGTAAGGATGACAACCTTAAATAAAGTCATCATTTTGACTACCTAAAGTTGTACATTTAGGTATGGTCAATCTGAGGACCTGAAGTCGTAACCACTCAAGAGATTTGCACCTTCCAGGTTTGCAGTGCAGAGGCCTAGTGGAGTAGCGATGTAAAGTCCCGGGGAGGGGGGGCACTCACTATATGTCACTGACATGGGTGTGCGGCTGGCAAGGCCACTTTTTGGCCAAAATCCCTCTCACCAATGCTATAGTTTTGGTCAGAATCCCTCTCACCAAGGGTCACTTTTAGCCAAAACCCCTCTCACCAAGGGTCACTTTTCCTTTATTTGACCTCATACTATTGGTCCGAAGGTTGGTGAATTTCATGAAATTCTCCTATAAGGACTAAGGTCCAGAAAAATCTGATCTATCCAGCAAACAAATGGGAAAACAGGGAACACAGGACTTGTTTGGTTGACTGCTGTATTTGGCAGCATCCAAGGGGATTGATCTGAGCACAGTGTTCAGTTTTCCACTTACAACATTTCCTCTGTTCCAAGCTCAAATAGATGGCAGCATGAACCAAACTGATAAATCAACATTGATAACAAAGCTTGAGGAGAAAATTGAAAGTCAGTCACCAGGAATCATTAAAGCTTATGTGATAGATGGGATGTTTCTAATCCATTCACAAAAGAATTTACCAGTCAACTATGTTGGGTTTGCAAAACATCTCCTTTCAAAACTTGCATTTGCAAGCTGGGTTGACTTTGTGTATGATACATACAAGTCACCATCAATCAAAGACACAAAGCAAAATGCTCACAGTTCAAATCAAACTTCTGACATTGGCCAATATTTCATCAAGGGTCCAGAGCAGAAAATGCCCAAAAACCTTCAAGTGGCTCTTAATTCTGCACAGTTCAAAACATCTCACTGCTACATTTCCTTGCAGATGAATGGCAAAAGGATGGCTATGAAGCTGATCTGTCAGGCCATAAGTTGTTCTTTGCTCTGAATGATGCCTGTTATTGCTACCAGGTAATAGATGGGGTAGTAGTGTCTGAAGAAGTTCCAGCATTGACCTCCAAACAAGAGGAGGCTGACACATGTTACATGGAGGTAGACACTAACATTGGCCCGGTGGCCAATGGCCAGTAGTTTTGATTGCTGGCCAGTGATTTTTTTCCAAAACAACATTCCCCAAGATGATTATTCTAACTTCCAGATATATTTCCCCATCTACCAAGTTCCAAATCGATCTTTTAAACCATTAAAAATGTTGTAATATACGGTGAGAAAGTGAAAAAAACGAAACAATTAGGTGACCTTTAGCCTCTGGAAGTAGGTTAAGGTCAAACAATGTATCAATATCATGATGCATGTAACAGATCACATGTCCCTCATCCAATTTTGAAAAGTAATTGAAGAAACTTTATGAATTTATATTTTATTTTTATTTTTTTTTAATTTTCGCACCTTTTTAGGAAAATGCCGATTTTCAGGCATTGCGCACAATTTGCCATCACCAAGAAAACACTTTTTGAAATCGCCATGATTTTCTGGTCAAGGTGGCACCATTTAACATCATGGCCTTTTTCGGAAGCTCGTTGCTGACCAGCTCCTGGTCTACTTGCATGAATTAGTTATTTTAAGACTGCTTTATTAGTGGAGGTAGAATTGTGGTCTCATGTACAGTCAAACTCCTCTCTTCAAAGAGTGCTTCTTGCATATCTGCATATGTGTTTGTGTTATTCAAGATCCGAACGCTACACAATTGTCTACATTCTACAACCGGAACAAGTTATGAATAAATTTGAGAAATAAGTATATACAAACAGGATATAGCATATAGTAGTCACAGTGGGGGCCAAAGTTGGAGGTGCATAATTATAATAGAAATGCATTCATACAACTAAAGTCGATCTCCCTCATAGGCACACTGGGGACATCTATGAGTGTAATTCGAATTACGTACGTAGATCTTAATTGCTATATTAAGGGAAGGGGTCTGAGTTAACATACTTAAAAGGCATTATAGGAGTTGCCATTACATCCACATATGCATGAAGTTTAGACCTATCAATTGGTCTGTCATTTAAGGTGTCAAATGCTAAGGGTTTTATCTGAGAAGGTGGAGAAGTTTCTGAAGTATGAGCGTAATTCAGTTTGCACTCAATTCATGCTATGTGCATAATTTATGACAGGTACGTGCATAATTCTGGACAATTGTATCAGTTCAACTCCAATGTTTTAGCTTTAAAATGGCATATTCCTCTTTCAAAAGTGTTAGAATGGTGGCTACTATTCAAAGTAAATCCCCTGCCACTATAAATCCAGGCCATCCCTCCTCAAGTAAGGAAAACAGACACATGATCATGTATATGCGTAATTCTCACTTACAGATAGAGTATGAGTGTAATTCTCACACAGTCAGGTGGACAACAACTCCAGAAGCTGTGGTTGATTTTTGATTTGTTGATTTCAATCATTCATTAGAATTCAATTAAGATAGCAGAGGAAAAGATATACCACATGGAAACTCAGCATGGTGCTACAATGAAGTGCAGGCACACATACTTCCCAGCACTTCATTGGATCAAGATGCTGACCAATGGGAATAACACACTATCCCATCAGCAGTTTTCAAAGGGTTAACTCTAGTCACTTGTGTCCCTAGTTGGAGTGGTGTTGTCAAAAAGCCCCCAGCCATTACTTATTTGCATGTACCCCTTCCTGTTGAACCACTGCCTTGGCCTTCACCCTATGATACCCCCAAAATTCCTAATCTATTCTTTAGTTGAAACCTCGGAAGAAGCAGGTGGCTTTACCCCAGAATAGCTTTTTTAAAACAAAAGCCCATGGTGGTTTTGTTGTAATGGACATTATTATTCTGAGAAGATAAGAAGTTCCCTAATGATATCCAACAGCAGATGTAGCGATATGTTTTTGAGATCACCATTTCCTGTGAGAGTAGAAATGAATTCTTCTTGTCAACCAATATCCTTCATCACACTTAAAACCCTGTGAAAGATTAAATCTATTTTATCTTTTGTAGTACATTCAATGTTGGTGTCATCATTCTCCATTTCATCATGCAACCATTTTATCCCTTTCCGAAGCAAAAGGAAGTGTCAAAAGAGTGTGTAAGCAGTAGAAAAGAAGTGGGTACCAGAAGTAGTCCTTGCGTATGAAAAGAGTCTGGTTGCAGTGATATATTATTGCAGTTGGTATTCAGTCCATTTCCAGTGTCCACTTATAACACACTACACACAACCCAAGAATTTCAGGAGCTATCATACAGTCCATCAACAGCAGGTAAGGTAATGAGTAGGAAAGCAGCCCAGGAAAAGTATGTCCGAAATACGTTAATTAGGTAGCAGAAGGAAAGCAGTGGAATGCTGCTTTCCCACTGCATCCTACCCTTGCAGTGCAGAAGAAACAGCTCACTGCACAGCCACTGCAGGGGCAGGGGAATGTACTAAAAGAATGGCCACCTATTCACTGCTCTTTCACACTACTATTGGGAATGTTTCTATTACTATTATATAAAGCTGTAAATTGCCTGGCATGGGTGAGAGGAGAACCCCAGATCCTTCACATGTGAAGTGGACATTCTACTATTGAGCAACATCCCCAAACTAGCTCTCAGTAGTCCCTGTCAAACAGTGTCCACTTCTGCGCATATATACTGGCATGATATCACAAAATATTTGATCAAATAGAGACTGCTTCAGTGTAAATTCAACTGTTTGCATACTCCTTTCATATGTAGTGAAAGTTTAGACAGTCTTAAAGGCATTTCAGTTAGAATACAGTTGACCACTGAATTAACACTGACAGATGAAGTTCCAATGCAGTGGACACTGATAGATAAAGTTCTGCATCAGCTTCATTGAAAAGTAAAAAAAATCAGTGGGCTGCTGATAGATAACTGCATGAGGTGCACAGAAAGAGAGTAGTACTGTAGTTTTCAAGTGACTACTTAATATACAGTGCTATAGCAGTGACCACTAGAGTAAGAAGTATCCACTGCCTTATGGTCCGGGTTTATTTGCACAGCTCTCTTTCACCAATTTCAGCTCCTTTGTTGTCATGTCAACTTGATAACTAAAACAATCCTGGACTTTCCTGCTCATTTCTGAGAGTTCTTTACAGGGAAATGTACTGCTTGATAAAACATTTTTTCATGTGAACTCATGTATTAGAAGTTTTTTTGATTTTGAAGGTGCATTGAACATGCTGGTAATACTGTGATCTATAATTTCCTCGAGTTGGTTACTACTAGTATTGCAGTAGTAACACACAAACTGTGGCAGAACTGTGGAAAAAATCATAACAATATTACTCAAGAATGACAGGTTTCTTTGTGTGAGATTTTACTGAATTACGCTCATACATTTTCAGAGAATGACAGACGTAGTTGACAATTTCAATAACAGAATTACGCTCATACCATCAACTGAATTATATGTGTACTCTCCATTTTAACAAAGCTGATTCTACATTAGCTGTTATATGTAAGACGAACATAGTTGGATACATATATCTTCTCTGATATTAATCTCATAGCCTGTCCAGATTATAGGCTTTAACTCCCTATGGTTCTCATGCAGTTCAATGAAACAAATATGCACCAATTTCACCTATAGACAGGATCTATGTACATAATTCGAATTACGCTCATAGGTGTCCCCACTGTTATGGGGAGAAGAGGCTGGAGAGAACGGAGTAGCAGCTTTACTACTAACCATGCAAGTAGCCAACTGGTGACTGAATGGCCATTTCCGTATCCACCAGTGGAAATTGCATGCCGCCCACCACTTAGGCCACTGTCAGGGATTCAGTAGTCGTGATTTAGAGCAGGAAGATTGGGTCAGAGCATATTTCACAGCAAGTTATATATTTCTTCCTCCTTTTCCGTGTTCTGTAGTTATGGCTATGGCCCCATGGTCAAGGTCCATTACATGCAATCACTGAAAACATGTGATTAATCATTGAGTGCTTGTACACGAGATGTGTAATGATATAAAGTGTAAGCGTTAGTGCTGTCTCTATACATAGAGGGACTTACACCAAAATCAACATGTGCCACTTTCCTACTCTAGGTCACAACACCATTCACTCCCTTTTAGATGTCAGTTACAAATTTCTTGCACTAAGGTGACAATTTAGAGCCTTTTTTATTATTTCAAATTGACAGATACATTTTATTAGCACATGTAGATATTTAGATGAAGAGACACCGCTGTAGGTCGTTATGACGAAACCTCTACACATGAAAAGACTAATCTGCTACACAGACCACTTTCTCAGCTTATGTTCCTGAGCTTAGCAGTCCAATTCACTATGCAACATGCTGATTACAGAGGTGAGTGGTGACTTTGCCAAAGTAACCACTCACCTCTGTAATCAAGGTCTGTGCATAGCAAATAAAGGCACCAGGAGGGTATCTCAAAAAGATTGGGAAACCAGTTCTCATCGTAACTATTTGATCCTGCAGTTCTCCTACATTTCTCACCCTAAGAACAGACTTCCCTGCTTGACTTCTGCTACAAGTGAACTGCATGGAAATAGGTCGAGTTGCAAAATAAGAGACTGGACCCCTCCTATACCACTCCTATAACTGACTCCCTCTTTACAATACAAGAGGGAATCCACTCCAGAAGGTCAGTGAGTTCAATTTTGGAATTATCACCTCCGACAGGATCAATTCCAAATCTTTTTGAGATACCCTCCTGAGGGCAGCACTGTCCCCTTTACTTTCTCACCCTTAACTATAGCATATGGATAATACCTACACAGACTAAATCTGGTAACCAGTCCACGGCCGTGATATGACCAATACTGTTGGGCTGTATAGTCACACAATTTTGAAAGTGAGCAGTCGTAGCCTGATAAGAAATGACCTCCAGAGGTTCCCCCTTCAGGAGAACCTGTAGTCTGGCAGATGTCTGGTGCTGCACTGGCTGTCCCCACACACAGAGTTTATGATATTATGCCAGCTGTAAGTATAGCCAGGTCAAGAGCCCAAACCCAATAGCCTAGACCACTCAATGATTAGGAACTGCACAACCTGCTAAATCATAACTCTAAAAAGAGAATAGGGGACCATAATTATTTTCAAAGGCTAGGTTCAAAAACTGAGCAGGCGACAGGTCGTTGCATAACTAGATGCACTTCAGGAGAGGATTGGATGAAGAACAAGGTAGACCAGTGGGATTTATATCGTTTAAGTATGCTAGAATGAATGAATGCTGTAGAGGTGAGATGCCAGTCCCGTCTCACGAGGTGAATGCACCACGATATAACCTACACTGAGGGGATACCACGAAATTGGATCTGCCTGGATATGACAAAGTTCTTATGGAGATATGCCAAATTGCTCTGGTGTCTGGTTCTTTACCAGATGAAAAAGAATCAAAGGTTGTGCCCGACACCCTGCTACCCACCACTTCACTAGTAATGTGTGAGGGCCATGTGTGAGATAATTTAATTATTTGAATAGATATCCGGAGATCAAAGACGACATTGCTTTTTTAATCTCAAATGCATTGCATGTCTGTAAGACTTTTGTGTTGAAATATATATATATATATATATATATATATATATATATATATATATATATATATATATATATATATATTGTTTTGGCAGATTTGAAAGGGTAATGGACATAGGAAACAGGAAATGTTCACGGTCCCATTTCTTTTGGGGCCCAGACCCCCTTCCTTTTGGGGCCTCTTTAGGAGCCTGTTTCAATATGGCCCTAACCGAATAGACTTGGGTTCATATTTCAGGAAGAAATCGTCTGAAGATGATGGTCTGACACACCCTGTACAACAGTGTAGGGGTTTTGAGGATGCTGATTCAGGAAATGAGGGTTTCAGACCGATTGAATGTAATGTACAAGGTCATTTACACTAGGTCAAGGTCATAATTACAAAGCAAACTCTTATTCCAGGAGTTGCTTGGCTGATTCTGATGTCTTTTTTGGTCTGTTTTACTCCTACTTAGGATGATTCAGGATGCTAATTCAGGACATGAGGGGTTTCGTGAGATGCAATGCACAGGATTATCTGTTCAAGGTCAGGGTCAAAACTGCAATACAAACTCATTGATCAGGAGGATATTTTTTTGGTTTTGGTTTTGATGGCCTCTACTTCTCATTAGGGCCTTTGAGGATGCTCAGGACGAGAATGAGGGGTTCATGTGGAATGTCGTTGGTTCAAGGTCAAGGTCATATCTGTAACACAAACTCAGTATAGTTGGAAATAGCTTATTTAATATTTATTGATTGTAGAAGGACTGGAATGATATAAAGAACCTTACATGGAAAATTATATTTTAGATTCAATACAAACTCTGGCAGTTTATTGGGTGACTAGGACTAGTATTGGGAATACAGATATTAAAGTATCAACTATTCACATGGGCTCTTTATTGGGGCATAAACCTTATCTGATGAACCCATTCCGACTGGACATCACGTGTGTTTGCAGTCTTAAATAGGACCTCCCCCATGACTTTTCAATGAAAAAGGAATATTTTAACAAGTCCAGATACATATGTCTCGATTGCGTCTCGACCCGACCCCTCCCCAGCCATCCCACATGCACTGCTAATCTCTTATTTATTTGGAGGGAGAGGCATCAGATGCCTTGAGAATGGATTACAGCTCGCTGTCATCCTAATGCTGATTGTCTGGCTGATAGTCTCGCGAAATGAGATATTGTAGAAGAGTAGTGAAGGACAGTTTATTCTTGTTGCAGGAGTAACTGCCTTCGCCTCATGCTCAATATGCGCACATTTTACGGACTAAATAATTGAGTTTGAGTTTAACAATCTTTTTATTAGCAGAAAAAAAAAACATCATACAGGTAAGCTTTTCAGGTCAGCAAATGAGCAAGTAAACAAGCTTAGAAATGGCATGTCCACGTTGAGGAAAACTATAGTAAATTGGCATGGGGCTCAACATAATCTATCTAAATTTCATATATGAATATAGATCGATGCGGCACAATGGATAAATGAATGCTATAGCCCGGGGGTTTGAGAATATGTGGATTATTCTTTACACCACTAAAATCTGTATTAAGAATCAAACCCAGCTACAACTCCTATGGAATCAGGTATCCATATAACCATATTTGGACTCCGTATACATCTGGGAATGTTTGGCATGTTTTGGTTTGAATTACAGCAGCGTATTCCCTAATTCTCAGCTTATAACCCTAGGGCTCCTATCCCCAAGTAACTCGAATCCTGTCCATAATGGGCATTTTAAAATGGCAGAGTCAGATGATTGGGGCCAAAAAATAAATCTTCTTAAAATTTAACCAGGATGTTTATATAGATCAAACTTCCCATTGTACCTACTTAAAGCTGCATTGTCATCTCCCCGCCATTGTATGACACAATAAATTAAGAACTTGATCTTAGGGAGTGGTCATTTATTATCAACAGGGGGGGGGGATGGTGGGTTTGAGGGGGGGCGTAAACAATTCTGACCCGTCTCGAGGGGGGGGGCTAAAAAATCTTGACCCCTCTTGAGGGGGGGGGGCTAAAACAATTTACCCTCTTTTTAGCAAAAAAAGCCCGCGCACTACTATAGATCAAAGAGGGGGCGCGAAAACTCTCCGCGCCTCCGGCGCAGGGGGGGCAAATTTTTTTTACTGCCGCCGAGGGGGGGGGGCATAAAAAATTTTTCGCACGTCTGCGCCAAAACCCACCACCCCCCCTGTTGATAAATAATGACCACTCCCTTATATAAGCAATAAGAGGTTCTCAATGAATAATTAAATGGTACAACATGTCCTACTGCATATATGTTGATTCAACAAAGTACTTTTTATATCACGCTAAACATTTCTTTCTCTCCACGTAGACCGATTTCTACCTTTGCCAGGATCACCAGCCTGTGTTGAGAAGGAGCAAATGGGAGAGTGGAGGAGAGAAAGGGTTGGCCATCGACTGGCCTAAACAGGCGAGTGGTGTTGCCACTGAGTGACTGAACATCTATATCCTTATCGACCAGTGTGAATTGCATGTTGCCTACCACTTAGACCAACACTGGAGGATGGCCAGTGGTGATTTACAGCAGGAAGGATAAGTCGGAGCATATCCGACTGCCATTTTTACTCCTTCCTCTTTTCCCCCTGTACTGTAGTGTCTACTGCCTGAGGTCAATGTCAGTATAGTGTGTGGATTTTCCATACAGAGGTCACTTTACCAATTTGAATATATAAGCAAATGTCCACGACCATGGAATATTTCTGCATTGTATTCCCCAAGGTTTGACTGTCGCATCCCATTATATGGCTGAGTGGGATGCGACAGTCCCACCTCGGGGAATACGACCATAAAATAAGGCTCTAAGCTGACCAGTGACTGTCTAACCACTCTTTATGTAAAATTAGATACCATCTGTAGTGCCCATAGAACCGCTATCTGTGTAAATTAACGCTATTTGGAGGAACCTTTCCTTCAACATATTAAGACACATAAGCAATGTTCAAACACTTGATGAAAGGGCCGCATCCACTGCCCACAGATGGACCACCCCTGGAGGTTAATTCAAAAGGTCTTGGGATTTCTACCCCTGCGATCTTAGCGTAGGCACATATCATAAGACCTAGCCAGTCTACCCTATCTAATGCAGTGGTTGCAGGCCAGTCAGGCACAGCATGTCCTGAGATCACTTCACTATTCCAGCACTAAGATCACTGCAATCTTAGTGAAATAATTACATAGTGGTTTCACCTGAGTACAGGAGCACTCACAGGGAACACTCCTGCTCCCAAGAGTGAATGACCCTGATGTATGCATATAGAGGGGAGGGAGGATGTTTGCTGAGAGTTCTTGAGGGCTCTTCAGGCTACTCAGGCATGACATGCTCTTGAATACTGTATGAGCTCAACTGCACCCTATACTCTATAAGTGGCTCATATGGGGGGACGCTCGTGTAATCGCCCTTGTGAGAAGGAGTGTTTCCACTGCTATTCTTTCAGTATGGGCCTCTTGCCTCTGTGCACAGTGTGTTCTACTTGGAATGACGTAGGAGGGCTGAGGCTAAGATCACTGTGATCTTAGTGCTGGTTGTGAAAAGGCAAGACAGTCTAATCTTAAGATCACTTTATTGAATAAGGCAGACTAATTCCTAAGATCCCTGAGGTAGCGATCCCAGGACGTTTTGAATTATCCTTCTGGGCTTCATCCCTTTATTTACCATTCATTTCAATGGGCGGGGGGGGGGGGTGGATGAAAAATACCAACCGTGGACAGTGTGCCTTTGATACTGATAACAGATTTTAGACATGTTGAATTTGATAAAGATAGCGATTTCCTTGCAGAGATGGTGCTTTGCACAGGGGATAGATACATGGGGACTATACATAGCGACAAGGCTAGAAATTACGAGAACAGGTAGCATCGGCCAACATTTTTTATGTCGGGTAGGCGATCTTTCTTCATTTAGATAAAATCCCTGGATGATGATATCCTCTGTAAAATGCATAAAGTTTCTCCTCTCATTTCAACTTTTAATGTTTCATTCTTAAAACACAGTGCACAGGCTGCCCCTTTGTAGTTGTGATATCCCTATTCTTCCCTCTGTGAGAGTCTCGGTAATAGGTTTTGACATATTTGAGGGAAATATTATCCTTGGGTTAAAATGTTCTGAACTTGTACAATTATTTTTATTCTTGATTTCTATTCTAAAACGACTTTATTCCCTTAGTCCATGAAGTGAATCAATAACCATGCCGCAGGTGGGGCCGAAATCCCTTTCCGATACACACAGATACTGTTTCCTTTTTTGTGTTCTCGGTTTTGGTTTGCAGACGCAGTCTGTGAGTTTGATCTGAGCAATATATTTTTTATGAAGAAGAATATTAGATTTCCCAAATTTTATTGTGGAAATTGTAGTTGCAAAGAGTTGATTCGAATAGGCAATTCATTTAGTGGAAGAGCTCCACATTTTTTTCACCAGGTGCCACAAGGTACCATTTGGCATGAAGAAATCCGATCCGCTTATGGCTGATAGCTAACCAGATATATATGGCATGCTAGATATTACCATGTCCTAATTAAACTGGTTAAAGTATCAGACAACCAATACAATCAAAAACAAAACAAAAACAATCTAAGAAAGAAACCCCCAGACAAATGGAAGACTTCTCAGATTTCACAGAAAAAGCCACCCACTTTTTGTGGGAGCATCATATATAACAAAAATATCAGGCCTATTAACAGTGGCATCAGGATCCCAAATCACGCCTACAAAAGCTCTGTTGTGATGGAAGACCCAGTTTGAGGTAACCTTTCCCTAGGGGGCTTCCATAAGGTATACTTAGATGGACGCAGTTTACCTGCTGACCAAGACCCAAAAGGCTTCGATAAGGTATGTACACTTATTTTCTCTATAAATTCAACCCACGGCTGAATCTCTTGTACACATGATATAAAGGATTTTGTAAGCACCGTCTTACTGAAAGAAACCCTCCCAAACTCCACATAAATATTTCCTCCACCTGATTGTAATTGAGATCAATTCGCAAAAGGCAGGTGCCTGTGATTGAAAGAGAGAAAAAAGCAATCTGGTGGGTTGTCAGGAGACAGGGAAATCCTAATCTCATGGTTGTGGTAAGGCGATGAACAAAGCCTTTTGTCAAGTGATGAGTAGTTGCAGGGCAAGGGAAGAGAAGCACTTCCCTCGTCTGGACAAGGTGGGGTTCAGGTTATATATGCCCAAATACCTTTAGCAGTAACTCGTACAATGGGTATACAGAGCAGGTTCTGACGACGTGCACTGATATGATATGATAACCTGGGAACCAGCATGCCCCTGTAAGTGGGAGTTATCTAGGGATAAGGTAGGTGCAACGAAAATCAAAATGCTGGAACCCTGTTGTTTGGAAACTGAGTTTTTTTTTATTCATTGTAGGAAAGAGAAATAGATAAATTCCTTTTGGATGGGTAGTTTCATTATACAGCAATAAATCTGTCATCTACAGGACTATTTGGTTGTAATGCTAGGTGTCCAGAGATAACATTGCACAATATCAATACTAAGTGACAATCTAGTTTTACCTGCTCCCTCCCCCACACCCCGTTGCTGCCCACCCTAATCCCACCTGCAACCAACTGCCCTTCTCCCTACCCACTTACACCATATATCACACACTAGTGTCATCCTCTCGTGGCCAGCCTCGTAATGAGTTTCTCACGCCACCCTAGCCTCGTCCTGATGAGTTGTCACAGGCAGCGGCAGGATATGTCACAGTCCAAGTGCCGTCATCCGCCTGGAAAAATGTACAGGTCTATGCACTTCAAATAGTCCCGGTGCTGGAATATGTGTATGTGGATGGGTTGTGTAGTCCACATATAAATGATAAAAGTGACATGCTTTGACGATCGGGCATACGTTCATACCTTAGAGGTGGAATAAGGAGGAGCTCTTTGTTTGTAGAAATTTAATAAAGGCATTAGGACATAACCATGTGTGATATGTATAGTTCAGAATGAATAAGGTACTTTAAAGGCAATTATCTTACTCTTCATATTTTGAGGGGAAAGACTATCCTTAAAAGTAAATAAAAGAAGAAGCATCTTTTGATCATGCATGCATGAGGTACACACACAGCGAGCTGCTGTAACAGCTGGCTGCAGTTTGTTTATTTCTATAGTCGCTATGGGGTGTGGTTGCAACATATGTTTTGCACCTACAATGTTTCTACTATGCTACTAAGACATGTGAAAAAAACAACTTGAAGGCTTTTTTAAAATTTTTTCTCACTTTTATTATCACTACAAAAAAGGGGTTACACACACACACATAGATTCTATAGCTACATGCTAATAGAATTTTTAGTACTGTTCCAAGAACATCCCGATTTTCTTGTTGCTGGCAGTGTTTCACATTCCAACACGCGCACTTCTTCCTCCAACATGGTCACCTTGTTCACCAACTTGTCTACGCGTTCCAGGACTAGTTCCACTACCACTTTTATTTGTTGCACGTCGTTGGCCATCTCCGTGTCACCGATCATTACACATGCAAGCAGACAATGAAACATTTGACCTATGTTGTCATCAAGTTTGCGCATGCACAGAGAAAGGCTCAATTCAAAATGGCGGACAAATGTTAGAGAGCGTTCATTATTAACCACAGGGGTTGTAGGTAGGAGTAGGTAGGTTTATATAGGGTGTGTGCATGTTATACATGTGCTTGTGTGGTTTTTCACCCCAACAAAATACTTAAGGGGTGCCCCCCACCCCATAGCCTACCTTACCCTACCTACCTACCTACCTACCTACCTACCTACCTACCTACCTACCTACCTACCTACCTACCTAACCTATTCTATTCTATCCAGTAACCAGCATGCTTTTTGTCCCCTACATTATAACATGATCCCACTGCAACGTTACAAAAATAAATGACCCTATCAACATGTTCCAATTACCCTTTTTACATGCCGCACTCTACCATAGCATGCATACCCTTATCATAACATTTTCCCCCCACCCTACCACCATCACCACCACCACCGCCTCGCACCCATTGCTGCTCACTTGTTCGTGGATGAATAACAAACAATTTATGTAGGGTATGGGGTGAGGGACACCCCAGTAACGCAGTATGCAATGACTGACACCCCCTATTAATAGGGACAACATGGAGAAGAAAAAAAGGTTAATATAGGTGTTAATACACTCAAGCATGAAGAGTTACATGTCAAATGCAGACATCGTTCAACAAATTTCCACTTTTTACACACAAGATTTCAACTTGAAACACAGTTTTAATCTATGTATTCTTTTAAAAAATGGAAAGAAATGTAACATTCTACGGAAATGTTACAAAATTTCCATAAAATTTTCAAACTTACCAAAATGTTATGGAAATTTCACAAAAAAATGTTACTTTTACACACAGGATTTCGCCGTGTGCAACCACTTATCATTGAAAGTGGCGTTGTCTTTTCATCCTTTGGCTGTTGTGTCCTATATATGAAATTGTGTTACACTTTTTGGATGATTATACCATGTTCCTGGTAAAGTAGGCTTATAAATTAATCCTAATGTGAGTGAGCAGTGTAGAAGCCTACAGGTTTAATTGGGGCTAACTTTTGCTAAATTTTTTAAGGGATTTCCACCAATGTACAGTGAAGTAGTTTAAAAAGTAGATGCAAATAAAGTTCCAAAGTGTTGTATGTTGTATCTTTGATGTTAAAATCCTGGATTAAGTACAAGGTAGTAGTAGATACAGTATATGGACGGTCAGAGAGCTTGTTATGTAGAGTGGAGAATTTCCTCCAATGTACTGTGAAGTAGTACTAAATGTAGATGTAAATAAAGTTCCAAAGGTCTGTATGTTGTATCCTTGATGTTAAATCCTGGATTAAGTACAAGGTAGTAGATACAGCATATGGATGGTCAGAGAGCTTGCTGTATAGAGTGGAAAGTCAGTAATGAGAAGAGCTCAGTGTGTAGAGTGGAGAGTCAGTGGGAGAAGAGCTTCCAGGAAACGGCATGCTTTGATTAAATTCAGGCTTGGTCATGTGGTAAACAAAACCCATTTGACTGGTTATGTTACAAAGAATGTGTATAGTGGAGCATTACTAAGACTTACCAACAGATATGTTTGCATTCAGTGTGTAGAAGTGTGGGTAGTTGAGGCTGAAAAACAGAAGATTGATATTAGTATATTATATTAGCTGTCATATCTATGTATGGGCTTTGGTTATAATCGGAACTGATGGGGGAATAGCCACTTTAGGAGTGGACCCTCAGGAGCAGATGATGAGGTTGTAAGCAGGGCCAAGGCAGGTGAAGCAGCAAGGATGGTCCCTAGCAATGGTGCAGTGGAGGATGTCGACAGCTCACCGGAAGCACTGGTGACCAGAGGCGAGTAGACAGTAGTTGGTGTCGACGACAGGGAAGAAGCCAACATAAAAGAAGGAGAGAAGGCATGGTCAGGATTAGCCCCAGTTGAAGGCGCTACATGAGAAGGACCCGGCTGAAGTGATGGAACACGCGCACTGGAGGGTCCAGCTTGAGGTGAAAACTGCAACCAGATAGGTTGACCAGAAGAGGCTTAGCAGCGCTGCACACAGGACGAGTGCCGCTGTGCCCCCTTGAACATAAAGAAATTGGGCAAGGAGGTGCGGTAGCTACCCCTGTGGTGCACCTGGGGTAAAAACTGGAAGACACAATGGTTGGGGCACTGCTGGACATTTGATATAAGCCGAGTCCATGACCATAAGACCGAGCAGTGCAAAGGGTACTACAAATTCCGGTACCCATGTTGTCATAGTCTCCATAATATATGCGCACCTTTAGGGCAGTGTTGATGGTATAGCCACAGTGCTGGATCAGTGCAGCCTGGACAGTGCTAAGGTTGGGTTGGATGGCTGTAAGGGGTCCAACATGGACGATTCTCCCAGGTATAGTGTGGGTGTCATTGTAGCAGGGTGATCACAGGTTTTTGGGGCACAACCAGGTAGAGTTACCCAGGGGGCAAGTTGTTGATGGCAAAGGCAGTGATATTACCACAGGACTAGTCAGACACAAGTATAGGAGGGTTAAAAGCCTCCAATGGCACCAGATGGCTATGGGGGAAATGGCAGGTTCAGAACCATCCCATGCATCATATGCCTCATATTGTTTCTGCTGTGGCAGTGCCCTGGTAGGGCAACGGACATGAGTTTTGATATTAAGGATAGGATCGATTAAGAAGTAGTAATGAAGCCAGGAGGAATTATTAGTATAGCAGATTTGGATCATGTGTCCCAGGAGTTTCCAGGAACTAAACCAAAAATGTTGTCACCCCCACAAAGTGTCAGCATGTATAATGAATAATCCCGGCTAACCAGGAAATGATAAGGGTACGGCAGACAATCATGCGTGACACACTAGAGTTGATACCGGTCAAAAACAAGACTAGAGATATATACTGAAGTGGCGGAGCCTGGTGATTAGTAATATTCCCTGAGTAATTACAACCAATGAGTGGGGGGGGCTAAGGATACGATGAGCAGCACCAGTGGGCTGCTAACATCGCTCGGGAAAATTATGAAACACTACGTGGGGTGCTAGGGATACGTCAAGCACCACCAGTGGCAGGTGGTAAAAATATGTGTGGACACAGTAACTGTATATGATGCTGACATCCTCTCAGGTTAAGGTGCAGTGTAACTGAAATCCAAAATGGAGGCCGAAATGCAGAAAGACATTAGATCTGGGCAAATAACACATGAGAAATTATGAACAATGATATAGAAAAACGATATACATATAGTAATAGTTTAGATATAAAGGTGAAGGTAGGGTGAATACTATGATGTGACAACCATACAGTGGGGCTAAATGTCCACCTAAGAAGGAGTGCTGTAGTGAGTATGCATATGGGTTATAATACACTTGGAACACTGAGTGAAGTGGACATATTATGAACCAGAAGATCATAACGATTATGCAACTGCTGCAGATGAGGACGATAACCGACCATGGCAGTAGATGGTATGACTCTGTCTGGCCAGGGGACACTAAACATTATGTTAATTCCATACCTCACAAGGGAGGGTGTGTGGAACCATCATAAAGAGCATATTAGATAAGTATTTTGGTGGATATAGACAGGGATATACTGTAAACTATAGATATTGATAACATACTACCAGATAAAGTGTAGCCATTGACATTGGATGTGCACGTTACAGTGGGGTGGTATTTTAACCTCACTTATACAGTGGGGTATTGGTAGCTGCTTCGTTGTATTACCGCTGATGACATGGGTAGAAATCCGTGGACCATTACACCTTCACTTTGGTAACACAGTAAGTATTTACAAATAAAAAGAAAAATGTAACATGTAGGACACATCCATGTCTTTTTTTTTCAGTGGATAAACAGTGGTCGACATAGTCTTAACTTTGTGTTTGATGAGCAGTGGTCGCCATAAACGTACCATAGTGTCCAGTTTGGAGTTATTACCATAGAGTTAACATAGGGTTTGAATATGTAGTGGCGACCATAGACTTAACATTGTGGTGAAAGAATGTTATGATAGGGGGGTAAAACCCAACGACTGGCTTTGATCCTGGAACACAGGTACCATTGGGAGTGTTGCTGCTGCCGATGTCTTTGATCCTAGAGGATGTAGCACAGATGGTCGTGAACAGAGTGTAACATGTAAACAGCATGTAAACTGCTAATTTGTACATGGTGATATGATATTTTTTAACGCTGTCATGGAGAGAATTTTATGTTAAGTAACTCCTTTCTTTGATCTTGAAACATATGCCACAGGTGGCGTGACAGTGTTTACTATGTTGATAGGGTGATTTATTTTTTTGCATTGTGTTGGGAGAATGTTATGATGTTATGTACCAGTTCAGCAACTGGTGCTCACGAGTTACCATTACCAAATTGTTATAGTGTATCATCTTAATGCATAGAAACTATAGTGTAGCGTGCGCGATGAAAAATAACTTTACTTTTTGCATGTGGAAAAATAGATGCTGTGGTAAAGAGAATGTTATCATGAGTGAGTGAAAGCCAACACACTTAAGCCTGGTCAGTTGAAACAGCTTACCTTGTTCTACACCACCCCTTATGTCTGAAATAAAATCTTCGTTTCTGTTTTGTGAGAAGTGGATAAGCTCAGAGGTAGTGAAGCAAGAGTCATGATTAGCTGAGCAGTGAGTGAACCTTGCACCCTCAATTATCACAGTGGCAACTCGATGGTCAGTTTAAGTGGGGGTAATACATACTGGGAAAAGGACCTAACTAAGATTCTAAGGAAAACTAGGCTAAAGTAGGTAGGTAGGTAAAATGGGGTAGGGTAAATAAAGGAGGAAGGAGGGAGTAAGGGACATCAACTTGTTGATGAAGTTTAAATGAGTGACAAAACCTAACTGTAGCCCCTCCCCTCTCCAGGGTGGAGGGGAGGAGGGAAAGGGGTAAAACGTGGGTTCAGGGGTACACTCACACTGCCCACTCACTCAGTGTCCAGGGCGCGTCAGCACCAGCAGCAGCAACTTTGAGGAGCTCATCTCACCATGAGTTAGCAAGGGGATGGTAACCAAGAAGGGGAGCAAGCCCCCTTCAATTTCACTGACTGTGGAAAAGAAGTTGGTCTTAAGAAAAAGTCCATGGATTTACTGACAAAGCAAGACCTGGATTCTGAGCAGCTTTTGACTGATGTAGCAGCCCTGGACATAACTTTAGGACAGTCAATGCTCCTCAAGTGTGCACTGGGACAATTGGGTAACACCCACTTCACTGAAGATACTAGGGGGTTAACAATCAGCCAGGGACCCACTGTGCCTGAACATGGCACAGTGCCTCTAAAGACTCTCAAGCACAAACTAAAGTTTACACATCGCTGTATGCAAAATGGCTTAGAAAAAAAGGGTTAACTTTTAGCACCTACATCATAACATTCTCCCACCAAAATGTAAAATAAATAACCTAAGGTAAACTAGGCTAAAGTAGGTAGGAAGGGTAAGGTAGGGTAGGGTAGGGTAGGCTATGGGGTGGGGGGCACCTGTTAAGTATTTTATGGGGAGGAGGCCACACACGCACGTGTATACCGCAAACACACCCTATATAAACCTACCTACCCTACCTACCCTACCTACTCCTACCTACCCCTACCTACCTACCTACCTACCCTCCCCCCTGTTGTTAAAAGTAAACACTTCCTACCATTTGCTTTTACTACAGACTTGGGCAAGACTAGGTTTGTTTTTGTTTTCTGCTGTGACTGACCACATGGTCAGTTTGTTTTTGTTTACGTTTTGTTGTTGTGATCATGTGATCATCACATGATGACATCATAGCATAAATTTGCATAAATTATCTCTCAGCCAATCAGAGCTTGAGGAAGTAGGTCACATGCCCATATATGGTCACTTCTGGTCTCAAAACTAGGTCACTTCCAGTTCGTAAGTAGGTCAAATCTATTTCAGTAGCTGTTCCTATGTGCTGAGTTTACCCCTATATACTACTTTTGTGTTTTCAAGTTCCTGACTATTTCATCATCCGTGTTTCTTTTTTGAAGTGTTATATGATTTCAGTGAACATGTTTCAACTCTTCTTTCTTTTCTCATTTGAATGTTCACCATCAAAGATGTAAATAAAAAGTGTACACCCTCATGCACAAACAACGCAAGTCAACTAAACTTTATATTCATTCCAATCCCCTATGCTAATGGTAGTCTTTTTTAGATTGTCCCTTATTTGAGCACGGTGACGGGTGTTTGATTGGGCCAGTATGGAAACCGTCACAAATTAAGAACCCTGTGCATACAAAGTTAAGAAAGTGATGCAAATTTACAGATTTATAAATTGGTGAAGGCATCATAACTAGACTCCAAAACGTGTGCCCAATGACATTCAACTTCTTAATGCTGAATACGAATTTCATTTTATTCAGCAGCCACATTTCCACAAGGGGCTTTAGCTCTGGATGATACTTGACAAGATTTTCTGCCTGCTCTACCACCAAATTTATGATGATGTAGATGGTGTGCTTCACAGCATGTTAGATAGGATGCACCAGGGCTTCTCATATTTTATGGTAATAATTACTATGAAACTAAGCTGCATAAACCTCTTATCCCGGAATGCTTTTTAACAAAACTACATGAATTCATTTTTTCCATATACATGCCCTTACATGCATTTCCCTCCCCATAGCCAGCTTTCCTAGGCACAGGTTATTTCAGTGCTTGCTGCAGTGACATATGTCTAGTGTTGTCTTTGGTAAATTGTTATTGACAGCACTCCCTTCATCAAAATCCAAGGAGCAAAACTTTCAAGCTCTGTTTTTAGTAGGCATGGTAAGATCAACATTTTTGGTCTTATTCTGTATTCTTGATTCCACCCTCAAAACTACTTCGAGGATGGCCCTGGCCCACCAAGGACCCTTTCCTTGTGGCGGGACTACTGACTTCCACCAGGATGTCATGCATATATATCAAGTAGCCCTGTTAGGGATGAATGGTCGTCATCAGCAGCCACTTCCAATAATCTGCGGTGGGACCTGTGGGGTGGCGTTATGAGTGTGAGTGGCTCTTTATGGACCGCATATAGTATTAATGTTTTATTTCATCCTATCAAAATGCAGGCTAGCTTACTAATATAACGCACCAGGAGTGCATTCACGCGTCATCATGAGTTTGTACACTCCTGAATGATTTGCATGATGCTCCAATACATTTCGTGCAAATATGATTACCAGCACTGCACTATTACTTCGCGACACAAAGGAACATGAACAATAATGTGTCATACAGCCTGTAGAGGATAAGTAGGTCTGTCACGAGCACACTGGTGGGGGTTGGAGAGTAAAAATCTACATTCTCTATGGTGAAGATGGTTCATGATCAGGGGTTCATGTCTCGTGGTAATATGGAGTTCACCACTTGGTTAAGGCTCTGAATGGTCACAAATGAAGCACTGATGGCATGATTAAAAGGCCGGTAGGTGCTGAGGTAGAGTAGGCAGGGGAAGATATTGAGATGGAATTATCTTAAGGGTTTTAGAAAACAGAGCTATAGAGTCTGTGTAGGTTGTTGGTGTATAGTGTGTGGATACTACTTGGTAGGAAGTAGAGAAAGTAAAAAGACATACAGGAGAATATAATCAGTCATGTACACTCCTGTCCTTCTCAAGATAAATAATTAATAGCACAGCAGTAAACTGAACTGGGTGTGGACAACGGTAGGATAAAAAAAAAACATGTAAAAGCTAGCAGGAGTCACGGAGAGACGATTTCAAATTGATGCGGACATGAATACCATGCCATGCCTGGTCCATGTTTGTTACGCTAAAAAACTCAATTAAAGCAGAAAAGTATTTTGATTTTGTTGAAAAATAAAATACTTAACAAAAAAGAAGGTAAATATAATATGATGGACTTTAGTATGCCAATTCGAATTGAGTATTCTCATCATAAGTAGTCAGAGTCATTATATTGGAGTCTTTATCACACTTGGATGGAAAGACTATGGAACAACATGGCTAACACTTTGTATATAGCTGTGTCGAAAATTCGAAACAGTCCATTGGGCACATACCCCCCACCTTTTAACAGGGTGTGAATGGGTTGAGTGTGGCATAAGTGAGATATACACTTCACTAGACAGCGTAGCCAGTATGTCTACAGCAGGCTGTATGGCATACAGTGACAGTATAAAACATAACATGACACAATCTACCATCTGACAGCAGATCCCAAGTTGTATTGACCAAAATGAATATGTCAATGTTAGCCACAGGCTATCACACAAATCCAAGTTAGTCAGTCTAACTTAACTTAGTCAAAACAGCTAAATGATCTTAGTTAGTGCGTCTGACTAACAGGTGACTAACATTGACTAACTTAGGTAAGACTCAGTGAGTACCCCAAGGTTAGCCACTTTGACTAATGTCCTGGTGCCAGGCTGGTTTGCAACAGGACTATTGTGGTGGGTGTGTACGTACCACAAATGGTTATATGAATGTCAAAATAATGGTCAGTTTTGATTCCCCATATATATGCTCAGGGGTTTCACAATTCAACCTAACATCATGCTTGATGAAAGAATACCAAATAAATTGATGATTTATCAAAAAAAAACAAAACAACAGGTAGTATGATAGATAACACCTATTTTGTGGTAATCCAGCTATATACATGTGTGCACACTATTGCACCTCAATTTGTGTGGCAAACCCAGGGCTCTGGCTCAGGGTTTGGAAAAGAAAGAAACGGGAAGCATTTATCATGATTCCTAAATGATGTATACTGTTTCACAGGTGTATAAATCCTAAACAACTGCTAAAAAGGCTTTAGACATACCTTTTACATAGAAATATGTGTCAAAATATTAGCAGATATGGTCAAAACGAAATCCTACTGCTAAATCCAGTGTATGAGGAATGCTTTTGGATATCCCCTGCCTGTAAGCCTAACAGTTAGTCGTATTTGACTAAGAAAAACTTGGACACATTGGCACATGCTTTTCACTATCTATTGTTAGAAAGTTATGCTTTTTGACTAACATCTGTCTAAGATTTTGAAGATTATTTTTTTTAGTGTATCAGCAACGGTCTATATAGCTTTTACATTGTTATTGACGACTGACTTTGCAGACATTCTGGAAGCCAGTTGGTTCTGTAAGTTGCAAGGAGATGACTTTTTATGCATCTTAGTCGCCATTTTTAACACGGAACATTAGTAACACGTTGCTGCTGCTGTACTTATTGTCAAAAGGAGCCTCACTGTCATCGTCGCCATGACAACATGACAAATCACGTGACAGGTGGTACGTCACATGGGTGTTATGTGACGTCTTTAGATTGCATACGGGCCTCGTAGATATCCCAATGTCAGCCGCATGCATTTTTCTGAAACCAATGGAAATACCCTCGTCAATTCAAAAAGTTAACATGAAGTATCAGCAGCAGTTCTGGAAGACATCCATCATTTTACAATATCCACGCCAATTTGATTTCTTGCTATCTTCTTCGTTTTTCACTTTTGCGCCTTACATCATTGACAAGGTAGAATTCCCCTTTCAGTTGTAGTTTTCCCTATGGCACTCTCTTTATAATTTCTCCATAATTTATAGCTGTTTCCAGAAGCAGCTATATAATTGCAGATGTATCTGCCACAACCTCAATGCAGGAACCCACTGCTCCAACCTATAATGGGCGTCTGGCAACAAGGTAGTGGCTTGATGAAAAAGGAAATAATTATAATATATTTCCTCTTTCGTAGGAAGGATCTCTACATCAGATATTATTTGATGTAGAGATCAATGGCACAGCAACTGTTCCATACATTTATAAGGTCCAGGTGTCAGGACAATGCAGCATGTATGCTAATACTTGCACCCATATAATGGAAAGCTTTGTGCATGGTTATGAATTCATTGCCACAGACCGGTAATTGTGGTGTTTATATTTGTAGTCTTCTGTGTTGTTTTTGAAACTCTCCTATTAATATCCTGACCTCTACTAGTAAATTGCAAGCTCTCCTATTAATTTCCCTACCTCTCCTGGTATTTTCCACACCCCCACTGATTGATTTCCCGACCCTAAAAAGTGACATTGTTCCGATGAGGCACCTCTGTTGGCACCGGATCAAAACTACGTCACTTGGATAGAACAGCATTGATCAGGTGAAAATCTTGTTTTTCATTGTGTAATGCTTTTCAAAAGAGGGGGAGAAAGATCTTACACATTTCTTTAGAGTAACAGTTAAGTACTGCTAAAAACAGTGAAACAGCGACTTTCATTGTGTAACGCCCCCTGGTCATTACCTTTCCATTACGGTGACAGGAGATTGAGGCAGGGGGTGGGTACCGTATGGCAATAGATGGGTCCTGGGAAAAGACATATATAAAAGGAAAGGTATTGGAAAAGAGAAAACATAGAATCTGCCAAAGGAGTATTTGATACTGAAGAAGATGCATACAGGAGATCCTAGGCCAAGAAAAGGCCTGCATCTGTGGCCCTGGGGGCAAAGTGAGATCTCGATTTCAGGTCGATAAGACCACTCAGGGTGACCATCCCTACCATGTCTATATTCAGGACCTGCCTCCTGCTCTTACCACTGGGAAGGGATCTAAGCCTTTGCTGAGTGACCAAAGGAATGCATATCGATGTCCAGGCTCAGGCCACATACCAATACAACTTCTGTGCTGTTAAGCATCAGGTCGATTTATCCACTTTTACCATCATTCCTTCATCTTCTCCATTTTTTCGTTTCTTTTCATATTTGCTTGCCCTTTTCCTGCCTCTATTTCCTTCCTTCGTTCCTTTCTTGGGTCCTTCATTCCTTCCTTCGTTCCTTCGTTCCTATATATATAGTGCTTTCTGCAGTTGCTCCCACTTCCCTCCTTGTCTCCCTCATCATGCCCCTCTTGGGTCCCTATAAGCCTCGCCCCACTGAGGCCCACTCATGTTTGCCAAATGTGTAGCCACCCATCTTCAAGTCTAACTAACGCCACCAACATCCTACCCCTCTCTCCGCCACACAGCTTCCGGTTTTCAGGCGTCGATGGCTACTTCCGCTGAAGAGTTCTCAGCGGAGCCGTCGTCGACTCCTCACCAGAATACCTAATGTTCTCCAGGGTTGGGTTAGTCTTCTCACGTCTTGTAGCCCAGGGTGGAGGCTGGGGTGGATTGGGGTATGGGAGAACGATGATGTTCATCCATGAGGGAGATATGTAAACATTCATCCAGCCGGCCTACCGCCTATAGAGTACCTGGGGTGGGTGGCCTTGCCTCGGCTTTATCCGACACCCAATATTAACTCCCTGGATGCCAGAGTGGAGGCTTCATAATTGTCCATTTCCCGATGTACGATTGTTTGTGCAATTGGAGAAGGGATACATCCACAAAAAAAAAAAAAAAAACAGAATCCAGATTATAATCCTAATGCACTGACAAGACACGTCTGTCTGCATTCTACTTTAAACGTGGAACAAGTGAAATGAAAAGTACAAAATTACACACCTGTTACACTTATACTAGATATGAATGTGAATCACAAGCCTCCATTGGACAGACACATAGATCTAATTGCAATGAAAGAGATTAGGGAACGTTCGGCAATTATGTCACTGTTATTTAGGCATTTTTCAGGACCCACCCACCCCCTTGTCACTGTTTTTGGATTGAACATATAGAGGAACCCAAAGACCCCCCCCCCCATCCCTCCACCCCCTAAGCAGAGACGTAATTGTTGAACGTTCCCTTACCATGTCACAGTGTGTCCTCCAAGTGCTGGTTAAAATAGGACATCAGAAGGCCAGAGCTGAAATCTACAAGATACAACACATGTTTCTTGATACTTGGCAAAATGCAAAGATATGGGAAAATCCTTTTCACGTTATCTTTGCTTAGACATTTACCTTGGAAATGGGCACAGACCAATGTCTTCGAAAAAATAGAGATAGGGGTTGGTTTAAGCAGCGATGCAAGTTATTTTCCTGTTTGATTAAAAGAAAATGGGACTATCCTGGTAATTGTATACGCCAGTTTCACTAGTCACAGTCACAAGGGGAGCCCCTGTAGGATAGCCAGCTAGGAGGGCATGGAGCTCACTTAGCCCAAGAACCCTATGCAATTACTGTGGAGATAGAGACACCTCTCAGAGATGAGCTTTATCTGGTGGAAGAAATTCCCCTTACCTTAAAAATTACAGGTACATACAGAGAAAATGTTCATCTGCCATCCCTGCAATATTAGAGAATTATATCTAGCCAAATCGATTTAGACTTAGATAAATATGGGTGACCTTACAATTCTGAGAGCTGAGAAAAGAGGGCAGAAGGGGTGCATGGGGGTGGTGTTGGTAACACACCACAAGGCAGATTCATGGGGGCACCAAACCAATTAAATATAAATTATCTCCCCATGGAGGAGTGTGCTTATGGCTATCACAGGCCTTGGTAGGGGGTGCTTCTGGAACTGAAGGCAGTCATCATGATGTTGAAAAAGCTCCAACGTTGAGTGAAAAACCAGTGTGTACACCTGTTCATTGATAACAAAACATCCCTAAGTTGTAAAAAAAAGGTGGTTCTCTGAGATCCATACCTTGTGATGATGTCAAACAGAGCATATACCTTTATGCATGGAAACATAGAATCACCTTCAAGCTATCCTACTGCCCTACGAAACTTAATGTAGAAGCAGATAGGGAATCAAAGGCATTTGCATCATCAGCAGAGTGGTCACTATCTACATTTTCTCGGCCTTTCACAAACCCCAAGTGGATTTGTTTGCATCATACCAAAATGCACTCTGCCCAAAATACATGTCGCTACATTATGATGTCAATGCTATAGCAACTGATGCATTCACATGCACATGGAATGATGAGTCACTAATCTTCCCACCTTTCTCTCTTGTTGGCAGGTTACTGAGGAAGATCAAACAAGACAAGACAACAGGCTTGCTAGTGGTACCCAACTGGCCAACCAAACCATGGATTGCCAGCCTGACCAAGCTCAAGAGATACGATGAACACTTACACATCCCCATCATGCCTATGACCCTGTTGTGGCCAGGGGACCCCAACAAGAAGTTCCCATTGGCAGGCAGACCACAGCTACTGATCATCCCTATATGAAATCCATATGGCATGATTTATTGGGTTTCTTATTCACAGCCTGGCAGGTTATGACCTTGGCTTAGAGCCCTTACACTGCAGCAGCCTATGAGCACTGTGCCAAACACTGGATGGCATTTACGAGCCTATGAGATGTTCATCCGACACAGCCCTCAGTCAAAGACTGCATACAGTTTCTCAGTGAGTACCTGGACCCGGGAGTAGGCCACAGCTCCATAAATACCTCCAGATCATTCTTGTCCTGTTTTATTAACTTCAACAGGAGACCAGCAGGTGAAGAGCCAACCGTCTCAAGGTTTGTTCGAGGAACTAAAGTCAAGAAACCCCCATCAAAATCATTGGATTTTGTATGGGACCCACAACCTCTTCTACAGACTCTACAGGAGTGGGGTTACATACATGAACTAAACTTTGAGAAACTTACCAGAAGAAACATGTTACTCATCTTATTGGCAACAGGCCAAAGGCTGCAGGCCCTTACACCTAATGTTGAGAGGTGACTGTGAGTGGACGGAGTATTCAGTGAAAATCACATGTTCTCACTCATCATGTTCTTCCAGAGACGACCAGATGAAAGGCTCTGTGTCTACTCACACTGTAGGACCTACATAGCAGACCATAGGTCACAATCCGCAGTGCCTTTTGTATTGCAACAGTAAAACTCCCTACATCCAGGGCTAGTACCAAGACTGTATCACGTCAAGTCAAGTCCGCACTGACCGATGCTGGGGTAGATGCACAATAAACTGCATACTCTGCCCCTCATACATCTACCTCAGCGGCTGCAAGGGTGAGAGTACTGGTACAGGAAATCCTGAAATTGGCAGGGTGGTCAAATGAAACCATCTTTGCTAGATTCTACAACAGGCCTCTATATGTCCCGCCGGTACAACAACCAACAGACTTTATTCCATTCTTAATGGACCTATAAACTCATGTAACAAAAAGATGAACTTGCCTTGTATGCAGCTTACCTGCATATGCCTTACTCATATCTATCACAGAACTAGAGACTTGATACTCATTTATCAGTATATACTTTATACATTATATGCTACAAGGATAGGTGTCTTACAGCTTCTTAGACAGATTCAGGCATGATGAGTGCTGAGGCTATTACAGCAATAAATGTAACACGCTGTAAAACTTTTCCATCAAGGAAAAAAGGGGGGGGGAGAGGTACATTACCCCTACAGTCATTGAAATAACTATTGTTATATCATACTCCGGTCTATGCATTGTATATAGCCCACCCTCGTGCTTAAAAGCACTCATTTCCCACCAATTGTCTCCTGCAAAATTAAAACTCGAATTATGTTAAAGTATGATGATAAGCTCAACATACCTGACCTGCCTCATATTGCCAATCCACTTCGGTGGTCAATAGGATACCCTAACAGTAATTACAGTTATTTTACATTTCATTAAAATAACTTATGAATTATCTCTCCTCCAGTATCCACTACAGTAATGACAGTTGGGAACCCTGGTCTCACCACCCCCTTTTCCTTGAGAATGACCCCTCCAGTGGTGCCCCTGTAGCAGGGCCAAAATGGTTAGGTCAACACTAGCACCACGTACTGTATTATTGTTGATGAATCTAGTGTATATGCTCCCAGCGCTCAATACTTTATAGAAAGTTCTATGATGTGGCATAGGTAAAGGCATCAAAGATACATTTAGAAGTGTAGAATGAGTGTAGAAGGATCAATAGATGGGATGTTGATCAGTTATGCTAAGTGACTCTACTGCATTCCTTTTCCTACAAGAATTACTACAATATAAATGAGGAAAGAAAATTAGGTAAGAATGGCCCTTGTGTCAAGGATGAACAGGGCAGGCCAGAGTAGACCCAGTGAGTAAACTCACCTTGACCCAGCAGGCATTGATTACAAGGCCTCAAGAAGAGGCCCTCATACATCTTCAGTCAAGTTATTCACAGAGAAATAAAAAAGAACCTACGCAGACGAAGAAGGAAATAGATTTCTGACTTTGGCTATTCAAGCTGGCAGCGCCCTGCGACTGTTGAATTTCCTAAACCCTACACCCCTGCCTGCCTTTCACCTCACTCAAAAACATTATCCATCAATCTCTTGCCAGCTGTGAAACTCGAGGTAAAAAGGGATACAATTCTCCCAGTGTTCCCAACCTCCAATACAGGAAGCACGGCCATGATGGATTGGCCGTCGTACACACATGCGCACAGTGACAGTTCCGGTTTCGCCTGTGACTCTGACGCATGCTGGCAGGTGGCTCCAACATTGTCATGACGTCATTTCCGGTTTGCTGTCTACGACGGTGAGACGTGAGACTTGAATGGTGGGACGTGCATGGCCGGCAGGTTTAATCACTGAGTACTTGTCAACATTGTTCTAAGCATTAGCAGCACCGTGCAGGTAGAAGGGAGGGGGGCTTTGTGGCTTCTGCTAGTCCAGAATAATAAAAAGCAAAAATGTAGTCTGTCGCCCCATATTGAGGCAAAGAAGAAACCAACAAGCTGGTTGCCAGGCTAGGATCTGTCCACACTCCATGCTCTTGTTTTAAAACACTGTTCATCATTTTATTTGTTCATTTGTTTATTGATTCCAATGAAGTGACCCAATTAAGGACTCGTGTGGGTCCATGGCGAATCATTTGGAGTGAAATTAACATGTTCTCTATCATTGTATGTGTGTTTTTCACTTTTGGCTAAAAAAGGCAAAAAGTGTGGTTATCTCTAATCAACGATTTGAAAGAAGCCACTTCAAATGTTATAAGGGGAATATTTGAAGGGTGGTTAACATCTACAACAAGAAAACATTATCTAGACTATAGATGTCAAGACATATTGAAAATTATAGTTTTCTTGATTTTCAGAAGAGTATTGCTTTCCAATAATAATGAAAATAACAGTCATGATGGCTGTGAGTTCAATGTTTGGGTAAGCTTAATCTTTCTTGACTTGGTAAACTTTCTGAAATGAGTTTTCCATGGAATTTTTGCAAACTCAGAAAGTTTCAAGAAGGACAAAAGTGGTTATAAATATACTCATCTCATTAAGTTGCATTAGATTTGAGCCCTCAATTTCACAGGACCAATGAACTGAAAATTGAAACAACAAATTACAGTGAGAAACCCTTTGGAATTCTAAGCCTGTGGTGAGAAGTGATTGAAAAAGCACACAATGCTCGCAAAAAGTGCTCCAGAAAACTGCAATAAGCTCCAAGGACCGGCAAACAGCCATAATGCTCTTTCCAAATGCTACTGAATGGACTCCGAAAAGATTAATCTTCTACCACAACACATAATCTGTAATCTGGACAGATCCTTTTTGGTGTTTGGATCTGCAGGATTATCCGCATGAAAGACTCCCAGCTGGAGTTTCCTCATCCGTGCCATAATTTGCAGGAAAGCCTGGGAGATAATTCAGACAGCACTACTTCAGCTAACATTCCACCTGTGAATATTATCTTCATGGCTGGTAATAATGGCTGCTTGTTGTCTCATCACCACAACATCTCGTTGATTCACCGAGTGTTCAGGAATTGGCGAGAATTTGCAGAGGCATTCGCTCATTTGTCGTACCAAGGTTTGTCGGAAGGCCTTATTATTCAAGTCTCCCCATGACTCACTAATGCTGGGTCTCTGAAGAGGCATTAGCATAGTCCCATACATCAAGTGGATGGATGAGGGAGAAAAAGTAAGTGCTCACATTATTTCATGATCCATACTATGGCCTCACCTGCATTGGTAACCCTTTCAGCATACCAAAAAGGAATACCTCGTTATACCAATGGACAGGAAAATAGTCTTTAGAAATAATATTATGATTCAATACAGTCTATGCATTCTTATTGGTCATTATTATCCCCTGCTGATTACATTGACCCATAAATGAGTTTCATTGATCAGGAAAGGAAAACAAATGTCTATATTGTTAATACATATGAGGTTCAATGCCTCATAGTCCTACTTTCAGATTATAAGCTTAGCTTTAGACTTCTGATTAATACAAACCTTTTAGAACCATTTCCTATCAACTGTTCTGTATTAGTTTGTGTACTGCCATCGTACATCCTTGTTTTTGTTGGTGAGTGGCCATTGTATTGGCACTGTTAGACTGTCCCTTTATTGTGTACCATGGGTGCCCAGTGTGATATGCAGTAGATTGGCTGGCTGTACCCATACTTCAGTGTCATGCCCCTCACACTTGTCTCCATGTTAGGGAGAAAGGCCAGTGTCTTTCTATGGTAATGTAAAAAACAACCAATGTATGCACCCAGTCTCCTCACTTCTACCGTGTTAACGAGGTATATATATATATATATATATATATATATATATATATATATATATATATATATATATACATGTATACATGTATACAGTTAGGTAGAATATGGCTCTCCTAAATAAATGAACGGGTGTTCATGTGGGATGTATCCCAATGTTAACCTGTATTCTCAGACCTCTATAGGGCCTTATACAGTCTATTCCCTGCACCCATATTAGCACTATGTTTTTGATCAATTTATAATGTTAAATGAGAGTATCCAATCCCGCCCTAATGCCACCATGTAGGGTACTGACCAACAGTGGCGTATAAAATACCACTAGGTGGAAATTGATATCATCTGGAGGTTAATTCAATGGCCTGGTTCGTAAGGACTGTCAAATTTGACAGCCCTTACGAACCAGGCCATTCGTAGTGGGCAGTCTCAATTCGTAGTGTTTGAGAAATACCTATAGCTGATGTACACTAGAGGCGTAGCAAAGTGAGCCCTGGTGAATGGTCCTATTGCAGCCTATCAGTGTTCACTCACAGAAGAGCTAGTTGAATAGGGTATGAATAGACATTGTGACCATTGGCTGGATATGGAGGTTACCAATCATCGCAATCAGGACCTTGTTTCAATAGATTCTACCACAGGTTCAGCCAGCTACGACGGGAGATGGGCCAAATTTTACCTGCTGATCTTAGGATTTCGGCCGTAGTGACCAAATAGCTGTCTACATTACTGGGTGATCGTACTGCCTACTGGCTAAATAGCCACCACAGCAGTGACTCAATAAGGGACCCTGGTATGACAGCCCCCTATGTGAATAATTAGTGGGTAGTCTTAGCTGCTGCCCTCTGCACTCCTTTGCTCAAAAGTACCCAATGTGAGCTCTGTAATCAATAAAGTATTCTCTGTATATAGACTAATGATCCAAGAGGTCTAGACCCCAGGCCACTCACAGAGGTCAAGGAGCCCTCCTATATATAGCATCCCTGGCCTCAATCATCCCCTGAGAGATTGTGGGATCATAACATCTATGCATGTTTTATCTAGCCTATGCATGCTCCCTTGTGTTTCTACCACCACACACCAGGGTGGGGAGTGCTACACTATATAACCTTTGTCTACCAAATTCCCGACACATTTGGCCAACTCACGCATGTACTTGATATTTGTTCCGACAAAAATGATTCCAACCCCCGCCTACTAAGAACTGATTTTGCAAAATGTCCCCCCCCCAATCAGATACACACGTGGAATGATGCGTTGCAATCGGTATTTGAATTGTCCATATTTCGTTTTGACACCCCCCCCCCCCCAGTGTGAAGGTTTATTGGGTTTGCCCCCTCCCCCTCTCAACCAAGGGAGTCTTTTTCAAAATGACCCCCCTATATCTAACAAGCCCCCCCCCCCACCCCCACTGTCAATTAATGACTCATCCCTTACTGCAGCCCTATGCTCATTTGAACACAGGAGTGCATACCAGACCATGAAGGAGGTATGACTGGTTACTATGTAGCCAATAGTGGCTGCTACGACTGGGTGCTATGACTTCATAGTGGTGGGTATTTAGTCAGTAGTTGAATAATTAGTAGCAGCTATTTTGAGGCTTGTACTGTAGCTCACTATGTATGGAGTCATTTCTTTTACCTCACACTATGATTTGAGGCCATCCTGTCGTGGAAACTATTGAAACATGATCCAGATGTATTTCTTTTAAAATATTGCACATGGATTATCAATTCATATTTGAAAAGGAAAGGCCACTGAGCGCTTAGTGTTTATTGATACTCATGCTGTGACCTTTGATTAAAATTCTCAGAATAAAGCCTCTAGTGTACATCTCACTGTCATTATAGAAACCCTGTGGAATATATGCAATCATTACCTCTATCAATAACAAGCATATGGATCTGATAGAAGTCTGGTTGTCATAGTAGCTAATTGCATATGGCGCAGTAAGAGAGGGAGAGAGAGAGAGACAGACAGACAGAGAGACAGACAGAGAGAGAGAGAGGGAGGGAGAGAGAGAGAGGGAGAGAGACAGAGACAGAGAGACAGACAAAGAGACAGACAGACAAAAAGAGTTAGAGAGAGACAGATAAATAGACAGAGACAGAAACATTTCACATCAAGGTAACCCCACTTTGTATATATGTAACTAAAAGGTGGGGTTATTATATATTAAGGCACCATAAATTATGCAGCCCTATGGGGTACAAGGTGGGGTTATTATACATTAAGGCACCATATACAGCTCCTATGGGGTACAAGGTGGGGTTATTATACATTAAGGCACCATATACAGCTCCTATGGGGTACAAGGTGGGGTTATTATACATTAAGGCACTATATGCAGCCCCTATGGGGTACAAGGTGGGGTTATTATACATTAAGGCACCATATGCAGCCCCTATGGGGTACAAGGTGGGGTTATTATACATTAAGGCACCATATACAGCTCCTATGGGGTACAAGGTGGGGTTATTATACATTAAGGCACCATATGCAGCTCCTATGGGGTACAAGGTGGGGTTATTATACATTAAGGCACCATATGCAGCCCCTATGGGGTACAAGGTGGGGCTATTATACATTAAGGCACCATATGCAGCCCCTATGGGGTACAAGGTGGGGCTATTATACATTAAGGCACCATTTGCAGCCCCTATGGGGTACAAGGTGGGGTTATTATACATTAAGGCACCATATACAGCCCCTACGGGGTACAAGGTGGGGTTATTATACATTAAGGCACCATATGCAGCCCCTATGGGGTACAAGGTGGGGTTATTATACATTAAGGCACCATATGCAGCCCCTATGGGGTACAAGGTGGGGTTATTATACATTAAGGCACCATTTGCAGCCCCTATGGGGTACAAGGTGGGATTATTATACATTAAGGCACCATTTGCAGCCCCTATGGGGTACAAGGTGGGATTATTATACATTAAGGCACCATTTGCAGCCCCTATGGGGTACAAGGTGGGATTATTATACATTAAGGCACCATTTGCAGCCCCTATGGGGTACAAGGTGGGGTTATTATACATTAAGGCACCATATACAGCTCCTATGGGGTACAAGGTGGGGCTATTATACATTAAGGCACCATATGCCGCCCCTATGGGGTACAAGGTGGGGTTATTATACATTAAGGCACCATTTGCAGCCCCTATGGGGTACAAGGTAGGGTTATTATACATTAACGCACCATATGCAGCCCCTATGAGGTACAAGGTGGGATTATTATACATTAAGGCACTATATGCAGCCCCTAAAGGGTACAAGGTGGGGTTATTATACATTAAGGCACCATTTGCAGCCCCTATGAGGTACAAGGTGGAATTATTATACATTAGGGCACTATATGCAGCCCCTAAAGGGTACAAGGTGGGGTTATTATACATTAAGGCACCATAATCAGCCCCTAAAGGGTAAAAGGTGGGGTTATTATACATTAAGGCACCATATGCCGCCCCTATGAGGTACAAGGTGGAATTATTATACATTAGGGCACTATATGCAGCCCCTAAAGGGTACAAGGTGGGATTATTATACATTAAGGCACCATATGCAGCCCCTATGGGGTACAAGGTGGGATTATTATACATTAAGGCACCATATGCAGCCCCTATGGGGTACAAGGTGGGGTTATTATACATTAAGGCACCATATACAGCTCCTATGGGGTACAAGGTGGGGCTATTATACATTAAGGCACCATATGCAGCCCCTATGGGGTACAAGGTGGGGTTATTATACATTAAGGCACCATTTGCAGCCCCTATGGGGTACAAGGTGGGATTATTATACATTAAGGCACCATATGCAGCCCCTATGAGGTACAAGGTGGGATTATTATACATTAAGGCACTATATGCAGCCCCTAAAGGGTAAAAGGTGGGGTTATTATACATTAAGGCACCATTTGCAGCCCCTATGGGGTACAAGGTTGGATTATTATACATTAAGGCACCATATGCAGCCCCTATGAGGTACAAGGTGGGATTATTATACATTAAGGCACTATATGCAGCCCCTAAAGGGTAAAAGGTGGGGTTATTATACATTAAGGCACCATATGCCGCCCCTATGAGGTACAAGGTGGAATTATTATACATTAGGGCACTATTTGCAGCCCCTAAAGGGTAAAAGGTGGGGTTATTATACATTAAGGCACCATATGCAGCCCCTATGGGGTACAAGGTGGGGTTATTATACATTAAGGCACCATATGCAGCCCCTATGGGGTACAAGGTGGGGTTATTATACATTAAGGCACCATATGCAGCCCCTATGGGGTACAAGGTGGGGTTATTATACATTAAGGCACCATTTGCAGCCCCTATGGGGTACAAGGTGGGATTATTATACATTAAGTCACCATATGCAGCCCCTATGAGGTACAAGGTGGGGTTATTATACATTAAGGCACCATTTGCAGCCCCTATGGGGTACAAGGTTGGATTATTATACATTAAGGCACCATATGCAGCCCCTATGAGGTACAAGGTGGGATTATTATACATTAAGGCACTATATGCAGCCCCTAAAGGGTAAAAGGTGGGGTTATTATACATTAAGGCACCATATGCCGCCCCTATGAGGTACAAGGTGGAATTATTATACATTAAGGCACTATATGCAGCCCCTAAAGGGTAAAAGGTGGGGTTATTATACATTAGGGACATAAGGTAGTATCTCAAAAAAATATGGAAACTTCATGAAACTGATTTAAACAGTTTGTCTATATGTACTTACTTCACGCATTTTTACAGATTTACTCATCGATACTTGAGAAATAGCACTTCAAATCATGTGATACAGAATTATCATATAAGCCAAGAAAGGAGCCTCAATCTAACAGAATACATACATCCTGTCATTGGTCATTCATGGATAACCAAGATATATCACAATACACCTAATTAGATCATTCAACTTGACATAGGTATATATGGTTATTGGTAATGACATTGCAATTTCCCCGAACAAATGTAACCATAACAAAGTAACTAAGTATGTAATATTTACCATGACTTGTCAAAATAAATTGAATTGTCATAAGGTCAATATACAAAAATAACATCCCTCATTCACGAGCCCATTTCATAGCAGTTATTTATGTGAAATTAAGTACATGAATATACCTTCTTAAATAGTATAGAACTTGCAAAATCATCCCCTTCTCCTTTTTACAATAATGGGCTATGACCCAGACTCGATGTAAGGAAAAGACCACCATACTAACAATAATATTTGCCATAAAAATATCATTTATCATTTCAGGACCGTCAAGCGTGCCACAAACCTTGCTTGCTATGTTAATATGTACCAAATACTTAATATGTCAAATCAAATCTACATACATTAAGCATAAACAGCAAAGATGGTTTCTTTGATCACATAAAATCATCAGCACCACAGCTCAGCTCTTTAAATCCAATCCAATTGAATTATACAAAACTAATTATTATGAGCCTTCCCCACTGGTTCCTACTTATACCTTCAGGCTCTACAATTTTCATGTCTGGACGCTCAACATCCACTGCATCTCAAGTTAAGCATCCATTCCACCTAGGCTGATTTCTCACCTAGGGGGAGACGGTAAATATAACGGCCCTCTAGAAATTTAAAGTGAAGCTTCCAAAATTTTATCAAACTGCTGCTCTATGTTTGACTCGGAAATGTCAGATTTTATCCCTTTCATTTAAATTTTACCAATTCCCCTCCTTTAACTATAATCCGTTGATGTATAAATAAGTGAACTTTAGTAATAATATATTATGTTTAGTTCCATTCAGATGTTTTGAAATTTTTGAATTGTGACAGTCAAAGTATTTTTGATATCTTTATACTTGGTTGAAGTGTTTCATAAATTTGCAATTGGAAGAGCTCTTTACTATACATTGCATGAATTCAGCCTGTCTTGTGGCTTTTGTGAGGGTGGAATTCAGACTTTCCCTCAGACAAATACAGCTCCTCCAGCAGCCATATATCTTAGCCTGTGCTGCCAAAGTATGGCCAAAGGCACTTACTATAGTCCCAGTGAAGCAAATTGGGTCTGTCAGAACGGTCATTTTCTGCCACTGCTTATTTGATTACTTCATTTGCGGGCTCGCTGTCGATTCTCCAACACAATTAGATATATGCAAATAACTGCTGCACCTTGTCATGGAAGAAGAATGGTAAAGATGATTGAAATTTAAGAATCCAACTACTTTGCCCAACACTCATGACATTGTATTTACTTGATTGGTTTTGTCTGTGAGTGCTATAGTAAATACATTACCACCATTTCAATGACAATGCACCTAGAGTTTGACAAAAATATACACATGAATTCAACATTTTTCCAAACCAGTTTTCAAACATTGATCAATGGTACGGCAAAGAATATTTCCTGTAATATCTCTTGCCGAAAGATGACAAACCTATCACATACACTGCAAAAACGGTGTTTAGATCCTAACATAATTCTAAACATAATCTTGTCCCGTTTTTCTGAACACAATATTATCCTAAACACATAAAAAATGTTTAGAAAATGACATGTTTAGCTAATTAATTTGTTCAAGCAATAATGTTTAGTGTTTAGATTTATACTGCCCCCCCCCCTATTTGAAGAATTTTGCTGAGGTATTCAATTTGCCTATCTATGGATAATATGCTATTGTATTTGGAAATTGGCTTATGAATGCATTTAGGTTGAGGACCCTATATATTATTCATGCCCAATTTCTGAAGGGGGTCAATGCACCTCCGTCTACAGGGACAGCTATATTGTCCAAGTATTTCATCTATTTTGTATTGAACCCATATCACATCAGTGTCAGGACTCCATTGTCAAATATAAAAGAGACACAGAAAGGATTGTGCCTTATATATTTTCTTAATTCACAAAATGGGTGTCCAAGCATTACTTGCTTACCCCTGATGCACTAATAGCAATGCCATAGGGTTTAAATGCATAACCTTTTATTGTTGACATACTCTACATGTATATATTATGTGAAACTGTGAATTAGGAGAATACTGCAACATATTGTAACCAAGCAGTACCAGGTGACTGCTTGCAGAAGGTCAATTACAGAATACAGTTGCCACCTGGTGTATACCTTATGTCTAAGCACCTAGAAATAATTATTAGTGTTTAAAAGCTAAACACCTATTTTTCTGTCTGTTTACAGTCTAAACATGTAAGCATTTTAAACACCTACTGAACCAAAATGTTGAGATTTTACATGTGTTTAGTCCTAAACATGTTTAAAGTCCAAACACCATTTTTGCAGTGTATGTTATGGAATTATAGTCTTAGAAGTCTTAAGGTATATAAGTATGCATTTTCTAGATTCCTATCCTTCATAATACTGCAGTTTTTACAGGTGTCTATATATATATATATATATATATATATATATATATATATATATATATATATATATATATATATCCGTTCTCTCGCAGTACCTCCCTTTTAAACCCCTTACTCTCTGAAGTGTAGAAACGTTGCCTCCCACTATCTTACTATAACACACACAGCTTCCTTTGTGTTTCCAACTGCACCAGTGTAGATTAAAGCCAAGCCTCTCCGAAATGGGGCCATTTCCAAGGCGTTGCCTGAGTGGCCTAGCGCCACTGTGATATCTACTTCACACCACGAGTGAATTGTTGCCACAAACTTTCCTGCCTGTTCCCTCCCCTCTATTGTTTTATTCCCTGTCTTACATCATTCTTGGCGCCCACTCTAGAAGATTATTCACAAAGTTGACTATAGTGAAATTCCCACTTTTATCAGTCACTTTGAGGCAGGATGTGCATGCCTCAGAATACTCTTTTTGAATTCTCTCTTTGGTTATTGTTGCGTTATTTATCAAACATATATCCTGGAGGTATCCTAAAATGTCAAATTTACCAAATGGAACATTTGCAAGAACTCAAGTCTGGCAAGTGTAGCATTGCACACTTTTCTTAAAATCAGGAATCTTGTCTGAAAATTCACTAACTTAACCTAAAAATGAAGAATACTCACCACACCTTATGGATAGGCTTCCAGGCTGCTTAACCGTCTATCTGTTACTTCATTCCCTGCTCCCTCTTCTGCTTGCTTTGCCACATTTCCCCTAGCACTTGATCATGCACTTCCTCATCTATTGCTCTCTCGTATGCACATTTGCTAAGTTTCCTGCTCCTATGCCTCTGTGCCACTTGCTTCCTCCTTTCCCTTTCCACTTATAACCTCATTTTATTCATTCATCTCTACTGCCCTGTCAACCTCCTGCCTCCTTACTCAGCTCTTGCCCCCAACTCTTTTCCCCTTTCGGATATGTCATTTCAAGACTTGTATGATTCCCTAGACGATGTCCCCGCCAATAAGCCTGCATGAGAACCCTGTGATAAGAGTTTATAGTTATCGATGCTCAATGGTGGGATATTGCTTTTACACTTTTACATATCCAGTTGGTGGCACGATACATGATATAACACACGCTGATTAAGTTAGGTTAGTGCAATCTCAAAACAGTTAACGTGATAACGCTGGCATTCTCCTACTTCCTGAATTAGCGCATCATACCAACAAAATAAATGCAAACACCTGTTGCAATTAATTGAGTGCTAGTAGTATAGTATGTATCGGAATGGGACTATAGCTAATCTAAGGATATTACTCACTGGGCATGCAGCCAATCATAGGCCTCCATTTGGTCACGTATATTGTCATGTGACCTTCACCTTGACCTCATTTGCATAATAGGCCATGCCCCCGTTGATTTATTAGGGATAAGTGACCAACTCTCAGCCAATCAGAGGACGGCATTCTGGTTACCATGATAACATGAACTTATTAGGAGATTAGTGCGATCATGTGACCCCTTGTTTGTAAACAACACATGGCCTAGACACATGGTCTCTTATTTGTAAACAATGGGGTGGGGCTGATCATGCAAATGAGATATACAATATAAATAAAAAAAATTTTTTATGATGCTGTAGTAGTTTTTGGGTTCTCAGAGTTGATAGGCTGTAGAGCGGTTGGTGTTTACATGATAAAGGTGGCAGAGAAAGTGTGAGGGAAGAAAATTTTACTTTCCCTTATGTACCCATTCAAGATAAGTCTCTTAACTATGGTTTTAAATAGATCAAAGACTTAAAAGAGATTTAATCCCATTTTCACAGAGTCCCTCGCTTGGTAGGGTATCTGTTTGTTTTTGATTTTCACCTACCGTTTGCTGTAGGCATGGATCCCTTAGATTATTAAGTGTGGTTGGTCCCAGAGGGAAAAGATAAAAGACTTAAAGGGTCTTATTCCATAGTCACAGAGATTCTCCTCGGTAGGGTGTCTGTTTGTTTTCACCTGCCGGGGTGGGGGGCCCAATGTATTAAGTTATTTTAAATTAGTGAACCTGCCCCTTGGGCGGGTTCACATATAACCATATATTTTACGATAGAGCACTGCTGTGTTTTTTGCAAGCTACCAAAGTGAGGGGTGTGTCTTATACATGAGGATTTTGTACTTTAGAATAGTACTAAACTGCTAAAAAACATGCTTGTATGTGACACTAGACCATACAACTAATATTAAAGACAAATGCTGGTGGGTGAGTGCTAAAGAAGTTGTGTTGATTTTTGCATATACCTCTGGATATATCAGAAGTTGTGTTGATTTTTGCCTATACCTTTGGATATCATTAGGTTTATATATAGGGATGAAGGAAATGTAAAAATAGTGACATGTCACCGAGCTTAATTCTCTGGGAAAGGGGTGTAATGAAGGAAGGTCTATAGGAGTTAATGGGAAAATCTATGGTCTCATTTCCTGCTAAAATATCGTTCATGTTCTGTTGCTATTTTCAAATACTTTTGGATTATGATAGTTGGATATGTATAGAAATGGAAAATGCAAAAAGATTGTGTTGATTTTTGCCTATACCTCTGGATATCATTAGGTTTATATATAGGGATGAAGGAAATGAAAAAATAGTGATATGTCACCAAGCTTAATTATCTGGGAAAGGGCTGTAATGAAGAAAGACCTATAGGAGTCAATGGGAAAATTTATGACCTCATTTTCTGCCAAAATATCATTCATGTTATGTTGCTATTTCCAAATACTTTTAGATTATGATAGTTGGATATCTATAGAAGTGGAAAATGCAAGAAGATACATATATGGTCAACCTCACTTCAGTGTATTGGACCATTTAAGTACAGCATGCTTCCAAAATGATATTCACATTCAGGTTTAAAAATATTCACCTTTTCCTTATCTCAACTGTAATATATGGAAAGTATGAATGTCCTGGATTTTAAAACTAGCTTTATATATTTTCTAAGTTGAGTCAAAGTCTATCAAAAGTGTGATACAGAAAGTGTCAGGTGTAGCCCTCAGTGCAGTGCCCTTCAGTGTGAATACTATTAGGACCATGAGACCTGATGAGTGAGTAGGGTGTAGACCTACCTATGTATATATCCCCAGGTGTCACCAGTAGGGTAGCCCTGTAGATTAGTTTTCCAACTTAACTCTATATTGGGAGTGCCACTGTTCATATGCACAGACATGGACACATGTCCTCATTTGTGACAGTGATGTGTAATCAGAATTTTCTCGCAATGAATATTCACTCTAAAAATATCCACAATTCCTATCATGGATTCTCGTTAAACTGGACAATGAACCACTGTTGTTGCATTATAGTGAATCAGTGTAGTTTCTATAATAAAGCAGTACAGTGCACACTGTGGTACAAGGAATCTCTGGACTTTTCTAACCCACTTAAAAGGATCTATTTTCTCCTTTTTTCTATTCCCTCAGGTGTGTGTGGTCCACATATGTGCAGACACTGACACATTCCTCTGTGAAATTTTGTACTGTCGTTCTTGCCATGAATATGACCATAGCTGTCATAATGGCGTTAAACACCTATTACTTACTCACTCACAAGGAATCTGTCCGAAAATGACGATGGTTCTGTGGCAATGTTTGGACAAGGATTTTACCGATTTTTTGATAATTGCACCTACCTTACACAACTCTAAAATTTAGTCACCCACGTTTAATTCTAAAGATTTAGAGAATTTAAATGATACAAAAGTCATCATGTACCCAGTCGAGACATGCCACACAGCCGATGTGAAGGCTTGATTTTTGTGTTGATAAGAAGTCAGTAAAAAGAAAGATTTACGGTGACCATGTGAAATTGTGTAATGTCGTTCTCGCCATGAATATGTGAGCCAGCAAGCAGAAATGGGAGTTCCTGTGGGATTTAGTACCTGTTTTAGCCACCAGGGGGAATTTCAATGATTTTTGATAGAATGTTATATTTTGGGTGAAAAGGTTCCAAATTAGGCTTGTAAAACTTTTTTGGGCCTAAATAGGTATTTTTGTTGATTTCTGTTATCATGGAAACATGATTTCCATTCTAAATAGTAAAATCAATGATCTCATTCGAAAGAATTTTTCACCAGATTTACTATGGTGAAAACAGAACGAAAATACCATTTCTAGATTAAGAGTTATAGGCAAAAAAATAAGAAAATTATGCCAATTTAGCTAATTAGCATAAATGCTAATTATAGATGTATCTCACGTCCAATTAGGCGTAGAGCTTATTGCCATTCCCAAAGTCTGTGTAACATTAAAATGTTACATCTACAACAAATATCCACCCTTTTGAAAAATAGGGGTACTTATGAGGCCCTAAATATCCATAATTTTCGATGAAATAGGGTTTATTTTTGGGCCAAAATCTGTGGAATAGGGGTATACAGATTGTCATGCATGCTGGGAGGGGTTAATACCATCAAAGTACTCTACCTGAGGTAATCCCTTTTTCACCTGTGTATTAAAGATATCAAAGGAGGAGCTTATTTGTAAATACCATCAAAGCACTCTTGATTAAGGTAGGTGAAAAAGGGATTACCTCAGGTAGTATATAAGATAGGGTGTAGCAGGAGGAGTAGTAGCAGAAGGTACAACAGCAGCAGAAGTAATAAGAGTAGGTGCAACAGGGGTAGGTCACTGGTATGGAGTTTTCCAATTCCAACACAAAAGTCAATCCTTCACATCCACTGTGTGGCATGTCTCGACTTCACAGTAAAAATGGGAACAACATTACTGTGCGGGTACCGATGTGAAGTGTGTTCTCGAAGATATTTTCTAACTTATTTTCACTATAACCACAGTCGTTGCATGCAGGACCCAGCTCCTTGTATGTCCACAGATAATATTGTGCTTTCGACTAGATGCTGGTACACTGGCTCTATCAACTTTTTGGTTGGTGAGAACATTTTTGAACGTGTCTTTATGCTTTTGTATCATTTAAATTCTCTAAATCTTTAAAATTAAACTTGGGTGACAATGCTAATTAGCTAAATTAACATAATTTTCTTATTCTTTTGCCTATAACTTTTGATCTAGAAATGGTATTTTCGTTCTGTTTTTACCATAGTAAACCTGGTGAAAAAATTCTTTCGGATGGGATCATTGATTTTCCTATTTAGAATAGAAATAATGTTTCCATGTTAACAGAAATCAACAAAAATAGCTACTGCTGTTATTTTCAGGGGAATGGTTTGCTAAATATGGGTAGGTATTACCATTTCTGAATGGCAATAAGCTCTACGCCTTATTGGTCGTGAGATACATCACAGTTTACCACTTTACTAGTAATATTATTTAGATAAATATTGAACATTAATGGACCTAATACTGTGCCTTGAGCCACTCCACAGTCCATGACTTTTTTATTAGAAGACATACCGTTGAGTTTAGTAGTCTGGTATCTATTTAATAGGAAACCTTTTAACCATGTTGTACATTGTTCGTTACAGTTGATATTTTGTAGTTTTGTTACTAATATATCCAAGTTTACAGTATTGAATGCTTTTTTCAGGTCTAAGAATAGAATCAACGAATACTCTCCTCTATTACGGGCCTCTAGTAGATACTGTACCAACTTAAAAATAGCATCTGAGGTTGACCGACCTGGCATAAAGCCGAATTGATTTTTATTAATAATATCATTATCTAACAAGTGTTTCATTATTTGTATATGTACACATTTTTCTATAAGTTTAGAGAATACATTGGTCATTGTGATCGGTCTCCAGTTTGATACTTCACTTAGTGATCCATCTTTTGGTAGTGGCACGACATGTCCTATCTTTAATACTTCTGGTATATTCCCACTCTCAAAAGACTTATTTACAAATGTTGGTAATAATATATCATTACTTAGAAGGAATTCTTTTACTATCTTACACGGTACTTTGTCAATACTTGTACTTTTGCTTACATCAATTGTTTTAAGGATTTTATTACAATCTGCTGCTGTACAGTTTTCTAGTGTAAGTACATTTTCGCATATCATCCCTTCATTGATATATGCTATGTCATCAAACCGTTTTGCTAGGTCCGAACCTATATTTATATAGTAGTCATTTATATAGACCCGCCTTTGGTGGGTCTATTGGAAAAAATAAAACTTACATAATAAAATGAGAAATACAATAGAAAACACATTACACATTTTTATTTGTTATAAATGTTATATTTATGTGCACATTTCACTTTATTTGTTATTTTCATATTTTTCATTTCGTTTAATTATATTTACAAGTCGGTGAAAATTGGTGTAATCTTGGTGTACAACTTTGGAGCAAGTGTCCTGTGGAAATGAGGGATTTGTAAGCCATATTTCCCATCCACATCTCATCGATATTACAAGTAAAATCCACTGAAGAACTATACCAAGTTCTCCATTCAGTTTGTCTGGACATGATACTTCTCAGTTGAGCAGCTACTACACTGGGGTAAGGAACTTCACTACCCAACATTCGGTTGACACACTCTTGACAAAAGGAGTCGAATGTTTCCTTTGAGCAATGACAAAACTTTCTAAAGAAGTCTGAGTTCACTTCTACAAGACCAAGCTACATGTCGACCGACTCTAACATATACCGTCTTTTGAAGAAAGAACACGTGTCCTCGATATGAAATTGATATACCGCTATAGCTCTGTCTGTGGTGCTACCAACTATTCTTTGAAATACATCTTTGAAACACACACTCAATGAATCAAATACATCATTAGGAATGAACACTTTATGAACACCTTGGTTTAACAATGGTGCTTTAAAGAACAACACATCTGATGCATCCATTACTTCCAAAGTGAAAATGGGACCACAAGTACACATTGTCTTGGTTTTTTCAACACTGACACACGAGGACGTACTAAGCCGGTGGACACAGTAGATGAAGATAACACAACAACAAAAGGGTATTATCTCACTGGCTTGTCTACATCTATTTTTTTTTATCATTTTTTTTTTCATTTTCATAATTGAAATGGACTCGTGGTCACACCGTCAGAATGTATGCGACACTTCACCCTCAGTCCCTTTTTCTCTATTGTGTAAGTGTGCATTTTGTTTTCTATTACTTTGAAATTTGTGTTAACAGTATGGATAGTTTTTCAATTTAAGAGAACATCCAAGAAGTCTTTGGGTTCTTGAACGTTTTGTTTTTTTATGACACCCTTTGCACTCCATTTTTTGGATTTTCTTTCACCAATCGAGTCTTTATCATAGCAAATGTAAGTCTTGGAGTTGAGACTTAGAATTCCATCAACCTCCCACTTGGACTTGAAAAGACTGGGAGTTCTTTTATCATGAACGTAACAACTCTGACAACAAGCAAAGGGGACCCATTCTTGCACACCTTTGGTTTTTATTTTTACGAAAGCGTCTAAGTGAGCATCACAGACTGCTGTTGGAATCCAGTTTCGCTTCTCTCTAAAGTACGATTCTCTCAGGTTGGGTTTCACGAGTTGATCCAACATTTTTCCGCTGAGAGCCATGTAAAGACTGTCAGTGTCCATTTGACAAAGAGCGTAATTGCGCCGATCGATAAATTTATCCAGAAAGTCGAACGTGAACTGCAACATTTTCAACTTGGCGTAGTGGTACACCATGAACCCTATTTGAAGAGGGAGGTTGTTCTTGACCGTTTTTGGTTGCAGTTCGAATTCAAAGAGATCTGGGGTTAACTCCGCCCCCTTTTTGAATCGCCACAAATTTGTTCCTCTACGTTTACATCACCACGTCTTCGCGCCGTGGGTACTTCGTCTGCAAACCTGGCGAAGGGTTGTCTAGGAAAGTATTCTATGAACATCTGCACTTCGATGACTATCAAACCGTGATCCAAATACCACTTCAGGAGAGGTGTCCCCAAGAGAATGTTTTTTTCCGTGGTAACTACCTATCAAGTATCTCTGAGGAGGGTTCAACAGATTTTCGTTGTTCACAAAGTTGGACATGTGAGTTGCTATGTCGGATTTCGAAATGGTAACGTTCTTGAAAACAGGAATCATTTCCTCGAAGTATTCACGTAGGTGAGGAGGGGTGGTAATGTCCACATGAATTAAACAGAAAATTTTTCCATTTTTCATAGAGGATATGATGTCATGCTCTGTCATGGGATTTCAAGTCGTCAACCCTCCAGTGTCGTTCAGATGTCATAACCTGCGGATCCTCACATTTCATTTCCCTCCATTCACACTCCCATACGATGATTAACTTGTGACCTACAGCTTTTAAGTAGGTCCTTACTCTAGCTGTTCTCTCACCTCTCTCGTTCCTTTCTGAAGCACATGAATATCTGCGCAGCGGTATGCACTCGTGAGCATGGTACCAACACCCTAGAAATTGGAAAACGGTATTAGAGGGTGGGTGAAACCCATCTACGCAAATTTTTCGGAAACCTAGAGACACGATCCCTCCGTTAAAAGCATGGCAAAGTTTCACGCTGCGGGTGTGCTCCATGTAGCGCAGCCACTCTACAGCGCTCTTAGACTGTCTTTGTCTGATTTTCGGTCTGAACTCGGTCTCGGGTTGTCTCACCATGTAATAACCTGTGCAGTGCGCTTCGCTCATGCACCGCAAGTACAGAGTTAGCGTCTACACTTAGGATGTGCTGGCACATTCTCGCTTTTTTGCCGTACTTGTGTCCCTTATCAGTGTGGTACCCTTCTTGTGAAATCTATGGAAAATGATGGAAGGTCCCCCGACTAGATTTTTTTTTTTAAAGAGTGGAGGTCAGAGCCGAACTGGTGAAAGGTTATGAACGGTGTCTCTGTGCTATGAAAAAGGAACCGTAAAGTTAAACCCGGAAGGGAAATTCCGTCTTTGAACATGTCGATGTTGCAATCCCTGAAAAATGTAGCGTGATTATTCAGTGCCTCTATGAAGGGTTAGTAGATCAAGTAATATCTGAAAGTTTGCATTTTCTCTTTTTCACATTTGGCGTAGTCAGATTCATACATCTTGGTGCCAGTCAGTTTGCTGTCGAAAGCAGATCTTGGTGGAAGTGTTCTGTTTTCCAGTTTCCTGGTAGACATCATCCATTCGTAAGGAAAGTGACCTTTGTGCTGATTTCTGGTGAAAGCTAGTAAATAATTCGCATAATTATAACCAATAGTTTACTACGTCCAAGAAAACAGTGTGCTGAGTGTAAATCGCCAAGTATTGGTTACTTCTCTTTATGACACTGAATTCTTCGTTCTTTTGGTCTTTGGAGGAGAGGAAAGAGTGACGGTTTATTTTGATCAGATTTAAGTCATAACGCCCTGAGTGAAGCCTACGACTGGAACTTGGCGGAGATATCTAAAAAGTCTCTGCTTCAGTTCAACCAAAGGGTGTCTTTTCCGAGTTTCAGTGAAGTCGCTACCAGAAGGACTCAACGCCTCCTCTAGGTGAAGAGCTTCAAATATCCTCTCGTCTAACTTCGCTCACGTCGGGCGGTAAAATTCTAGCACCGCTTCCCCGATGATCTTGGCAGTGTCATTAATGTAATTCAAAACTCTGTCCAACAAGGGGTCAGAATCTGCGTCAGACTGTCTCATGAAGCAGACGGGACCTTCGTGTCCTGGAAAGTCGGATGCTATGCTAGCTGACAGAGTTGTGTGTTCCCATAGGACTTTCACATGTTCGGTCGACGGTTGTTTGGCCGTTCTGAAGAAAGCTTCGAAATCGAAGGCGATTTTGTAATGGTACATTTTCCAATTTCCGTCGGTAGGAAAAATGGAAAAATCTGCTAGCACTTCGAAAATCGTTTTCAAATTTTGGTAGATCCCACCTACGTACTTCAAGGCGACTTGTCTGCAATCGGAAAGCTGGTTCCTGTGTCTTTTCAGAAAGAACTTAGTCGTGAATGCCAACTTACACTCGGGACATTCGTAGATGCCGGCGTATTCATTGAAATCCGTGATGTGGGACACATGTAAACCATGTTTGGTGGACAGGTGAAGGCTGACTTTACCATGGATGGCCAAAGTTTTGGAAGGCGGTCTGATCAGGACAACTTGGTTCAGACCTCTCACTTTACAGGTGGTGTAAAGCGCTATTTGTAAATCGAACAAGTTCTCTAACGTTGGTAAGTTGCTGATGATCACGCCTGGAAAGGATTCAGGTTTCGCAGTGGAATCGAACTGACGTAACAATTTTGAAGCGTGTTTGCCGGTCTTGTATAAGTGAAAGGATATGCAGCGAAAGACACATAACTTGTCCCTGTTGGGAAAATCTAACACCCCCCCTCTTTTTTTAAGCTGACCCGATTGGGTAACCCTGCCCCCTATGGGGAACTCTGGGCCCAATGTAAACGCAAACGTTCACATTGGTGGGAAAAAAACAAAATTTCTGTACTTCTTTGGAAGTGATAGTGTTTTTCATGAGAGAGAGGAATTCTTCCAAAGTTTCTGAATTAGTTATGGTGGGGATGGGGTGAAAAAGAGTCGTGTTGTTTTGGGAGGCGTACAAGTAGCGTAGTTTGTCTCTGTTTTCCCTGTGTTGTAATATCAACCCTACTGACAATCCCACTTTGTATCTGAATCTTTGCGCGATGTGAATCTGACGCATGGTATCTACAGCGTCACTCAACTCACCGGTTGGTAGTCTAAAGTTTGTCACACTTACGTGAGCCCCGTGTGCCCTGACTCCGGTTTGTATTGAGGACCAATTTTTGGGGAACATTTCCTCACCCTGCGGTATAGCGTGTATTATCGGAGGAATAGTCACTCCGAGCAGAGATTCACATCGACAGGTAATTTTTTGGCAATTTCCTTCGCCGCATAGAGGACAAAATCTAGGGATCGCATTACATCTTTCCATGTGCCTCTCATAATTGTACACCCTTTTAAAATTTTTGAAACACATTTCACACATATATTGAGCCATTTTGACTAAGTTACTTATATGTCAAGAGAAATTTTATCTTCTCTATTTATCTTACTTTATTTCCGTCTATCTATCTATCTATCTATCTATCTACCTGTACACCAACATACACGTCATATCTACACAAAGTATATACACCTACACACAGTCTCAATTAAGCCAAATGTTTGTTGTTAAGAAATTCAAGGATAATTTCCTTTTTGTCACCTAGTTCTTTCAGTCCCTTGGGGGAAAGTGTCACACCGTCCTATGTCGGGGTTTTCTGGGTTTCTTCCTACCTGCGCACGTGGATAATGTTCTTACCCTTGTAGTAGCTGACAGCTACGTATGTCTCGCTTTCCTGATCCAGGACAACAAACCATGTGTTGTGGTCGGGGCGTCCTTGGGCAACCCGCTGCGTTTCGTACCTCCTCTTGAACGTCAGCGATGGTCGCTATTACCTTGAGTAGTGCACTAGGGGTGAAGCTTAGCTCCCTTGTGGGTGTTGAGGTGCCCTTTGTGGCACTGTAGCGTTCCTTGGACAACCTAACCCCTTTGAGCCAGACCTCTAGCTTCAAACTATCGATGAAGAACTCAAACCTGGGGACTGTGGAAGGTGCTGGTGATGACGGTGGTGGTGGTGGTGGTGGTAGTTCACATTTCACTACTGACTTTTTCTTCTTAGATGCCTGGTCCTTGCCACTCTTGGTGAACCTCCTCTTGTCACCCGTAGAGTAGGGTTTCAAAGAAGGAAGAGGAGAATCATCAGTGAGAGCTGAATCAACAGCAGAACCAGCAACAGGAGGAGCGCCCACGTCGCTACCTTGTGACTTATTGGATGAGGACAACCATACGCCGTCGGTCGTGGAAGTCGAGGGAGAAAGAACTTGTTCCAACTCTGCTCGATGTTGGTGTCCGCTGGTGGATAGCAGTACCCGCTGGTTGTTAGAGAGTTCACGATAGCGGTGGTGAGTATATCGGGTAATCTTTGAGCAACCGCTGGAGAAATCATCATCTCCTCCTCATCATCCGCCTCCGCCTCATCATCCGTTGTCTCCTCCTCCTCGGATTCTTCTATTCCTACCACGTGCTGGGTCTGCTCCTGTTTATGGGTCTCCAGATGATGTGTGTCACTGTAACCGTCAGTGCAGGGACAGCAGCAGTAGCACCAGCACCAGCACCAGCACCAGCACCAACAGCCCCACCAGCAACAGTAGCATCAGCAGCAGCAGCACCAGCACCAGCACCAGTACTTACATCGGTAGTTGTAGCACTAGTAGTAGCAACAGGAGGGGGGCATAAAATGGTGGCGGCCAGTAAGGGGACTGTCCGTCAACAGTAGTGCCGTCCTGCTCAGTAGTAGCAGTATCATAAGCAGCAGCAGCAGGGGTAGTAGCATCAGCAGCAACAGCAGCACCCGTAGCAGCAGCAGCAACACCCCTAGTAGCAGCATCACATTGGTTGTAAACAGGAGCAGGTGCAGTACCATCTTCAGCAGCAGTAGGAGAAGATAAAGAACTCTTGGTTCTTCTTGTCGTCTTCCTTGAGAGCTGCAGCTTAGAAGGTGTTCATCTACTCATGGTGAAGGAAGCAAAGAAAGTGTGAGTGAATGACATTTTCTCCCTTCCTTATATACGCCTCTGGAGATAAGCTTCTTACTGCAGTTTTAATGGATTAAAGGGGGAATTAACGTCTCTTAGCCTGTAGTCACAGAGTCCCTTACTCAAAGGGAGGAGCCATATATAAACCCAATTTCACCTGTCCTCCACAGGGGAAATAAACAATAGGAGCATCCGAATGAAAACTTCACTCCACTCTTAGATCATCAAAGGAAAGGTGGTCCAGAATCAAAAAAAGAGTTCCACCTGGACCAAAGTCAGCTTTTGATATCTTTTAGAAAAGAACTTTAATCCTATGATCACAGAGATCCTTACTCGGTAGGATATCTATAAATCTGATTTTCACCTGCCCTCCACAGGTGAACAAAACCGTAGGGGGATCCAGATGAGAGTTCATTTAAATAGGATTAGAAAACTTCAAAGAGTAGATGATCTCATTTACACACCCCCTGTTAAAGGAAGGGGGTAATCTCATAATTCCTTAACGCGTGACCGTGCCTTACACCTATAAAAGAGGCTTAAGATAATTATCACAACACCTTTTCACTTGTCTAATAAGATTTTAAAAGTAACCACCCATAATGTGACTAAATACACTTGTCACAGTGTCTTTTCCTTTGGTGTGATGTCAACAGATCTAAAGGCTCACGCTGATAAGCCGCTACACAATGGTGGGAGTATCCAACTGGAAATAGGATTAAATGACCGCGCCTTACACCTGTAAAAGAGGCTTAGGGTCATTATAACAACACCTTTCCACTTGTTTAATGAGATTTTAAAAGTAATCCAACTAAATACACTTGTCACAGTGTCTTACTGTTTAAAGTCAACAGATCCAAAGGCTCACGCTGATAAGTCGCTACACAAGATGGTGGGAGTATCCAACTGGAAATAGGATTAAATCACCCTATATAAAGAAGCCCGATTTCTCTTGAAAGGCCATATCACTGCTGACTGCTGACCACTTTGACTACCGCACCTACCAACAGCTGTCTGCCTGCCTGCCTGCCTGCCTGCCTGCCTGCCTGCCTGCCTACCGACCCCCTTTGAAGATTTTGCAGACAAGATGAGTCTTGAAACTCAACCTCCCTCCCCGTCATCTCCCTCTCTTGACGTATGTGAAGTGAGTGTACGGGATGACCACTATATGGGACCATACCAGAACGATTTGGGATATAACGATCGTTTGCTTCATGAAATAGGAAGACAGTTAGTTGGATCTTGGAAGAAATTGGGATTCTATTTGGATATTCCCTATGAAGTTCTGGAGTTGATGGTCGTTATCAAGACGTCGCAGGACATGTTTATGGAGATGTTCAAAGCTTGGTGGTCTAAAACTTCGCCTCATGCCAGATTGAGACAACTTCACCATGCCTACATCAGTGTTCGTTGAGAAGACCTGTTGTATGAGACGCAGAACTTTTTCGAGAAGCACAACCTGGATTACAACAAATTCGACCCGCTTTAATGGAGAGGTACTTTATGACCATGTCTGAATGTCTATCCAGGAGGATTTCCTGAACAGGTACACGGTGTTCCCACTGGATTTAACTCCAGACAGGTTGCACGACGGGTGTAGAGTGAACCTTATAAAAGTGGGTCAGCTGAGGGTGGAGCTCAGTTTTGGCGTGGCGCTGACGGAGACGACAACGGTGCTGCTGTACTTGGTGTACAACAATGTCATTGAGCTGACAAGAGATCGACATCCCATCACAGACTACCACATGAACTGAAGATGAGAGAGTAGTGCATGAATACACTTGAAATAGACAGAGTGTTGAAGGAAAACATTCACACGAAGCACCATTTCCTAGGTGTTTTCTCTTGTGACACTATCCCCAGACACCCTGTCAAGGACATTTGTTTCGTGAGTAACACCGATCCTCAATATTTACCAGGTCAACATTGGGTGGCATTTTACGTGTCGAGGACAGGAGAGGTGTACTACTTTGATTCATTCGGTTTACCTCCGCTGAGCGCAGAGTTCTTATCTTTTCTGAGACGTTCTGCTCCGTTCAAGTGGCAAAGAAATTGTATTCAACTCCAAGACACTACTGCTGACACCTGTAGAGCTCATTGTGTACATTTCCTGATTGAAGCATGTCGAACAAGACACCCCAAGAAGAGTGTCATGCAAATGAGCAGAAACCCAAAACTGAGCGACTGGTCGGTGAGTCAGAGACTCGCGATGATGACGATGATGTGAAGACGGAAGAGGGGTGCTGGAAGCGTGTACAAGTCATGCAGACAAATGTCCTATGTCTGGCCGAGATGGTGTTGGATTTATACAAACTAGTGCAAAGTATGTTGGAGAAGGTCGACTGTGGCACTGACAAAGTGTGACTTTGCGGACTGCTGAAACGTCGAGCAAAAAAGTAAAATGTTTGATTAAAATGCTGTTTCATGAGTATAAAAAAAACAAATGAAAAATAACTTATTTCGTTGTGTATTTATTTCCTACATATGTTATCACACACAAAAAAACCTCATTTGCATAATTAGCCCCACCTCTTAGGGGTCATGTTACTAATCCCTAATTAGGTCATAATGGCGGCTACTAGTCCCCTAAATAGGTCACGTTAACATGGTAACCAGAATTCTGGCCTCTGATTGGCTGAGAGGTCCCCACGTGACCCCACTAATCCCCTAATTAGGTCACGTTACTATGGTTACCAGAATGCTGGCCTCTGGTTGGCTGAGAGGTGGTTGCTTATCCCCTTAATTAGGTCATGTTGCCATGGCAATGGGTCACGTGATCAAATGGAGGCCTCTGATTGGCTGCATGTCGAGTGACTAATATCCTATAGTCCCGTGCCGATACATACTATACTACTAACTTTTGATCTAGAAATGGTATTTTCGTTCTGTTTTCACCACAATAAATCTGGTAAAATGTTACTTCGAATGAGATCATTGATTTTCCTATTTAGAATGGAAATCATGTTTCCATGGTAACAGAAATCAACAAAATACTAGGCCCAAAAACGTTCTTTTTACAAGCCTAATTTGGAACCTTTTCCCCAAAATATAACATTCTATCAAAAAATCATTGAATTCTCCATAGAAAAGTACCCTATAATTGCTTTGGGCATATCTTTCCTTTTCTAGCCCATAGTGGTGCCCCCTGGTGGCTAAAACAGGTACTAAATCCCGCAGGAACCCCCATTTCTGCTTGCTGGCTCTCATATTCATTTTTTTGACTGACTTCTTATAAACACAAAAGTCAAGCCTTCACATTGGCTGTGTGCCACGTCTCGATTTCACAGTAAAATGGGAACAACATTACTCTTAAAAGGCCATATCACTGCTGACTGCTGACCACTTCAACTACCGCGCCTACCAACAGCTGTTTGTCTGCCTGCCTGCCTGCCTGCCTGCCTGCCTGCCTGCCTGCCAGCCCACCTGCCTGCCTACCGACCCCCTTTGAAGATTTTGCAGACAAGATGAGTCTTGAAACTCAACCTCCCTCCCTGTCATCTCCCTCTCTTGACGTATGTGAAGTGAGTGTACGGGATGACCACTATATGGGACCATACCAGAACGATTTGGGATATAACGATCGTTTGCTTCATGAAATAGGAAGACAGTTAGTTGAATCTTGGAAGAAATTGGGATTCTATTTGGATATTCCCTATGAAGTTCTGGAGTTGATGGTCGTTATCAAGACGTCGCAGGAAATTTTTATGGAGATGTTCAAAGCTTGGTGGTCTAAAACTTCGCCTCATGCCAGATGGAGACAACTTCACCATGCCTACATCAGTGTTCGTTGAGAAGACCTGTTGTATGAGACGCAGAACTTTTTCGAGAAGCACAACCTGGATTACAACAAACTCGACCCGCTTTAATGGAGAGGTACTTTATGACCATGTCTGAATGTCTATCCAGGAGGATTTCCTGAACAGGTACACGGTGTTCCCGCTGGATTTAACTCCAGACAGGTTGCACGACGGGTGTAGAGTGAACCTTATAAAAGTGGGTCAGCTGAGGGTGGAGCTCAGTTTTGGCGTGGCGCTGACGGAGACGACAACGGTGCTGCTGTACTTGGTGTACAACAATGTCATCGAGCTGACCAGAGATCGACATCCCATCACAGACTACCACATGAACTGAAGATGAGAGAGTAGTGCATGAATACACTTGAAATAGACAGAGTGTTGAAGGAAAACATTCACACGAAGCACCATTTCCTAGGTGTTTTCTCTTGTGACACTATCCCCAGACACCCTGTCAAGGACATTTGTTTTGTGAGTAACACCGATCCTCAACATTTACCAGGTCAACATTGGGTGGCATTTTACGTGTTGAGGACAGGAGAGGTGTACTACTTTGATTCATTCGGTTTACCTCCGCTGAGCGCAGAGTTCTTATCTTTCCTGAGATGTTCTGCTCCGTTCAAGTGGCAAAGAAATTGTATTCAACTCCAAGACACTACTGCTGACACCTGTGGAGCTCATTGCGTGCATTTCCTGATTGAAGCATGTCGAACAAGACACCCCAAGAAGAGCGTCATGCAAATGAGCAGAAACCCAAAAACTGAGCGACTGGTCGGTGAGTCAGAGGCTCGCGATGATGACGATGATGTGGAGACGGAAGAGGGGTGCTGGAAGCGTGTACAAGTCATGCAGACAAATGTCCTATGTCTGGCCGAGATGGTGTTGGATTTATACAAACTAGTGCAAAGTATGTTGGAGAAGGTCGACTGTGGCACTGACAAAGTGTGACTTTGCGGACTGCTGAAACGTCGAGCAAAAAAGTAAAATGTTTGATTAAAATGCTGTTTCATGAGTATAAAAAAAAACAAATGAAAAATAACTTATTTCGTTGTGTATTTATTTCCTACCTACTAAATTTTAAAATTGTTTAAGGTAGGTGAAATTATCAAAAAACTCGGTAAAATCTTTGTCCCAACATTGCCACAGAACAATCGTCATTTTCGCACAGATTCCTTGTGAGTAAGTGAGTAATAGGTGTTTAACACCATTTCGACAGCTACGGTCATATTCATGGCGAGAACGACATTACAAAGAGGAATGTGTCAGTGTCTGCACATATGTGGACCACACACACCTGAGGGAATAGAAAAAAAAGAGAAAATAGATCCTTTTAAGTGGGTTAGAAAAGTCCAGAGATTCCTTGTACCACAGTGTGTACTGTACTGCTTCATTATAGAAACTACACTGATTCACTATAATGCAACAACAGTGGTTCATTGTTCAGTTTTAACGAGAATCCATGATAGGAATTGTGGATATTTTTAGAGTGAATATTCATTGCGAGAAAATTCTGATTAGACATCACTGTCACAAATGAGGACATGTGTCCATGTCTGTGCATATGAACAACAGCGCTCCCAATATAGAGTTAAGTTGGAGAACTAATCCACAGGGCTACCCTACTGGTGACACCTGGGGATATATGCATAGGTAGGTCTACACCCTACTTACTCATCAGGTCTCATGGTCCTAATAGTATCCACACTGAAGGGCACTGCACTGAGGGCTACACCTGTCACTTTCTGTATCACACTATTGATAGACTTTGCCTCAACTTAGAAATTATATAAAGCTAGTTTTAAAATCCAGGACATTCATACTTTCCATATATCACAGTTGAGATAAGGAAAAGGTGAACATTTTTAAACCTGAATGTGAATATCATTTTGGAAGTATGCTGTACTTAAATGGTTCAATACACAAAAGTGAGGTTGACCATATATGTATCTTTTTGCATTTTCCACTTCTATACATTGTCAACAAACCGTTACAAGTCGATTTTGTAATGAACACTGAATCCAGAGAAGTTCTTTGATCCTTGTTTATTGCATGATGACAGAGTGTACATATAGGTGGTAACAATGATACACTTGCCAGCTTGCAGGCTCTGCCCCTAACCTCGTAGCTCAAACTGTCGTAGGTCCTAGATACTAGGGAGGTTGTGCGTGGGATAATGTAAGTAGAAAAGATAATTGCTGGGGGCTGCTCACCGGTCTTATATACCTAGGTGAGCAGCTCACAGGGTGATGAAATGTACCAGTAGGGGCAGGTCAGATCTGGTCAGATCTGGTTGGGTCTGGTCAGATCTGACGCGTCGCCATACCTGGTAATGATTCTATTTATAAGTAGACCAATCAGGATGAAGGGAGATCGTAGAATTTCCCTGCATCCTAGAAATGCGCCCACAGGTATGTCGGTATGTTGTGATACTCCCAGTGAGTCAGTGCCCAGAAATGGGATGGGTCCGGCTCTCACAACATCCTGGTATGGGTGATGTAAGAGCAGCTCACTGTACACACTGGGGGGGGATGAGCTGTGAGCTTGTGAGCAGGTCCTGAGCGTGTGTGGCGGAGAATTTGATAAATGTGTAAAATAATGAATAATACCCAGAATAGTCCATTGCCAACTATCATAATCTAAAAGTATTTGAAAAAAGCAACAGAACATGAATGCTATTTTGGCAGAAAATGAGGTCATAAATTTTCCCATTGACTCCTATAGGTCTTTCTTCATTACAACCCTTTCCCAGATAATTAGGCTTGGTGACATGTCACTATTTTTACTTTTCCTTCATCCCTATATATAACCCTAATGATATCCAAAGGTATAGGCAAAAATCAACACAACTTCTGATATATCCAGGGGTATAGGCAAAAATCAAAAACACAACTTCTTTACCTCTCACCCACCAGCATTTGTCTTTAATATTAGTTGTATGGTCTAATGTCACATACAAGCATGTTTTTTAGCAGTTTAGTACTAATCTAAAGTACAAAATTCTCATGTATAAGACACACCCCTCACTTTGGTAGCTTGCAAAAAACACAACAGTGCTCTATCGTAAAATATATGGTTATATGTGAACCCGCCCAAGGGGCGGGTTTACTAATATTAAAATAACTTAATACTTTGGGCCCCCCCACCCCGGCAGGTGAAAATCAAACAAACAGACACCCTACCAAGCAAGGGTCTCTGTGAAAATGGGATTAAATCTCTTTTAAGTCTTTGATCTATTTAAAACCATAGTTAAGAGACTTATCTTGAACGGGTACATAAGGGAAAGTAAAATTTTGTTCCCTCACACTTTCTCTGCCTTCTTCATCATGGAAACACCAACCGCTCTACAGCCTATCAACTCTGAGAACCCAAAAACTACTACAGCATCATATAATTTTTTTTTTATTTATATTATATATCTCATTTGCATAATCAGCCCCGCCCCATTGTTTACAAATAAGGGACCATGTGGCTAAGCCACGTCGCTAGGCCATGTGTTGTTTACAAACAAGGGGTCACGTGATCGCACTAATCTCCTAATTGGGTCATGTTATCATGGTTACCAGAATGCTGTCCTCTAATTGGCTGAGAGGTGGTCACTTATCCCTAATTAGGTAAAGGGGGCATGGCCTATCATGACAATATATGGGCATGCACCATGGGGGTCCAGTGACCAAATGGAGGCCTCTGATTGGCCGCATGCCCAGTGAGTAATTTCCTTACATTAGCTATAGTCCCGTTCCGGCATTGATGGAGGGAAACGTCACTGGTTTCATGAATACATGCTTTATATAATTGGCCATATGTAGGGCTAGGAATTATGGGGAGGGACAGACGACGAGGGTATAAAAGACTCTATGAATCAAATGTGCTCTATGCCTGAAAAGACAGTAGGGTTATGATGTAGAGGTGCAGAAAAGGATTGGGTCCTGGGTAGAAAGAGATCTGACAGAAGATAGGGTTATGAGCTTGGTGCTTCATAGAATCAGTGTAGAAGGCAATCTGAATGTTGAATAGCAAGGGCAATAAGGAAGCAGGACATCCTAGCCAAAGTAAACATGTAGACAGCCAACATACTGAGGACATGTACACGGCACGAATGGAGGGCAGGAGAGAGGCAGTGCAGAAGGTAAACCAGAATATTTCTAGGTCGATACATGTGGTTCTATTGATAGATGAAGGTGTAATTTAAAAGATAGCTGTTATCTTAGCTTATTCTTCCCTTCTACATCTACAGATATACCTTGGCCTTTACTCCTCCATCCCAGATTTCTCTTGATCCCCAGCTCATCCCCTGTACATGCATGTCACTAATTCCCGCCACCGTCTGCCAAAACAAGCAGTGCAGTGCCTGTTTCCTGCCGTTCACAGGGTGACCATCATGGGACATAAATGAGAAGTTGGGAGGTCAACATCCAAACACATGGAGATCTTCCCTGTCATGGGAAGTGGGATGAGATTCGGCATGGCAGGCATGTTGTTATCATTGGCCTCCCACTTTGTGTGGAATTATGTAGGTCTACATGCATGGGCAGATGGTCCATATGTTAATTAATGGCAGGGCATATTGGCTCTAGTCTGGCTTAGCTTTGGCTATGAAAAAAGGAAGAGGAAGAAAAAAGGAAAACGCTTGCAGTTACTTTAGTATTCTTAGCTTTGATTTATGTATAACCATTGACAGTCTATATTTGTTTTAATTGTCACCAGTAGGATAGGGGAGTTGACGCAAAAGACAACGGTGGTTAATTTTTAGGGATATATCTTCTAAAAGGATTTGTGTTTACAAAATTGGCATCATATCGTAATTACCTACCACCAAACGCAATGATTCAGACAGCTTCAAAACGTCACTGCTGAAGCATGGAAGCTGAAAACCTTGACGTCATAGCTACACATTCACATTGGGTGTTGCCATCCGTTTATGTTTCCCGACAGCTGCATGAACCAAGTCAGTTGTATCAACAGGTTAGTTGACTTTATTAGTCTATGTTAATTGAGTGCCTGGAGAGGTCCGTAAGACAGAATTGAGTAGACCATCAGTAACCAACCTCAATTAATTTCCATAAGGTGCTCTCCATATCATATGGACTATCTTACATTATACCACGATTTGTGGGTTACACAGTGCTTTTTGGTATCTATTCCCATCCACATATCTGTCGATATTGCACACCCTATAGGCTGTAACATCAATTTTGGAAGGCGTGCGGTTATCCATGGAAGGCGTGCGGTTATCCAGGATAACCGCACGCCTCTCATGTCCTTCCATGTCATATGTTACATGTTAAAACCCATGATAGACTTGACCAGGGCAGGGCTCGAACCTGCAGCCTAAGATTCCTAGTCCAACTCCCTATGCAGTGCGCCACAGGGACTGACGAGAAATGCTCGGTTCGAACCACCTCTGGATATGATACAAAGCCGTGTGCGCTGTCGCTGTCCGCTGCCAGGCGACGAGGTGTATTATACACAAACATAACAGCAAGACACGCCTTTTTTCACCGTGTGCACTGTCGCTGTCCGCTGCCGGGCGCAGAAGGAGGAGACGCGGTGGTCTAGCTGTTAGCGCTTTGCATTCAGCCGTTAGAGGTACGCAGATTGAGCGCATACTCGTGTGTGTTAGCAAAGGCTAATAACACACACTCGTCATGAGTTATCCATTGGTTACTTGTTCACTAATACAATGAGGATTGGGAAGATGGAAGGCCCATAGTGGAGGCAATGGGCTTTTAGAGTCTTCAGCTGAGAAAATATCCAGCCAGGTAGGCAATGGGCTTATAAAGAAAATCTTTGTTCATAGGCATATTTACGAGGCAAACATTATGTCATCTTAAGTACATTGTAGTTCTCTTGTGCTTATCTATAAACTCAATGGGAATGGGGTGGATGGGAACTTTGCAAATGGACTAAAAAAGAAACCAAAAATAGAACATGTATACCAGAAGGGCATTTCAAAATGATAACAAGTGCTATATAATTCCCCAGCCCTCATGAGGTGTAGGAATTATTTTCTATGGGAGGGGGCTTAGGATCCCCATTTGGGGCATTATATTTTTATCTAGGCATGTTTTGGGAGCCTACCCATTACTGGCGGGAAGGGGCCTACCCCCCTTTTCATACGTAAGTATATAGACAGATTAGGATTACTTGTAGGAATCATAACCACGGGTTCCTGTAGAGAGCTTGTTGGCAACAGCCTCTATATGCATGACATAATAAGATTTCAATATTGAAACTCCAAGGCCTCTCCCACACATTCTATCCATAATGCATACTAGACCTAGAAGGCAATTTAGAAGTCAAACGATTATTGAGTTTGTATATTTCTGCAAAATGATCAGGTTGGTCACAACTTGGTGGCCCAAAAAACATAATTTTATGATCGTTTCTGTCCCTGCAGCATTTCTATTTCCATCTAACAGTGTCTAGTGGAGAATCATGTGTCCTATATCATATTAGGACTGACAGATTACTATAATTCTTTTAACATAAAAAGGTTTGTAAGAATTACTTTCAATGTAGACCACTGAAGGCATTACTCTTTGTATTGAAAAATCATGTCATCCTTACTGTTTCAATGAAAGATTTCTTCTTTGAATGAAGTAGCCTGCTGGAAATAGGTCCGGAATAGTGGTTGATAACCTGCCAAAGAAGGGATGGGCATGTCAGTGTACATGTATACATAATTATGAGGACATAAATCCATCAGCTCTGGCTGAGCTGTGCCTTTCATGCAGTGTTCTGTTCTTTGCATCAGTGAGTTGGTGCTCACCACGAGTAATCAGCAGCTCATGGTTCTAACTATGAGTAGATACATGATCATTACATTTTTAATCAATGTCCCAGAAAAACAACAGCAGATATAATTGGCCCTTTAAGTTGCTGGTATTCCATTTAGAATATCCAGCATCTTACCCTGAAAGACCTCCTCCCCAAATAAACTCCATGAAATGTCTATACCAGACTGAAAAGGAGTCAATTACTATTAGTATTATTGATTGTGATCTTAGAAGTGCACTTGCCTATGGTGGGAGTCAGTCACAAATGCATAAGAAATATAGCGTGTCCATTAAGATATGAAGCACACACATGTGCATTAAGAGCGTTCAATAGCTGAATCGGCAAAGATACTAATTTACCATCGTTACATGTAAGGGACTATTTTGTGCCAAGAGACTATAAAAATGCTACATTATATAATCATGAGCACCATGTAAATATTCTTAGTACTTCGCAATATACAAATTATTAGTGTGTTTATAATAAGTGTTTCATCTTTCATGTATGTTGTAAACCTTCTTTCAGGATGGTAATTGGACACTTCCAAATGATAATTAGAACTCTGCCACTTACAGAAGACACTTGTAGAAGACCTTATCTTCAACGTCTATCACTGTTGAATTTCGCTTTAAATTGAATGGTTCGGGATCACTTCGACGACCAAGTCTTGCATATACACTCTACTAATTGGGATTAAAATTAGAGATGGTTGGACTATGTTTGTATAGCCATTAAGGTCTCCCAAACCTACAGCTTATACAAGTAGCATTTTTACAAGGTTTCCTCTATTTACAAGTTTAAAATGTTTGAGTAGGGGCTTTCTAAAGAATCCAGGGGCTCTGCATCCTCCTTTTCCCTTCTCTTTTTTAAAAATAATTTATGTTTCATGAGGGCCTGCATAGAAATCGGGGGCTCTGCCCCCACACCTCCGTTTCTTATCGATTTCTCATTTCATTCAATTTCATATTTTGTCAGCATGTATTTTTACATCAATTGCATAAATCTATATTCTGTTTTGAACAGTGATATACCAGCCTGACATTAAAATATCATTTTTGCTTAATATGTAAGTCACTTTAGTGTGTATCTAGCATTGGGGACCGACCCTCATTGTTTATATAAGTGACGGTCCTTCTTTAATACCCTAACCTTGTCGTCGAAGTGACCCGGTACCAATTGAATTACATCCCAGATGGTCTCCCCCTGAAAATCTGCTGAGTTTGAATAAAGAACGCAAAATCCAAATCAGATTACCACAGTTCACGTTTAATAAACATCAGACGTCAGATTGTTCCCATCTTTAAGATGTTCCACCTCCTCATTGTGTCTGTGACATAACGAGGGTGGAGCTTGCACATAAACAACAAACCCCCTTTTATTATGTCATAACCTTATCAAAGAATGAGACATTCAAGCTATTGCTTAAAACATGTGAGCTAGAAATGAATTAGGGAGAGGATAATGACTCAAAATTCATCTCTACCATCGGTCGAATTCCGAGTTTCTTTTAAAAGAAATCCAATGAATGCCACTATCTCAAAGCCCCGTGTTCACAATGCATACCATGTAAACAACGATAGAGTTTCCGTTTTGGTATCTTTATTGATGTAATTACACTTCAATGCATAACAATATGGCCTATCCTATTGCTCATTGGGTGTGACCGAAGCCTTATAATGAATAAATCAAACATATTGCATATGAACATCATCGGCATAAGAGGATGCGAACTGTGATGCTTAGCTATTGACTTCATAAAATGTGTCTCCCATAAATCACATTCTACACACCATTAGAGGTCTATTGTAGCTGCTGTACTACTTACGTACCAAAACAGGGTCCTGTTCGATTTAATCTACTTGTTATGTTTCTTTGATTAATCATCAGTGCATTGTCATAGGTAGCAAAAATAGGGTCTGGTGCAAATAGGAATTTATTTATTTTCCAACAAAAAAAATTGTTTATTGCCTCTCTTAGAATACAAAACCACTTGTTCGAAATTTCTTCTACCATTCCGGTTGCCATTGGCAACCGTTTTCCTCATCAATACGACAAAAAGTGCCTTATGATGACACTATAAATTGCTTAAGGCAAGGAACTAACCATCCCCTAATCCTATTTCAATGGTACTTGATCTGTATTTTCAAGGAAGGATGGCTGCTTAGCAACAGCAGTTGAATCACGATTTCTTCCTTTATCTTTACCCACCTGCGATCAAGCAACTTTACAGGCTTGACAGCAATATTTCTCTTGTTTCTAGGAAATCTTGTTTCTTAATTCTTTGAAAACAGGAGAAAAGGCATACATAAAGATCATCTATCTGCACCAATTCAATTTAGAAGGTATCTACGGCTATATACTGGTAGAAAGGCTGTATTTACGGCATATCTGAAGGTACATGATGGTCACTGGAGTGTGTCTGAGGCCAATAGAATGTGACTAGCAGAGTATCTGAGGGTACCTCTACCCATGTCACTACAGTATAGATAAAAGGATTTACTACTACTACTACTACTACTACATGGTAACAACTGACAATAGAAGTGTTCATAATATAACAAGGACACAGGAGTATCAAAAATACATTGCATAATAATACAACCAACTATTCAGTCTTCTCATTTACAACCCATCAGAACACTTTGTCACTGCATCACCAAGCATGACAATGGCCTCTGAGCAAGGTAAAGAATCAAGATAAACTGATGGCTGATTGATGACTGTCAGTCACTCACGGATGGCATATACCTAAATCCTTCAAGTTGTGTTTTTTTCCCTCTAGCTCTATTAGAGCTTGAGGTATGTACTCTTGGTCCCTACTTTACCCAAATCTATTAAATGCCATTATCGCTGCATCCTCATATCTCTGTATGATGCCATCATAACCTATTTCACCCATATATGGAGAGAGGTTCATTCAAGGTGTGGTCACGTGACCTCCCCACACTTGTCACAACCCTAGAGCTAGTCCTCAGTACATCGTCATTATCTTCATAGGCTCTGACGATTCAGCCAGTTAGGCCATGACGAGTATTCACAGGGCTGCATTTTTCAATAGCTTGGAGGGCCCATGCATATGCCAGTCCCTTCTGAAACCTTGCTGAAAGTCTGGAGAGGTTCCCTTGACCATCTAACTACAACACCCACAAATACCTTTATGTTTCCAACTCCACCAACCTAGATTAAACCCAAGCCTCCTCAGACGCCTGTAGGTGACCATGCCCATTTATGATACACTACATGTCAGGCAGGGACAAACGTTTTACACTGGAGTGCTTCTATTTCTGGAATACAGTGGTAGCTGCTGTATGTACAAAACCATTGACCCAAACTGGATTGTTCTGAAGCTACTACTTTCATACTTTTCTTTTCTTCACTTCAGTCTTCCATCGAATTTCTTCTCCATCATTCCCTGATGTCTGTCTTTGTCTCCATCTCTGTCTGCTTGTCCTTTTCTTACTCTCTGTCTGCCTATTTGCCCCCCGACCCTCACTCTCTCTCTCTCTTTCTTAATAAATAGGCTGTTTGATCACTCACTCATCCACTGCCTCATTTTCCCGCTTACCTGACTGATTGCATAGGGAGTAGTCATTATTTATCAACGGGGGGGGGGGATGGTGGGTTTGAGGGGGGCGGCGTAAAAATTTCAGACCCCTCCCGAGGGGGGGGGCTAACAAAATTTTGACCCCTCTTGAGGAGGGGGTGAAAAAAATTTACCCTCTTTTGAGCAAAAAAGCCTGCGCGCTACTATAGCTCAAAGTGAGGGGCACGAAAATTTTGACTATCGTCAAGGGGGGCATAAAAGAATTTCGCGCATCCGCTCGGAAACCTACCACCCCCCCCCCCCGTTGATAAATAATGACCACTCCCTTATTTCCCCCTTTCTCCTCACTTCACTTCTTCAGTCACTGACCTCCTCACTGTCTTATTTCTCACGTCTTCCGACCGTCTTGTCATCCTTCTCTCATTTTCTTCCTTCCATCCCCTTCCCCTTCAATTGCCACTGTTGGCCCAGTCCGCCCAAGACCCGTATGATTTCCTCGGACACGTGGCCACCCACGAGACTCTGAGAATGCTCGAGAACTACGTGATGGACCTAATCTGGCGTAGTCACGTGACCAATCAGGTGCCCCTGGCGCTGCGTACGTTTAATCTCGTTCACTGAGGGTGGCAGATAAGGAGGGTGGAGTCCGGGGGTGGGGTGCATGGTGTAGTGGAGGACGGGGATAAGGTGATTGTCAGTGCTGTTGACTCTGTGGGTGGTTGGGTGTTGGTGGTGGCGGGGTGTATGTAGCCTATAGGAGGGCCGAGAAAGGCTGCCGTTCGGATGCTGAGATATGGAGATTACCAGCACAGACAGACGTAGCCTGGACTATATGTAGCTTGCTACTGGATGGGGATGCAGGAAAAGGTGAATGAGAAAATGGGGTAAAAGAAAATTAAAAGAAGAAATGTGATATAATTCTGATGATGAAGATAAAGAGCTTACCACTGGTAAAATCGATAGTGCTGTCTGTGTCAATGCATGCAGTCACATGCTACCATCAGATAAATCAAGAGGGCTGCAAATTCTTACCATCGCTGGGGAACTGATGGTAGGATGTTTTGAATTAACCTCCAGAGTTGGACAGAAAATGTGACACATTATGCAAGTAAGAAAGGGTCAATGTATCAGTTTAGGGTCGTGGGTTAGTCAGTTGAGGAATAATGGGGGTGCTTTCATTGATACTCGCTCCATAGAGGTGTGTGAAGGGTAAGGATTTATGGGAGGGGTGGAACTATGGAAAATAGAAAGGTTGGAAACTGAGAGTATAGGTAGAATAGACTTTATGTGTGTGATATGCAGATAAGGAAGTTGTTATGGTGATAAAAAGGGGTAGGGTAGTATGCATACAAGGGGGGGGGGGTGGGGGGTTGATAGCTGATAGCCTTGTAGGATTGAGGCTTCATAGTGAGTGAGAGTGAGTAATAGATGTTTGATGTCATTTCGATAGCTAAGGCCATATTCATGGTGATAACTACATTACACAATTTCACAGAGGAATGTATCGGTGCCCTCGCATATGTGCACCACACACATCCGAGGGGACAGGAAAGAGGAGAAATAAGACCCTTTTAAGTGGGCTAGGGAAGCCCAGGCTTTATAGACTTAGGGCAGGAAGCACTCTGAATATTGAATATCCAGGACTATACCACACCTTGGTGTTACCGTAGCTTCCCCATTTCTGACCAGGAACCTGTAGTTCAGGCAAAACTCAGAAGAGGGACAGTGGTTTGGCCCTCCCATGAAGTAGCATTCCTATGGTGGTGGCCATCTGCTGTTATGTGGCAGAAGTATGGGGGGCCTAGGGACCAACAGACACACAGCCTAACCCCAAGGTGCGCTATAGACTATTACCAGAATAAGCATGTAGACAGTCAACGTACGAAGTGAGGATAGGAAGAAGACCAAGAAGGAGTGGGACAGGAAGATTCCTGTATGGTGATGTGTAGATGTATAGGAATGTAATATATGATGATTATGCTTGCACTAGTGCCTTTTAGGTACTGATAGAGGCACGGACTGCACTTTTAGGATGCATTAGAATGCATCAGAATGCATTCTGCATTCACTGACATACAAATATATATATATATATATATATATATATATATATATATATATATATATAAGTTATCTCGCTACCAGGGAATAATATACCGGTAATATACGGATGATAATATAATACCAGGTACCAGACTGTACCGGTAATAAAGGGATATTAATATAATATATAATAAATGATCTATCACAGAAACACATGGGTTTGGTGGGTTACTGACCTTGGGGCTATCAGCACCATACATGCCAAAACACACAAAACACGCCAAACACATGTGAAAACACATACCAATCAGCATTGCAAATGAGATTGGCAGAACCTATCAAGATGTAATAATTCATCTTTATGACTATGAATATAACCATATACAGCATTGGATTTCCAATTAACCTTTCTCTTAATATCCTCTATACTGAGGCCAGAATCCTTTAACAGGGTGGCACCACCGTGCCTAAGTGAATGGGTAGAAACACAACCTACTATATTAGACTGTAAGGCTAGGAGTTTCAATTTAGAATTGACATACTGATAATCCATACCATCACTACCAGACTTGAATAAGAGATCATTTTTACATCTACCCCTACACAGCCGTTGTAAACCTCTATAAGGGCATAGTAGGGAGTCGTCATTCCTAACCAAAAATACATAGAAGGAATCCTTACCAAGTTGATCAGTTTTTGAAGTTTTAACATGCAAGCTAACATAATGCATCTCAAATTTAACATCACCTACCCTTAGAGAGTGAGGGCATTTAACCACATGGCCTATTCTATAAGTACACCCCTAAAACACGTTAAAATAGCAAACCAAAATTTCATATCTGCTCTGTTAGAAAGGTCCAGATTAGACCTTAACCTTAACATTTCCTAGTTTAGAAGGATTAGCATTACACCTTTCGATCTCATCTAAAGTTTTTTAACCATGAAATTACTACTGTATCCACAAAACCCTTAAGTTTTTGATGATACCAAACTGCAGATTTGTAATTTTTTACAGATGAAGGCTTCATAAATTCAGACAAATACACCGAATACATAGAACCTTGGGATGGAGAACAAGGAAAAGGTTGAAGTTTAAATATTTTACAAAATTGTTTATACCTTTTGAGTTGATATTCCCTCGTTCTCTTAGTATTGTCTGAAACACCCTGGGCTAAAAGTAACCTTTTTCTGTTTAGTAATCTCTCCCACTCTGGAATTGAAGCAACACATATTATTATCAAGGAGAGAGGCTATACATTTATCAGGCATACCCTTATATGCGAGTCTAGACAATTGGTCGGCCAGGATATTATGCTCTGACTTAATATAGGTTGCGTATATCTCCACATTGTTAATGAAACACAGCCAAAACATTTAACTCTTAGCCATTCCATACAAAGTTTGTTCCTAGACCTGCCTGTATTAATCATAGCTAGAACTTGCATATTATCTGTTATACAATGTATTCTTTTGTTTTTATAACCAGAGATCCACCGCTTCAAACCCACCATAACAGGGTACAGTTCATATACATTGATATTTCGATGATGGTTTTTAAGATTATCCAAAATTGGAGGGACAGTAAAATGGTTTTCACCAAGATCAAATTTATCAAACGATGTCCAGTCTCCATACAGAAAATCTTTACCCATCCATGCTCCAAAGCCCTTAATAGACGAATCTGAGTACATTGGGGTCTTGACCAAGTCGTTAAGGATTAAACTTTTACAGTTAAAAGTGTTTCAAAAATCTAACCACCACTGAAAGTCCTGCCTGGTACATTCTGAAACTTTAATGTAACCCCTAGGCCTAGCTCGCGCACACAAATCAAAGACTCTCCTGCAAAATGTTCTGCCACCTTTAACTACCTGCGAGCAAAAGGACATGAGACCTCCAATCCTCTCAAGGTTCTTCATGGAAATGAATTTTCTATTAACATTGTCCAATAAGATGCGCTTCATTTTATCCATTCTATCCTTAGGTAACTCTAGGTCAACAGAATTAATACCTAGAAACTTGCACTCTTGTGCTGGAATGGTTACCTTTTCTTTAGAGATGACAAAACCCATGTATTCCATACATTCTATTAGTAAATTTCTTTGACTGAGGCACTCTTCATATGAATCCGCAATAATTATAAAGTCGTCTAAATAATTAACAACTCTCTTTACACCATAGAATTTTGCTACCTCTACAATAAAATCAGAGACCCTGTTAAATATATAAGGGGCGCATTTCAGACCAAAAGTTAACCTGTTGCTCACATAATAATTTTCACCATGCCCAAAATCCCATCTGAAACCTTGCATGGCTGTGTGAGGACCATATACATTTATAGACCTATAGGCTGACTTTAAATCCACCACACTCATAAAATCGTTCTTATTCAATTGAGCAGTCACAGTGCTAATATTATTATAAGAAAACGTCGAGCTGGTAGTGTCCATAAAGTTATTAATACATATCTTCTCGGGCATACTACAATCAGTTATGGGTCTTAACTTGCCATTTGATTTTTCTACACCACCTAGAGAATGGATACAATGAGGTTTAATATAACTTTTTGAGACTAGACCCGCCTCCAACTCGTCCAATAATATACCACAAAATTCATTGTAGAATCTTCCCTCGAGGATTGACTTACAATTTTTACAGTCATAAGTAGTTTGACAATCTGGGTCTACAATTTTAAACCCTTGAACAATACCATGCCATAGAAAATCTGCCTCAGCTTTACTAATATTAACGAGACCTCTCTGTTGAAGGAAAGAAGCTACCCTACATGGTAAAATTTGAGCTCTCTCCCCCCCGATGTAGTGAACACACGTACATATACCTTCTATACACTTGTCAAATACCCTGATGCTAGGTAAATCTTTGACATTAACAATAAATAACGGTTCATTTTCACCCTGTACTGGGTTGTCAAACGTAAGAACCATATCATTTAGATTAATAAATTCATCATTAACCTCTTGTACATTCAATGGAGACCGAACTTCTTGGGGCACCACCCGAGAAAGCATATCAATAGGGCTCTCTTGATTTTCCATCTCCTGTACTGGAGTATGTGAAGGCAAGTCAACATCTACCACACCTACCATAAACCGGTCAAGCACCAAACCAAAATCATAACCAGCCATGGGACATCGACCACCTACAGTTTCCTATTCATTCCTGGATTTTTGGCATTCAGTTTTACCATGTCCAGAGGAACTGCATCCACTGCAAATATGCCTATACTTGCAGGGGTCCCTTGCACAGCCTTCTGCTCTATTAAAAGCATAGCAAGAATTGTTTGAGATTTTTTGTTTGGTCCCATTCCTAGTTTTGGTGGCGTATGCCTTCTGTGCCTGAATAGTACCATCATAAGAGAGGTGCCTAAGAATGTCAGAGTTATCAATAACCCCAAAGGCCTCTATACCATCCTTATTTACCCTGGTCCTAACTGATTTATCGTAAGCCAATAGGGCTGCCACTGTATACATTTTAGTCCCAGCTTTCTCTACCAGAACTTGTAGATGCTTTAACATACCCTCCACATCGTTGTTATCTTTGTAAAAATCCAACACAAAATTTAGATTGACTAGTACGAACTTTTCTATGGTGTCGATCTTTTCTTGTTTTTTTACATAGATTTCATGGTCAAACTCACCACATTTGGTACTGGTGTGAAGCTTGGAAGTAGTGGAGTCTATTGACGACCCTCTTGAAGATGACCGAGGTCTGTGACGAGCGGAAAACGATGATTTCGATCTCCGGCGACGACCACGACCTGCCTCCTCGTCCCACCTCGATCCGTTACTAATGACGCTAGGAGACCGCTGCCTAGATACGCGGCTGCGCCCTTGGTGATGTGACATCATCAATCGTTAACAAACATTCGCATGTGCATGCCACGCCCCCTTGGCTGATTTTGTCTCATTTTTCCTGTCCCTTCCAGCGACCACCTCCTAGAGCAAGCTTTTAATACTGGATAGTTCACCCTCCAGAGCATCCATCCTCTCCGTCTGGTCAACGAGCTGCTCGTCTTCTAACCAATGAGTGTGGTTGCGTGGTGCAGACCCCTGATCTACACAAGACGAATGCAGCCCATTCAAAAATCCTAAATTGGCCGATTTTCCTGCTTTCCCAGCCGATTTAGCCGATTTCTTAGCAGCAGTAGTAGTCTTTACACCTCTAGGTGATTTTCTACCCATATTGACCAAGGGATCAGAACCTTAACCAAGAAAATCAATTTTAAAATCAAGGAAACACCCAGCGTGGTGTTACCTGTACAGGTGAATCGAGCCAATTGACGGTTACTTTGAAACTCCCCCTTATATAGTGGAGGATTATTTACCATGACGTCATCGATGACATCATAGGTATTCATACGAGCTGCAAGTAGTCCCTAACCGTCCGCAGCTAATTATAAAAATATACACGAGTGTATATAGTTCCATATATATGGTATCCACAGGGTCCCAGACATATGACTCATCTAACCCAACACTACTGTCCAGCCCCGTGGCCTAATGGATAAGATGCAGGACTTTATATCAGAAAGTCCCAGGATTGATCCCAGGCAATGCTGAGCTTTTTCAGTATGAAGCATTGTCAAAGCTATGTCATAGCTGCTGTCACATATAAGAACAGTATAGAAAAAGAACACTGTCAATATTCAAGTGTCAACTCTCTGTGGTATAAACGCCCATAAAGAGTGAACACCTTTCCCAGGAAGTGTTCTCCCACAAAGTGTTCTCTTTTTTTCCACCCTGGAATCTCCTTTGGTTTATGGTTTTACAAAGTTCCTGATTATATATATATATATATATATATATATATATATATATATATATATATATATATATATATATGTGTGTGTGTGTGTGTGTGTACGTGTGTGTGTGTGTGTGTGTGTGTGTGTACACTGCCCTCACTGGGAACTCTTATAAAACAATGATCTTTTGTGTCTCCAGTTTTTCACTTTTGTGCATTAATCTGCTATGTCCATTCATTCCTCTGCTTTCTGTCATAGCCTTACCATAAAATGCTATCACCAGCTTTATCTGCCCAATAGCTCTGAGCCATGTTATCCTGCCCCATACTTCCTCCATCCTCATCCTCAGCGAGCTCCCCCTGGATCCCACTCCTGCCCCACCTGTCTCCCACCACCTGTGCATGGCACCTACATCCTGCAACCCCCGCCAAGACAAGCAGTGCAGTGCCTGTTTCCGGCCATGCCTTGGGCGCCATCTATTGGACATAATGTGAAGCTGGGCAGTCAACGTCAGATGGAAGCTGTCAAGGGAAGTGGGCTGAGATTTGCATGAGCCTTTTTGCACACCGAGGGGCGTTGTTATATCAGGCTCCCACTATGTATAGACTTCTGCAGAACTACATGGGTATGAACAGGTGGCCTCCATGTCGGCTAATGGCTTGGCATATTGGTTCCCGGGGTGGCTTTGCTCTGGAGGTACAAAAAAACCGACAATTAGGTCCTTTAATTTGAACTCTCCTTTAGGGGTGGTGCCCAAGGATGGGGAGGTGCGCCCTTTTCAGTATATGCCCTACTGGATCGATAGTTGGATGGCAGACTGTTATGTTTAAACATATCTAGATATCTAACAATATTGATGAGAATCTTAAACACCAACACACCATCAATTATGATAATTTAACCCATGGTATCTTGATTCTTTAAATTAATTTGAATGTCCAATCTTTGAACGAGACCCGTGCTTGGATAGCCTACCACTGATCAATGCTCACAAGTATGGGTCATCTATTCTAAATTTGGCATGGCTGACGGTTGTTCAAGCATGTCTATTTGATAGTCTTCACGTGTCATATAGGGTATATCTTTTATATTATAGCAAGCTTACTCAACAATACCATGATTGTGAACTCCATTTGTGTAGTATAAACCTACCTTTCATGGAACATGTCATAGCAAACCCTTGAGTTCAGTCCTAGATGAGTACAGTGGCCAATAATATTTTATAGGCCACCATAGTATAGTTTCAATTCGTTCAGTTGTTTTTCAACATCATTTATTACCACCACACCTCGCTGTCCATACGGGCTACCACCTATGGTATGCCAAGAGAGTGAATAGCTTCACAGCTTCACAGTTAACTATCATTCCGTTCATATGCTCTATATCTTTTGGTTCAAAGCAGCCTTCTCCTCATGGATAACAGAACATATGGTTCAGATCGCATGGGTTCACCAATCATTGATTGCCATTGTATATTTTGTACATGAAATCAAATACCTACATGATTATTGTATGAGAGTGGTCAACCACAGTCAAAAAGGTCCCCATTTGCAAATGGCCTAAGGCTGATCTTGGACGAGGGCCCTTGAACATCAAGATATCCTTCTACTATGTACTTCATTCTCTTTGGGAATATGAGTTTGAATATTTTATTGGCCATAGATCAAAATGGTACAGTTTGATATTCGTTACAGCCAAACAGAGACAAGAAATGAACAAATAAACACTTAATTAATTAACAAGCATCCGAGTCTCACTCCAATACATCAATCAACATGATGAGTAGTAGTTACATCAATATAAGATTGTCATAGTTTGTCTATCAGTAGTTGCTTGCTAGCACATGTCTGCAGTTCGGGGGTGAGCTCACGCCATATAGGATCTCTCCTCTGTACGGTGGACTTTTTTCATATCTGGCGTTGCGTGGTCAGCTCACCTTTAATTTCACTTTTGTATTTCCTTGCCGTAGCCGTACTGGATGAATTACATGATCTGTGGATCTACTGAGAGCACACATTACTCCAATCAGCTGTTTCTTACATCTTTATTGTAGGCGTTTACAACCTGCACACCTCAAGAGGTCAACCCTTTTTATAGCGGTCGGGGCTCTGATGGATAAGCTACATCTTAGTCAGCTGTTTTCAACAACTTCAAGTCTTTTCTTGAGAGTCTTTGTCGCCCCATCAACTACAATGCCTCAATAGTCGAAGACAGGCAGAATCATCTGCATGTACACAGTCAATGAAGGTTCTTGGTTCATCCATTTTTTCAGTTTTCTTAATTCATACAATCTGTCAAGTGCAAAACATGTTAAACAATATGTGACAATCCACATCCACATCCAGATAACAGAAACAATTTACAACTTCAAGTGACCCCCTATCAAGGAACATATCAATTTTTTCTAGGTAAATATCTGAATAGAAGTCCGAGAAAAGGAAAACATGGTCATTGTGGCTTCTACTGAGCTAAATGACCATGAGGGGAAGGAACCCATAAATCTATAAGCTTTATTATTTAGGTGAAGGCAACCACCATTCAGCAAGGTGAGGAAGGTGTCATCAATAGACACGAGGTCATGTATATCCATCGGACATTTGGTTGACTGATGGTATTTGTGGTTATATGAGACAAATTGACAACCTTCTGGTTGGATGACCAGCAAATGGGCACCATATACTGCTGATTACATGAGGAGTGCATACATGGACGTTTCAATCAATGCCCCTAATAAATGATGGATATGCACAAAAATAGTCTAACCTATAATCAATATGTCATTCGCATTTGAACAAATATATGTATGGGCCGGTGTACATGCCCTGGCGTCTTACTGGTTTTAAGATCTCTGTACCCCCAACGCTTATTCAGAACTGGTGATTATTTGAGACCCTGGTGCATAATTAAGCTATTACGGTATATATGTTCAATTTGAGATACAGATGTTTAAGATAGTACTGAAACATAGAGGAGAAAGGGTTAGAGAGAGTGCTGTTTTTACCTTTATCACGTTTTGCTAGTCCACATGCTCAATTTGTAAGTTCCTGATGATAGGATCAGTACATCCTGTGCTGTCACCGATACCGTTTTGGCCTGTATAAGCGCCAGGTATTTGAATAAGTGCAGGTCTTGAATAAGCACCGGGATACAGGGGTACCGGAATTTGAAAATCCACTATGATTTAAGTCTTGAATAAGCGCTGGTCTTAAATAATGGCCTGGGGTAAACCCTATTTGAAATATATGAGTGCCCCGGCACTTATAAAGGCCAATACAGTATCTATATAGACAGCTGGGCCAAAGCTGGTTGTATGAATGGATTAGTTGACGTAAGTAGCCTCTGTCTGGTAGACGATAAGAGAGAATGGGAGAAGGCTTCAGGAAACAACCTCGCTCTCTGAGAAATGGCTTAATTAATTCTCGGGAGGTGGTTGCTCCATCTCATATTGACTGAGCCACCTTTTCCCATTTAGACAAAGGAATATTGAGGGCTAAGATATTGACAGCAGAAGAATGGGTGCCTTTTTGAGTCCTGACAGGAAATGCCTAGTTAAACATGCAATATGCTTGTGACAAAACTGCACTATCCACATGGGGGGAGAGAGGTCAGGGCGGGGGCCATAAGTACATATTTTGATATGTACATATTTTTTTTTCTGTTATGGTTCTGGTGATACAGAGCTAGAATTGATCATGCATGTACAAAAACCATCAATAAAGAGTGAAAACGACTCGCCCTTGTACTGAATAGTTTTAGTAATAAATCATATCTGACAAATGCATTACCTTTAGGAAAAAGTAAACATTTTTGGTCTGTAGAAAGTTGTTTGGGGTTATTCAATGGTACCTCTATTTTCATATTTTACTTATTACTATGCCATATGATATGTCTTATATGATGTAAAAAGGGAACTTGTATTCATGTTATTTGCACAGATCCTCTAAAGAAGTGTTCGCTCACTCTCTGCTTTGTATATGGGTCAGATTTCCAGGGGATATAAGAATATCCCTGAAGAGGCTTCGAAAATGTAAATCAGAATAACATTTTGATGAACTTATTACATTGAAAGAACAACATATTGGCCCCATGGAACTACCATTTATACACACTAATCTCTATCGGTTCCATCTTTACAGCTATGATTTGTCATTTTTTGTGTCCACCCAACAGTTATAAACAGTGATTATATATAGGTTCATTACCCAATAGGTTTGATCCTATCAAGAATAAGCATCATTATCTAAAACATTTTGAGATATAGGCTGATGAACTTTAGCCACTTTAGCCAATATGAAAACACAACTGCTCTAATACTATTTTCTCTCTAGCTCTCTATTTAGACGCTGAAATACTCATTAGAATTAATCTACATTGACTTCAGCTGGACAACAGTGGGGAATCTTACTCTGACAAACCACCAATTTGACACATCACTGGCTTAAATGGACTCTAAAAAAAAGAAAAAAAGATTAAAACTGTCGGATGAACACTTCTTTATTTTTGTTGCTAATTAGAGGATGTACAACACCCTTATAAGGGGAATACTGGTACAAATGGTATCCAAGATTGTTCAAGGGATGACAACACTTGATGTGAAATGTAAAAGTTGTATTAAGCTGCATAACTTGGAGATTCAGAAAAAGTGACCTTAAGACAGTAAATGTACAAATGTCCACCCGACAGGAAAAAGGTAATATGACTACACTCTTGGGCATAGAGGGAAGACTTCTGCCTATAGCAAAATCATTTTTGCACCATCTTAACCACCTTTGTGCTCCTCAATTTTAAGCAGTATAAGGATAATGCATTGAATGCCTTAGCTCATTTCATGGAAGGGTTTTATTTTTACTGTCGGATGGACAGTTTTTCCGAATCTCAAAGCATGCTCTTCAAGGCATACCTTCTGCTAACATTGCAGAGGGTGCAATATTAGGCCTTATTGAAATAGCCTCCTGACCAAATTCATAGCTACCTTATATTATTGGCTATTATCTCCTTACCTACCCTTACAACACCCTGACATTCACCAACTATTTTGTTTCAGTCCCTTCGTCTACCCTACTGCTATTAATTCAAGGAGGGGATCTCATATTATGCAAATTAAGCCCCTGAGGTTTGTATCAAGCGATAGCAGGACCGCTGTAAGGGAAGGAGCCAAACTGTGGAGCTCGGGTCTCATCACTCAAACAGTGGATGTGTTATCTCGACACATGGCTCCTTCAGCTGGGGTCTGTGTAGAAGATGGGATATCTTTGGAGATCTTGGATCGATGTTATTCAACCTTTAAAAATAGTGGTGTTCAGAACAGGATCTTATAAAGCTGTAGGGTGAGAGAGGGTGATCTAAGTGTGATATGTTCACCAAAGTGTATATGTATGGGATCCCTTCCTATATATGAACTTGGTCTGGGGCAGTGACATATGTACATGTCAGCTATATCCCAAAAGAACATACCATCCCCCTTTGGGAGTGCCTAGTAAATCACTTCCTGGGCTGAAAAAATATAGCCACAGTAGGAAGATCCCCCTAAGCGTTTGATATATGAGAACAGTCAGATGTGACTTGATTAGGATAACGCCTTAAATCAATAATATAAATGGACTTTTTGGCTTAACCTTTTAATGTCACCATTAACTACTGCCATTTATACATCCCTCCATCTTAATCTTCATACAGATGTTTTAAAGGTTCTTGGCAGGCATGAATAAATAGATAGTTTTCCACCATTAATTGCATACACACTTGAATACATCTGATTGAGTTAGATATTGTTATTCTGAATACAGGGCATTAATATAGCTTTTATTCGGAATCTGAAATAACGTTCTTGAAGTCTTGCATTGACAAGTCATTGAACGAAGATCTCGATGTGTGCTGCAGATCTCAAAGCCTGTTCATACAGTTTAACGAGTATTCTTTGTTTTTATGTGAAGTGAGTGAATTTTGAGGCATGCACATTTTGCCTCATAGTGATAAAATTAAATTAGACACAACAGGACCAGTAATCAAGATCAGTTGTTAGGTCATTCACAGGTTAATCATCCAGAAGTAAGATCGATGACCCAGGTGGTCATTTCTTTGCCATTTCATGGTAGAAAAAGGTATTGATTCTGGAACAGTAATGAAGGACGAGTAGCTGCGGTCTGGCCTAAACTGAGTCCAAATGACCCGGCCCTTATTTATTAACAAGTAATAACATATTAATACAGAGAAATTACATAAAAAAAATTGAACCAGTAGAAGAGTCCCATGAGTGTGCCCTTAGGCTAGCAAGCTGCAGTAGTGGGTCACTGCCTACAGGTATGTCCAGGTAAGAGCAGCAGTGTGTGTGTGTGTAGGAGTAGCAGGTGGATGAGTAGTGGTACTGACCGTATCAATACGTAGACCAATCAGTGGATTGGTCTCACCCGTCATGCATTAAATATTTTTGCAATTCCACTTATTGATATGATTTTCACATTTATGTGTGCCCTTAACCTTCCAAATATTTAAATCAGCTACTTTATGTTGCTTATATGTCACTCATACATTGGCCCTTTACTCATTAGCTTCACCCAGCATTAACTTGTGAAACACCTCCACTCTAATCAATGAAGCCAATGATCAATCTTTGTTTTCAGTGTACAGATCGAGTAGTGTTACTCATATACCGATATTACTCATATATGATTGTGAAACAGAGCTCTATCGTGTAGAATCCATAATCATTGATTCAAGTATTGATGACAGAGGGCGCCACATATATGCGCTGTTCAGTCAGACCTAGGTGTAACAGGTCATTCACTGCTCCAGCACAGGGAGAGCAACATGGCTACAAGCCCTTATGTTGTGTGGATCTTATTATTGTTGTTTTTTCTGTTTATCAATAAAAGGGCAGTCATACTTTTGTCAGTACTCTCTTCAGTCACCACCTATTTAGAATATTTAGTGTGCCAAGTAGATTATTTTGATCCACAGTCATGAACTATAACAGTTTTCAAATGCTGTTACTATATATAATGAAAATTTGCTTGTCTTAAATGGTTCATGGATAATCTGAATCAGAGCTCAGATTCAATAGAGTTTTACAATTTTAACAACTCCCTTCTTTTGAAATCTCTCCCCTTCTCATTGTTTGATTGGTAAAATCTATTCGTTTCGAGCATGCATACAAAGAAGGTCCACTCAAAGAAAGCCTCCTGCGATGGATAAAGCAAAAGCTGTTGCACAAAACATTACATCAAAACATCAAGGGGAGTAAGGTTTGCTAAAAAGAGGTGTGGACATTCAAACTGTACACAGGCATCTGTCATTGATGTGATCTCAGTGAGCGTTCTTACAAGGAAAACATGCTGCTATACCATATTGGGCATCACAGTGTCTGGGTATTATTGCTCTCTTCCCTGAGTGAACTTTGTACATGGACAATGGCAGAAAGAATAAGAAAGACACCTGGATTAGGTGACCCATGAAAGGGAAATAGATACTACTGTTATGTGATTTTTTCTTACCCCAAAATTCAATAGGTAACTTTTACTTTGCTTGAATCATGGATATATGTGTTTCATGTCTCTGCATGAATCCAAATAGATAGTGCCTAGTGGATAGTGCATTAGAATTGGACTCAAGAAAGAAGGAACATGGGATATTTAGCACATTGATATCCTGGAGAACTTTCCTCACAATTACATGTATCTTAACCAAGATAGAACAGTAGAATGCACATTCCTGCTTTTCACCATCTGCTTTCATAATAAAAAATACCCTGACATATCCGGTCCTGTGAACGTTGAACAGGGCCTGCAGAATAAAAGATCAGCAGAGCTAGCTGTGTTGTATGTTGTAAAAACTTTTCGCACAGACTGCAAGGAAGTAAATCACAAAAACCTCATGGCTTAAGCTGAAAACCTACGGGGTCCAGAACTCATCAATAGTGACGACTTTAGGTCCTCAGGTTGACAATACCCAAAACTACAGCTTTAGGTCATCAGTAGGTCATCATAGGTGACGACCTAAGGTTGTCAGTGATGACCTAAAGTCATCACTATGGCTGTCTTTTATAGCTATATAATCCTGTCTAGAAAATTAGATATATGTATAGGATTGTTTTTAACATTTTCCCACTATTATTTCTTTAACTATATCTTGTTACCTCATCCACCATTAAAGGGTTTATTGTGGGTATTCCCGACCCGCTATAATGGGTTCAGTGGTATACTCTGCCATTAATAGTACACCATCTACATGTATTATACCATAGCCACACTTACATAAGGGGTCATACTCTAGTAATATCCATAAGAGAGGTGTCACTACCAGAATGATCCATACTTCCTCTACCTTTTCTACTTACAATTCCCAACATTCGCAGGTACATTTGTGTGAAATATTGCCAATATTTTCCATTTCATAGTAGACTATACAACAAGAACAATGTAAAGATAATACTCTATATACACCCCAGGTCACACCATTAGCATCATAGGAATGCATAGTGGGGACCTCTCATGGCACAAACTCAGACTAGCAGTAAAGCCTAGGTGGTCAGTATGACGACCTAAGATATTCATAGTGACCTGACGACCCTCTGACGACCCTAAACTCGTCATACATGGCGACTTACCAATGGCGGCATGTTTTCAGTGTACAAATCGATCAGAAGGTAATTCAGCAGAAGTATAGCAGTCACCAGCATTTGAATGTGTGACACAGGACATAAGAGAGCATGCTGTTCAGGCATGTCATTGGAACATGTTCTACAGGCCTCAGCTTACACAAACCACAAATTACCCCCTAATGGACGCTAATTGAAATTCTCTGTACCTGCATTATTGCACCAGACATGGAAATCTCCTGACTCATGGTCGTTCATACTGAAATTTCCAGTGGAACCTGAGTAAAAAGATGAGTTTTAATGGAAATGGAACTATCCAGTGAAGGCAGTGAGGCTGCAATAGATTTGATGTTAGCAGATATGGCTGCTCCACCAACCTCACAGACTTTCTGATATCCGATTGGTTCTGCTAATGAAAGGATTGCATAGATCTTTGTTCTTTTTTTTTCTTTTGATACGAGTGCCTTTGTTGTTATCTAAGATAGATGCTATCAATCACAGGATTATCGACATACACGTCTATTGACTTAATGCTTCTAAACTACTGCAAAATAGGCCAGGAACTTGAGAGTATGGCCTCTCATCGAGATATGATTAGAAATATATTCATGGGCGTTTTATTGTAAGCTTCTGTGAAGCTAAGATGAGAAAAACCTTTTAAATTCAGCCATTCACCAACATTCTGAGATACAATAACTAAATGCCAAATCTACTCCAAATAACACTGTAACCAAGATTATCCTTATAGGCCACCATGGCACACTTTCTGTTCTAACCAGTTGTCTTTCAATCGCCATTTTATTACCATTAATTCTCTGCCTCACAGCACATGCAGACTCCCCAGGCTTGGAGCGGCCTTATACGGTCCATGCCTAAAGAGTATAAATCTTTCTAGTCAGCTGGGCCCTAGGAGCTCTCCCTCATGGGAAGGTGGAAATATGGCTGAGGTCACATGGGTCCCGCAGACATCATCATGGCATGAGATGGAATGGTGGACTGAAGTGGGAGTGGAGCAGAGGTCAAACAATTTATGCAGCTCCTGTGACTTGCCCTACTGACCAGTGGCTTATTAGATGCATGCATGTACCACACACTCTCTGCTATTTTGTCTCACATTCCTTTAATAAATTTCCTACTCTGATTACTTCACTCTGCACGGAAATCTCTTTGTCACTTTTCTGACCAACTTCTGCAAATCATTAAGCTCTTCTAACTGATCCTTTTCTCCCACATTATCATTCACCCCCAGTAATTTCCCCCTTGGAACATCCCCCCCACCCTATTTGTGTGAGGAGAAAGGGATAGAGATAGGCTTTGGATAAGGGATATGTTAACTATAGGATTGGGGGAAGGGTTAGGGTTAGGCCTAGAATATTTGATTTAGTGATTGTTTTACATTTATTGAACCTATAGTCACCTGTAAAGTGGAGTTCTTCCGTGTATATTCAATATTGGCAGATTCTAAATGGAAGATGTTAATATTACCATTAGTAATCTATGCAGCCTTATGTAGTTATACTTACATGTGAATGGGGAAAATGATTGGGGGGGGGGGTTCTAGAACTTTATTGGATATATGTGTTTATATTTCATTTTTATCTCAGGTTGAATACAGCGGAATATGCGAGTCCCAAATTCACATCTCTTCGGCCGTGGCCAATAGGTTTGCACACATTGATTGATAAAGTATAAACTGATATTAGAATCAGAATTCACATTAGTTGACAGCACAGCAAAGATTCATGACTCACTGTAAAATCTAAGCATGGTTCACCACATAATGATTTGCAGGCATAACAATGTATTTGGTGATAGAATTTCTACATTGTTTCAAGGCTGCTTTTCACCAACTACCTGACAGACATGGTCTTTGCACAATCAGCTAATTGTTGAGGAGAAACTTTCATCAGATTACTCACTGTTAATGAATTTAACCATCCGGTAATTTGTGTCTGTAAGATTTCTCTCTATCCCATCGTTGAGTGATATGATCTAGGTAAACCTTACAAACAAGGAAGGATAATTTTGAATATATGCATCACCTTTAGAGGCCCTAGCTTAGAACATGCCCACTCCTGAGGGAAATAAGCAGTGACTGCTTTTGAAAAGAGAAAAGACAAAAAATAGAATTGAAGAAAGTGTGAAACCCATTTGATAGACAGATCCATACAACCTTTTATTGTAATTGCTTATTTCTCCCAATTCATCCTGGAGAGACATATATGACTTGAAAAGGGACACAGTGACCGTACCCTTTCTGATGCATCAGGTAGTATACACAATGAGGCAGCTTCTGGCCTTACACCTTCCTCATTCAACTGGCTCTATAAAACATTTCCCCTATTATCACCCACGTGCCTGCTTGGCTTCAGCCCCTCTCCTTCCAAAGGAGAACAATCCATGCATACACAGGACATGTGACCAATCTCCAAGCAGAAGCTGGTTGACTGAAGCAGCTTGTCAGCATACTTTATGAAGCTTTGGTGGAGTGGGTGAGGGATTTTGGAGTTTTTGGAAAAGGTCTTACAGTATAGAAATCTTGGAAGCAGGCCTACATTAATTTATTCAGACTCGAGGTTGAGGAATGTAATATGTAGACACTATCCTTCATCATAGTAGGTTTAGTGTGATGATCTCCTGATATATAATTCCTAAAGGTCAGGAACAAAGTATAGATCCACATATGGAGGAAAAAAGTGTGGATGTATACCTAGGCGAAACTTTGAATTCAATATTATTAGCTACCAGAGAGCATTTCTTACATTTCAGGAGGTCCTTGAAGAATATCCTTCTTCTTATTCCAGCCCTGGAGATTGATAGCAACCATGGGTATTATGACAGGTCACTGTGATTCAGTTTCCAGCCAAATTGACTGTCTCTCATTCAGTATCTTTTCAGTCAATGCTCACACAGGTCGCTGTAGCCTTTATCTTTCATAATTGGCGACTGTTCCAGTGACATGACTGCCTAATGGCATGAGACCCATTGCAAAACTTAGATGCTATTTGCACGTACATTTTCAAAAAAAAGATGAACATTATTTTTCTGTCAGAATCAAAATGAATACATTTGATACTTAAGGTAAAGAATGGATAAAACCAATCTCTAACTAATAGAAAAATAAAATGTAACTTTTACTTTTTCTAAACTGCTAAGATTGAAGACTAGCCTCTGCTAGCCAATGGAGATACCTAAATGCCCCTTGACATGTTCAGGAGAGAGGTCAGTAAAAATTGAGCAGAGGTCAAACAGGTCACCATTAGCATGGAGATTGAGAGCTGTCCTGAATTCGTTACCTCTTTAGGTTTATTCATGCTCTGATGTTGGAGCCAGAGCAGAACATGACATGGCTTGTGTGAGGTCTTCATGTCACCCTTGAATATAGATTGAGTTGGTCTGAGGAAGGTCATGTGGATCACATACATTCAATGCTGTTTTGGGAAGAAAGAATTAGATGTGGGTCATTGACATGTCAGTGTCATTGTTGTATGAAACTAATCAATAATCATTTGGGAGGTGAAAGAGAGATAGGGTATAGGAGGAGGTCATGTATACAGTCTAGGGGAGCAGGGGAGGGTTCTCCTGGTCCGTATCTATGGACTTTATGCCTCACAGGGGGCAAAGGGGTGGCAGTACAATAGACACATATCAAACCTACAATTCCACTAGGGTTCATGGTGTAGAACCATTAGACTATTTACTGTTCTACTCTGCATATGAGTGGACAGGCCAAAGTTGGTTGCCTCCTTTGATTAACTGAGCTAATTAGTTGTGTGTGATAATGGAGAAAATGATCAATAATACAGAATGGGAAGCAGCAAGAGGAAACGACCTCATTCTAAGAGATATGACTGAACGTAATCAACCTCATAATCATCTACTAAGCAACCATCCTTCATCATTTAGGGAAGAGTGAAATGAAGGCTAGGGCACTGGCAGTGGAAGCAGGGGGCCCCTGGTACCTCCACATGAAATACATAATTCAGCAAGCTATAGGGCTAAGACCAAAACTGCATATATCATAAGCCTTGTGTGAGGTAGTTAAATGTTTACTGCCTTCATCATATGATGTAGGAGGGCAAAGCTCTGTACAATCTTAAATGTATGGAGGGTGCAATGTTCAAGCAGCACAAAGGAAGCAGATATTTTTTTTTGTCCTATAAAATAGGCATTTATTGTTACTGCACATGGCGATTTTCTGTTACAATATGAAGACAGGATGTACAAGATTAGATACATTTGTTTCCTAGAAAAGATCTATATAAAAACAGTTTCACAAAAAGCATATTGTCATCATGTTGGCATGTCTGTAATTCCTGTAAATTACTATAAAGCATATCTAATGGTGTTTCTATGGGTTTACAAAGCTTGTGTTTGTGTATGATTTCAAGAAATCTCTAGTACAATATAATGCTAATCACATATATAGTCATTTCAATTTACCTGCCTGCCACTTTAAGAATATTTCTATAAATAATATGAACAGGGATGAAATTATTTACATTTATTGATAATGAACAGGTTAACACATGTTTCGCTTTAAATGGTAATGTATGAGGTACTGATGAATCACTCTTCATCTCTTTTGGACTAATAATCACAGTTTTGTGTGGGGCATTAATTAGTAACATTACAATATTCTGCTTTGAAGAGCAAAGACTCATTAGGTCTTTAATCGTAAGTGAGTTTACTGCCTTCTAGTTCTCATCTCTTGTATATATGTGACACGATCTGCGAAAAGGGCCCTTAGTGCAGGGTGGAATAAGGGCCCCTTTCCCAGTACATGTCACATATTTCTCCTTCATACCTTTCATATCTGTACCATTTCGCTTTTTGATCTCTTTTTTGAATTTTACCTTCACTGATATATACTGGACCTCACATGGTAATTCGTTCCACAATTTTATAAAGTGGACTTTTTTTGAATGATTGAAGTCTATACCTCCTTTCAAAGAAAACTATCTTATCATTCTGTCTTGTCCTCCTGTCTGTATGAGTATACAATTCCTCTAAGACTAAGGCAATACCTGTTACATTAGCACAGTCAGTGATAAAGCAACAATAGTCAAATATGGGGAGTATACACTGTTTGTAGATCGATATGCTAGCTTTCTCTGTTAAAAGATGTCTAATTTTTGCAAGATTAAAAATAGAGGCTGCGGCATTTCTTACAGTGTCATTTAAGAAGGAGGCCAGAGTGAGTTTACTATCAATGATGACCTCTAGATATGTGTATTTGTTTACAACTTTTAGTTTCTGTCCATTTATATTTACATCTAGATTTTGTAAATTTGGTGCTCTTCGGGGAGAGGAGAACCACATGCACTGAGTCTTATCAACATTAATAGTCATAAGGTTGTTATCACACCATAGACCTATTCTATTAAGATCCACTTGCAGGTTTCTCTTTTATTTACATAGAGTACAATATCATCTGCATACATAATGACCTTTGAGAAATGTATTTCTTCTGTGATATCATTAAGAAAGAGAATAAACAACAATGGACCCAGTACTGACCCTTGAGGTAAGCCAAAGGTCAGCTTTTCCGCAGTAGAAGCATTATTATCAATTGTTGTTTGAATGGTATGGTTTTTGAGATAGCTGTGTAGCCATGATAATGTGCTGTGGTGGAAACAGGCCTTTTCAATTTTCTGGAATAATATGTTATGATCTATGGAATCAAATGCCTTGCACATATCTATAAAACAGGCTGCTGTGACATGTGACATATCATTGCACTTAAATAAATCAGAGACAAAATCAAAAACTGCTTCTCCTGTTCCCCTGTTTTTCTGGTAACCATACTGGAACTTTGACAATAAGTTATTTGAATCAATGTGAGTCATCATATGTTTATGCTAATCTGTTTGTACTAATTGTGGGTAAACCTGATGGCTTACTAGTATAAATGTCTTTTACATGCCCTACTACATCAGCTAGATTAACATAATTTGGCTTGGCCTTTGCTAGTTCTTCCCCAAAGGTGACAAAAAAATTATTAGCACACTCTGGCACACTTTGTGCTTCCAAGAAGGCTTGTGTGACACTGTCCTTTAGCATGGGAGTTTCTGAGGTTTTTGGGACTTTAAGTAGACTATTAAGATGTTTCAAAAAATCTTTTGGGTTCTTTTCACAGTTTTTCAGTTTATCTGTAACAATGTTGGATTTCTTTTTCACAATCAAAAGTTCCACATATTGTCTAGCATTTGTTACTTCCTGCCATAATAAGTCCCTTTTATGTTCAATAACTAAGTCATCCCTGTCATGCATCACCTCTAGCCCCTCATTGTCCATCCATTCTTTCTGATAGTCTTTGAAAGTGAAGGGCCTGATACACTGTGATCGAGTTTAAGGATAAAGTCAATTTTTGTTTGACTGTTAGTAGCATGTAGAAAGCATCCCAGTATTGCTCTCGCATGCAATCTTGGAGTTCATTTTTATCATATTTTCTGTATGTCTGACCTGAAACCTTTTTCATCACATATTTCTCAGGTAGTTTCTTCTTCACACAGAATACTGGCAAATAGTCACTGATCAACTTATTGATCAACCCTTGTTCCATGATGTATGCACTATTTGTAATTATGTTATCAATAGTGGTGCCGCCTTTTTTGTTTAACTGGGTTATCTTGTCAATCAGCAAAGACCACCCCTGTAATCTACAGAGTGCTAGCAATTGTTTGCATTTAGGTGTGTCTACTTTCCTGACATCAATATTAAGATCTCCCATAATGGAAATCTCACTCTCTACATTTTCTGCCAGTCCCTCAAGGTGTTCTATATATGTATTCATATTACCTTTTGGTGGCCTATAAACAGTACAAAGTGTCATCAGTTTGTTATTCGGTTTTCTATATCTGATAGTGAGGCATTCGATATCTAGATTTGCTACTTTTAATTCAGGGACAATAGTGCAGTATGGAGACAACTTCCCAGAGAGATAACTCAACACTCCTCCCCCTCCTTTGCAGGTTCTGTCTAGCCTGAAGCATTTCTTGTGTTGCCAGTGTGTCATACGTACATCATGATTCTTGTTTAACCAAGATTCTGATAGTGTTATTACATCATAGTTGATCCCTTTTAGCATAGAAGCTTCTACAGTTTAGATGTACAAAACTCACCCCTTTATTTGTGCTTTTACCATTCTTGTTACTACCATCCATCTGTTTCAGCTCCCTCACCTTCTGTTAATATATAATATTTTCTTTCTGATTTGATTGACAAAGAGCATATTATGATACCAATTACCTAAGCGAAAATGATCAAAAAGAGTATAATTGCCCAACTCAGAATTTCTCATCAAGCCTGTGTGATAGATCTGAACCAATGACTCCCATGTTGGGGTGAGCCTAGTGGGTCTGATCGTGTTAAGTTTATAATACATTACCTTATGTGCTCAGGGCTCCAGAGCATATTCAATCCACAGCAATGATACTTACTACTTAATACTTTCATAATGTTTTGTTTGATTTGCATGAATGAGTATATATATGTTTACATAAAGACACCTGAGTAATAGCACCAGAGAGAAGATTTTCTAAGAACTCAATAGATGTAGAGTAACATTTTCTAAGCATCCAATACTTATAAAGTAACATTTTGTAAGCTCTCAATACATATTAGGTAGTATTTACTAAGAACTGAAACATACAAAGTAATATTTTCAACCAATGCTCTAAAATTGATACATTATAACTACTTCTAATAAGGAAAGGCAATATATATATTGAAGTGTTTTTATCGGAGTCAACTATTGCAATGCAGAAGTACCACACAACTCGGCTTCTTATAGTAATGACACTTTAGTTCCTGGCATCCTCTTCCACACCAGCTAAGTTTCTCTGTGTAAATCCTAGCATAAGGAGGGGAAGCCCAAAGATGTAGACACCAGCACCCGTAAATCCAAACTGAACTCATGGTGTCGATCCCCTCCTATTTATACACTTCCCGTTTCTCCAACGCTGGCATCTTCAACAGAGACCCAGCGTCGGAGAAACCCTCCCCCGAACGCAAGGTAAATAGAACGTTTTGGTGTGACTCCAAGGTCAGTGGCTCCTCCGTCCCCCCACCAGGACGGTTTTGGCATCGCCACCGACCTCTCGGTCTATACCTAAATACATATATGGTAATACAGAACGTTTGACGCGACTCCGGGGCCGGTGGTTTCTCTGCCTCCGTAACAGGACAGCTCCGTCACCACCACCGACCCCTAGGTCTACGCCACTATATATATATATATATATATATATATAATATATATATATATATATATATTGTAATAACCAGAGTCGACACCGTATATAAAGAATGGAATATCAAGTTACAGCCATTGTTGTTGTTTTATTTCTTAGGAGCCTTAAGGACTAACAGTCACTGGTCATCAGTTACTTGCTTATACTGATACTTGTACTTGTACTTATTCTTGCTTAGAGACGGTGACGTCACAAGGCTGTGACGTCACCGCTGACTTGCCACCTAGCGGTCACAGCGGGAACCGGCCACCGAGCTTCGGTGGCCGCCACCGAGCCGCCGGCCAATGTTTATTACATCCCTCCCACCTTACTTTATTCTATGGGTATAACTTTGATAATAAACATTACTCGAGTGTCCAACAATGGCACCCGTGCCGTACAGCCTAAGGACTAGTATTACTCTATTTAAACCTAGATTCTCATTAATCCTATAATTACTGTAGTATGTACCAGGTGAGTATCCCCCCCCTTATTATCATGACTATTTACAATATCTATGGGCTCCAACAGTCGACCGCCCGTCTTTAACTATAAATATGTCAAGGCTTAATTCCGTCTATCGGCACCTACAATGGGCCGTCCTTAAGGTAATATTACTTAATCCCGACTAGAGCGTGAACGACTTACAATGACTTATAAAAAACGACTTAATCTGGACTACCAGCACCAACAGTGGGCTGTTCCTAATTTACTTATGCACAAAATGTAACATCAATTATCCTACTCCTCAAATGTCTAAGAAATAAACTGTTATTAATAAGAAACTGACTGTGTTTGGTTTTGTGTGATATTCTTATCTCTACATTTATGCACTTAACGAAATATATACACCCGATCACCGGAAATCCACGGTCTAGAAGGGCGCGGTAAAACGATGCAGGAATTGGGGCCGTCTCTTCCTTGTCCTGGCCACAGGGATCCTCCCAACTCTCTGGGCCGCCAGCCCTTATCTTATGCTGCTTGTCTTATGCCCTGGGGGCTTCCAGGGATGTTCAGGGCCTGGGTTTCCTGGCAGGTACTCAATCCCCCACCAGTACTCCCCTTACCCCTACTAACCCCCTTCAAACCCCCCTTCCCGGCTGTCTTTCAGCTTCCCGGCTGCGCCCTCCGACGTCCCTGCCATCCCTTCTCACCGGCCACTGCCCGTCCCCTCTTCCCTCACGCGTCTCCCACTCTCCCTTCTGGCAACCGCTCTCCCCGGCTTCCCTTTTTTTTTCTCCTCCCGCCTACTGGCTCCCCCTCTGTTGCTCCTCCCTCACCATCCGACGGATCCGCTCTTCTAGGTCGCGGCTCAAGGGTGCCTCGGCTGGTTGCGGTGGCGGTGGCTGCGCAGCGGCCCTGGAGGGCCCTGGGAGCGGCGGGACGAAGGGTGTGAGGGTCTGGTGGCCATATCTCCCCTGTCCCTGTCCCTGTGATGACGGCGGCGGCAGACTTAAGCCCGAACCCTGGGGCCCGGCTGTCCCCATTGCTCCTGACGTCTGGGTGGGCGGTCTACCCGCTGCGGCCGACGGTGGGGGTCGCCCCACTCCCGGAGGGGGAGGTGGAGGTGGTGGCGGGGGCACGCCTCCCTGACCCATCCCTGGGTCGTACCTCTGGACTGTGGTTGCGTAGTAGTGTGTACGCCACAGGGATGGGCCCACCAGCTCCACCCACCCGTGCGCCCGCCCGCCTACGGGGGTGTATTCCTCGCCCAGGTCCGGGGATGGAGCCAGCCCCACCGCCCACTTTTGCAGCTTGTCGGGGTTGTCCACCCGACGCCAGGGGATCCGCTGGTAGGTGTCTCCAATCCACAGCGGCCTTCCCGCCAGCGGGTCCATCTCCTCCGCCCGCGGCAGCCCCGGAACCTCCGCCCCAGGGATCCTCTCTCCCCACTCTTCCCTCCCGTCCTTCTCCTTCCTCTCCTTAGCCCATCGTTCCTCCCTTTCCTTCTTTTCCTTAGCAGCCTTCTCCTCCCTCTCTCTTTTCTCGGCCACCTCTTTCTTCTCCCTCGCCACTCTCTCCTCCCTTTCCTTTCTCTCCTTCTCCTCCCTTTCTTTCTTATCTTTGTCCCTCCTCTCCCGGGCCGCTCTCTCCTCCTCCCTCTCCTTCCTTTCCTTTTCTCTCCTCTCCTTTTCTCTAGCCACCCTCTCCTCGTCCCTCTCCTTCCTCTCCCTCTCTTTCTCATCCTTGGCCGCTCTCTCCTCATCTCTCTCCCTCCTCTCCCTTTCTTTACTGTCCTTCCTCGCCTTCTCTTCCTCTCTCCCTTTCTTGCCCCTCTCCTTCCTGTCCTTGGTGGCATTCTCCCTCTCTCTCTCCCTCTTATCCCCGGGCGCCTTTGCTTCCTCTCTTCCCTCCCTTTCTCCTTTTCCTGCTCCCTGACTAGCGGCCCCGGGAAGCGGCGCGCCCCCCATCGTGACTGTGCGGGTCTCGCCCTCGGCCTCAGGCGCTAGGCTGTCCTCATGGTCCAGCCCAGTAAGGGTGATCACCCGCCTGTCGACCGCCTCCCCCAGAGATGCCGCCTCCTCGTCAGAGTCCGTACTCAGGGGCACGCGACGGTAGGCCACCGCCTCTAGACTGGGCTCCTCCTCCTCCCAATTGAGCTCCTCCTCCTCCTGGCCGTCCTCCGCTACTCGGGCGGCGATGAGGCCCTCCAAGTGGCCCCCCGGCGCCAGGGTGTTGTTGTCGGAGGTGTGGGGCTGCACCGGGGGCGGCGTGGTCTGTAAGATGCGCCGCACCTGCTCCGGCGGCAGGCCCTGGCGGGGGGACCCCCCAGCGACCGACCGGCTCCCCCCCTCCTCCGCGTCTACCGTGGCTGGCGAGGGCCGGTCCGGCGACACCATCTCGCCCTCTGTGGTCCGCCACTGCCGACGCTGCAGGGCCTCCGCTAGCAGCTGTCGCTGGTACCGCCTCGCCATCTCCTGAGCCAGTTGGCCTGTATGTCGGAGGAGATCCTCTCCGACCCCGGCTGGGGCTGGGTCGCCCCCCTCGCTCCGCAGCAGCGACCGCAGCAGGAGCGGGTCGCCCTCTCCCCCGGCGGAGGGGGCCTCCAGGACCCGGTCCAAGATGGCCTCCGTCTCTGCGCCCAAGGTCGGCTGGGCTTGCGCGGGCCGCCCCATCTCCTCCACCAGGACCCTGGCGGCCTCCCGGTCCTCTGCGGAGTGGTGGCGAGACCGACACTGCTCCGCCGCGCCCTGGACCTGGGCACCCCCGGTCCCCGTCCGGGCCACCTTGCTGGGTGTGGCCACCTCGTCGTCCTCCTCCCCCAACTCTATCCGGGGAGGCTGGGCGTCCCACGCCTCCGCGGTCCCCCTCAGTTCCGACTTCCGCTTCTGATCCCTCTGCGGCGAGCGGCTGTGCTCTCCTGGTTGCGGGGCCAGGCAGACCACACTGCGCAGCCGCCGGGGCGATCGACGCGGGCTTGCGGGCGCGGGGGTCCTTTCTGTGGCCAGCCGGTGGCCGAAGGATGAATTCCGCTGTCCCAGGCCTGGGGACCCTCACACCACACCTCCTAGCTCCTCTCCGGATTCCCTCCCTCTCAGGTGAGTCACCCCCGCCTTCTTCCTCTCCTCTCACAAGGTACCAATGCCAATAAGACGCGCACAAGCGCCCTCCTCTATTAGTCACCGCACCCATGGAGGCCGCCGAGTCGCTGGTGTCCCTGTGATCGGCGGGAGTCGCCTTGGTTACCACCGTAACACCCGGATGTGGCCCGCCTTCCACCGACCACACTAGGTGGCGCCCCGGTGGCTCTACCACCGCGGTGGCTGCAGAGGGCGCCACCGGTGGCCACTCCCCACTGGCAGCAGACCCGGCCCACCGGACCACCTCCCCAGGCTCCTCCCGCGGGGCCTGGGTCTTTTTCAGCAAGTCATAGTGAACCACCCTGATCTTCCGGCCCATTTTGATCTCCCAGACCGGGCCCCCCAAACTTTGGGTGATCTTCCATGGGCCCGACCATGGCCGCATGAACTTGGGACACTTGCCTAGCTCTTTCTTAGGCAGTAGGTAATATACCGTGTCCCCGACGGCCAGGTCCTCCCCCCTCACTTGGGTGGAATAATTTCTCTCCTGCCGGCGGACCGCTTCCCCCATGTGCTTCAAAGCATAAGCGTGGCCCTTCGCCATCCGGACTTGCAGTTTTGCGGCGAACCCCTCCCCGCCCCCGGCTCCCTCCAGGTGGCCACCTTCCGGCTGGGGGTAGATGAGGCTCCCCGGTAACAGTGTCTCCCTCCCCATCATCATGAAGTTGGGGGTCTGATTGGTCAACGCCTGAACCGACAACCGATAAGCGGCCATGACGAACGGTAGTTGTAAGTCCCAGTCCGCCTGGTTCTCGTCCACCGTCATGGCAAGCATGGCCTCCACGGTGCGGTTGCACCTCTCCACCAATCCATCTGACTTCGGATTGTAGGGACAGGTACGGGTCTGCGCCACCCCCAAGAGACGGTGCACCTCCCGGAACATCTGGGCCTGAAAATTCCTCCCCTGGTCGGTATGAATTGTCCCCGGTGGCCCCAGCCGGCAGACCACCTCCGTCACGAAGGCCCGGGCGACTGTTTCCGCCTCCTGGTCCGGCAAGGGGATAGCCTCCGCCCACTTCGTGAAATAGTCCATTACCAGAAGGATATGCCGATTCTTTCTCCCCGTCCTCGGCAACGGCCCCATCAGGTCCATGGCCATCCTTTCCAGCGTCGCCGCTACCGGCACATGTCTCATCATGGACCGGGGCGGGTGCTGAGGCATTGCGGGCAGGTCTCCAACCACTGTATTAGGTCCCTTCTGTAGCTGGGCCAGTAGTAGGTTTGCTGTAACCGACGTAGGCTGCGGGCCCTCCCGAAGTGACTGCTCAGGGGAGCCCCATGCACCTCCGCCAGCACCTCCGGCACCCTTCTCTCCAGGACGACTATCTGGCCAAAGGATCGGCCCCCCGGCTCCCACCAGACTCGGGTAAGCACCCCTCCCTCTAGTCTCAGTCGCGGCACCTGTACCGCCAGCGCCCGCACTGCGTAGGGTTCCCCGGCCAATTCGTTCGATGTGGGGCCCGCGTTCTCCGCTACCCACCGCCGGACCCTCCCCAGGATGGCGTCCTAGTCCTGTACTGCCGCCCAGTCTTCTGCGGAGGACAAGGTGGGACCCTCCTCCTCCTCGTCCCCCTCCGCCGTCCGGGACCTCCCGCTGGCCTCATCAGCCTCCGCGTCCGCGGCCGCCTCCCTCCGTGTTTTTGCCCTACATTCCCCCGGTTGGTCGTACAGGGGAGAGCCCCCCTCCCCCTCCATACCGCACTGAGTGCATGGCCACCTGGACAACCCATCCGCGTTACCATGATCCCGGCCGGGGCGGTGCTCGATCACGTGATCGAACGTCTCCAGGAGTTGCAACCACCGGGCCACCTGCCCTTCTGGTTCCCGGAAACTCGCTAGCCATTTAAGGGCTGCATGGTCTGTGCGTATCCGGACCGGCCGCCCAATCAGGTAGTGCCGAAACTTTTTCACTGCGAACACCACCGCCAGCAATTCCCGCCTGGTCACACAGTAGTTGCGTTCGCAACAGCTGAGCGTCCTACTGGCATAGGCCAACGGTCGTTCCTGCCCCTCCTGCATCTGCGAGAGGACGGCGCCTAACCCCATATCGCTGGCGTCCGTGTCCAGTAGAAGGCGCCCCTCCGCCCTCGGATATGCCAACACCGGAGCCTCACTCAGTTTCTCCTTCAGACAATGGAAGGCCTCTGCACAGGATCTGTCCCAGCAGAATCTTTTGTTCTTTTCGGTTAATTCTGACAGGGGCCGTGCGATGGCTGCGAACCCGGGCACAAAGCTGCGGTAGTAGCCACACAACCCCAGGAAGGACCGGACATCCGTTACCGAGACCGGGGTGGGCCACTCCCGGACAGCTGCCACCTTCTCGGGATCGGTCCCGATCCCCGTCTTATCGATGCGGTGGCCAAGGAAGTTGACCTGCTCCCTCACGAACTGGGACTTACTGGCCTTGACCTTGAGACCGGCTTCCTGTAGCCGCTTTAGTACCGTCTCCAGCCGGGTAGCATGTTCGGCGAGGGTGGACGAAAATACGATAATGTCATCCAGGTACACGAGGCAAGTGGACCACTGCAACCCTCGCATCACCACTTCCATCAGGCCTTCGAATGTCCCGGGCGCGTTGCAGAGCCCGAAAGGCATCACCTTGAATTGGAACAAGCCCCGGTGCATCACAAACGCCGTCTTCGGGTTATCCGCCCCCTCCACGGCCACCTGCCAGTATCCCGACGCCAAGTCCAACGTGCTGAACCAACATGCCCCGCCATCCAGTCCAGCGAATCGTCTATCCGTGGTAGTGGGTAGGCGTCCTTAACCGTCACCGCGTTCAGACGGCGGTAGTCCACGCAAAACCGCACCCTCCCATCCATTTTCTTTACCAGGACCACGGGGCTTGCCCACGGACCCGTCGCCGGCTCTACGACGCCCCTCCTCAACATCTCCTCCACTTCCTTGTCCACGACCTCCCTTCGATGCGGCGCCAGTCGTCGTGGAGCCATTTTATTAGGGGCCGCCACCCCCGTCTCTATGGTGTGTGAGACCAAGTCAGTATGTCCCAGGTCCTCATCCCCCTCCTGGAATGCCGCCTTATTCCGGGCAATGATCCACCCCTGATCATTCTCGACCTGGGTTCCCCCCAACAGCTGCTCTACAAGCGTCCGGGACCCCTCGCGCGGCCCCTCCTCGGTCACCATACGGCACTCCTCCCCCCGGAGCTCCTCCTCCCCTACAGCCTCGGCCACAGCCGCGTGCATCCCCTTGTAAAGGACCACCGGATTAGGGCCCGGATTACAGACCAGGACTGGCACCTCCCCCCTCTCGGGCGTCACCAATGACCTGCCTATCCGAATCCCCCTCGCCATCTCCACCTTCTCCACTCCTTCCACCAGCATGTCCGTCTGCCCGGCCGATTCCGGCATACGCGCCTGTATGACCCTCTCCGTGCGGCCCCTCACCCATTCCGTCGGCCACACAAGCCTCTCCCCGGCCATGTCGATTGTCGCCCGCGTCTGCCTCAAGAAATCTGCACCCAGCAGGCCAGGGGTGGATATATCGGCCACGACGAACGATGTAGTTTCCGCGCGGCCCGCGCACTGCAGCTCCGCCGTCACCCGACCCTCCACCGGCAGCGGCTTCCCGTCCGCCATATGGAATGCTGTTATCACTGGTCTCAGATCCCCAGGGGACCCCTCCGCCTTCCACCATGCTGTGGAGAGCAGGTTGCTGGTGGCCCCCGTGTCCACCACTAAGTGGATGTCCTTACCCCATAACTTCCCTCCGACCTCCAGGCCGTTCCCCTTCTTTTCCTTCCGACCCAGCCATTCTCTCCTCCTTTTCTCTCCATGGGTCTCCTCCCAGCTGGAAGAGGGGACCCCGTCTAGTTTTCCGAAGCCTTCTTCGTCGCCTCTCTCTTCCGAGCGGCCTCGACCCGCTTCCTCCAGGCAGGGCAGTCGAGCTTGAAGTGATCTGGCACCCCGCACTCAAAGCAGCCCCGTCCCCGACTTGCCCCCTCCCCCTCTGCGGTTACAGGGGCTGATCGGGCAAGGGACTCCTTCATCTGGGTGACCGCCACCCGCAGCTCCCCCATCTCCTCCGCCATCGACTTCGTGGCGGACCTGACCTTCACCGCCTTCGCCCGTTCCTCCTTAAGGTAAGTTTCCGCCCGTATACCCCTTTCCACCGCCCGTAGGAGGGTCGGGATCTTGCCCTGGTATATCCACTGTCGGAGCTCCGTATCCTCCAGACATTCGACAAACCTATCCTTAGCCATGCCATCTACCATCTGGGCGTCCGCATTAGGGTAGGACAGCCGCACCAGTCGCAGGATCTCCTCAGAGAGGGTTTGTAACTCCTCCCCCGGCTTCCGCACCCGGGTGCGGAGCAGAGCCTTATACGATTCCACCTGACTCTTCGGCTGGAATCTATTTACTAGCGCGACCCGCAACTTCTTATATCCACCAGGAGCCGCCGGTCGCTCTGACGCCAACAGCCGCCGGGCGACCCCCGACAGGCTAATTCCCAGAAACGTCCCTGACTCCCTCTCCGTCCATCCGTTGGCCATGACGCAGAGGTCAAAGTGCGACAAAAACTCCTCCAGATCGCTCGACCCGTCATACTTGCCCGGCATCACAATTGGCTTCCGGGTGGCCCCCTTGCCCCCGGGCCCCGGCCTACCCGGGCGTATCCCGCAACCTGGCGCCATCGTCCCCTGCGTCTGCTCCATCCCCAGGGGCGTGGAGCTCCTGGCCCCCTCCACACTCTCCGTCCTAGAGCTACTTCTGGGGCTGCCCTGCCTCAGCCATTCCGCCAACGGGTCTGTCCCCTCCCTTCCAATCGTTCCGCGGCCCTCTCTGACCTCCCCATGGAGGTCAGAGAGTGTCACCGCTGTCACCAATGTAATAACCAGAGTCGACACTATATATAAAGAATGGAATATCAAGTTACAGCCGTTGTTGTTGTTTTATTTCTTAGGAGCCTTAAGGACTAACAGTCACTGGTCATCAGTTACTTGCTTATACTGATACTTGTACTTGTACTTATTCTTGCTTAGAGACGCCACTCTGTTCGCGAACTAGAACTAGCCACCAAACTCTCTTAAGATAGCTTACACATAGGCCACCTGAGTGTCTGATCGCGTCTGCTATAAAACCACCGAACACCGCGTTTTATAGCCCCCGGCCGCCGATGGTGATGTCACAAGGCTGTGACGTCACCACCGACGCACCACCTAGCGGTCACAGCGGGAACCGGCCACCGAGCTTCGGTGGCCGCCGCCGAGCCGCCGGCCAATGTTTATTACAATATATATATATATATAACTACATAAAATCAACCTTAGTAAATGTATGTGTAACTGAAATAGATATGCCACTTTGCATATTAGTGGCAGGACATCTTTTCCTCTATACTGAGTTCAAACAATAAGAGAGGCCCAACCTAAATTAATAGGTCTCTCCATGTTTCATGTTGCGCAATGATGCTGCCGAGAATGTGTTCAAGTACAATTGGCTATAAGTAGGACTGCCTTGATCATTAAAGGTTTATCAGTTGTGGTCATTGTCATTTCAGGTACGGGTATAAGTTTTTCTCGCGAGCTTTGGTTTATTTGGCTGATGAGAAATAAACTATTCACTCCTTTCTCTTTCAAGGACACTTCACAGAATCAAAAGTGATTGAAAATCAATGATGTTTTATAGTTATGTGACTTGAGGGGAGCGGTTTCAAGCACTTATCACCCTCTTGTGAGTCTTTACCACTCACCTCCATAAACTAAACAAAAAAAAAAACCAAAAAAAAGAAAAAAATACAGCATTGCTCAGTTGTTATCGCTGACATCTGCTCCATTTGCCTCATCCTCTTTTTTCTGTGGTTCTGGCATCTTGCTGTCTATCTCGGACATTATGCGGTTTCGAACATCTTCAGTTATTTTGCCTTGTCTATTTTTCCCCGCATAGGTTCCAAGATCATATTTGTCACTGCTGAAACCTGCCTTGCCTCCCCATTCCTCCGATAGTGTGGATTCAATGACATAGCAGGGTGCCGTAGCTAATAATCGGTTTTTCAGTGCTTCATTTTGAGTGTATTTCATATACATGTAATCAAACATGTCATTCATCCAGTTGCCTTCGGGTAGGACATTCAGTTACCTATGTCTTTGATTTCAATCTGAGTGCTTGATTTCATCACACATGCAGCCTTCTCTTGATCACCATTTGTCAAACACTTCATGTAAACATAGGCTTGTTCCACACTGTTGAATACTATTGTTTTGGCATCTATATTATCTTTGATCTTACATTTGTAGAGGTTGCTGAGAAATGCTGTCTGGCCATTGTATACATAACCAGACTTGGTTTTACGGATCCTCTCATCTTTGCCAATATTTAGGCCATCACACTTTTGTTGTTCCTGTTTTGCATTGTTTAGGGGGAGCTTGTGTTTTTTATCCACTTTTTTGACTGGATCATTTCTTTCGCGATGTGATCTGGGAGAAATTCAGAAGGGATGGTATACAAGTCTTCGAATGTGTATGTTTTGGCTTCTATGATTATACCTTTCTCTGTGCAGTATGCTGGTACATCATTATCTCTACAGTAACTTGAAATTTTCCTTATTTTTCCTTTTATTTCACGGAGATATCATGCCTCATCATCTCCAAGATAAATCCTTCCTGCCCTTATTAGGTACCTGAGTTTAAACTTTGCTTGCATTACGTAGCACTTTGCATGTAGTGAGCTGAAGCTGATTTTAACAGCTGGAGGTTGTCCACTTTGGCCGCCTTCTGTGTACCCGAGTCTGTCTATTGTCAGTATATCGCTCTCGTCTAGTTTTATTTCAAGATCATAAAATAAACTTACCACTCTATTGTACAAATTATCAGGGACACGTTGGTTTATGCGTTTTTGTGTCTAAGATATTCAGGTGGGATCCCATTCACTATATTTGTGAATGGTGTGTCCTGGTTTTGATATTTACCGTTAAAATACCCTTCAATTTTTGTGACTTTTTCCTGTAATACCTTGAGCTCCTCATTTCACTCACCTAATGTTGTTGTCAGGCCCCTTACTTCAGTGTGTAGATCATCAATTCTTTTTGAGAGCTGTGCCCTTGCCCCTTCCTCTGTCTTCTGTAACTCTCCAAAGTTCTCCGAAGTTTTTCATATTTCTGATATCCCCTCAAGTCTTTCTTCTGATTTTTTGTTGAGATTGTTGTTACTAACTCCAGAGGCTGTGATTTTAACAAATATCTTTTTTCTCCATAGCTTTCATCTCATTAAGTATGGATGTCAATGATATTTCCTCTTTGACTCCATTTGTTCCCTTTTTTTCATTTTTCTGCTTCTCCCCATTTCTCCTGAGTTCTTGTGCATTTGTGTCTGGACGCGACATGGTTTAATTTGTTCACAATAACTGACTGGTGGGGACTGTAGAAACTGTGATAGTACAAATTAATGGAGTTTGAATTCAGACTATATCCTCACTTTGGGTTCACTGAGTTCTCTTAATATGCCATTAAGATCTGTAGAATCAATGGAAACTTGAGCCCTTTCAATGACCCATTAATGTTTGTGGAGACAACATAACTCTAGAGCTCTAGCTTCCATAATTATCTACATCACAATGTTTACATTCTAACGCCACTGGACCAAGTGCTATTTGATCAAGTTGTATCTTGAAATTCCCTTTTGATAGATTTAATTTGGTAGAGTAGAGTGATGGTATCTCTTCAGTATAATTATTAATAGAGGTGCTTAGGTGCACTGTTGCATCACACTGCTGGCCCCTCTGCCACACTGCTGGCTCCACCAACAGAATACTACACTGTTGCACCGCACTGCTGGCTCCATCTAGCAGAAGACTGGGTGATTAGACTTTCCGAAAGTGCCCAGCTTTGAAAAGTTTTGAAAATCTAGGTCTTATAGTTGTCCTCTTTCACCCACCAAGATATAAGACAGATGAAAATTCTAGCTGTACAATGTCAACTTTGGAAGCCTGTATCTCTGGTTCTATTGGTCACAGAGACTTCTAACAAGCGCTGACTCACCGACTCGATTACTTCCAGTTGTATTTTCGCCCATCTCTCTGTCTTTTACAAATGTTTTATAGTTTTCTTGTTAATTCTTGGTATGCCAATAGGTTATACCTATTCACTGTATGTTCATAGTTCAGCTACCCTCAATATACTCACTGAAAAGTTGTCAAAACTACTGCGTTCGAAAAAATTTTACCTTTATGAAATATGCAGACATCTGAACGTATATATAGCTCCCAAACATTTAGCAAATCAGGCAATTGTTGCAAAGGGGATTAGTGGTTGGGTAATGCTTTCACACATATTCTGAGTCTCCACCAGACCTCAAGTTATTGTGAATCATCTGAATTGAACTTGAGTCGAGAACCACATGACCAAGGTGTGATGTGGCGCTGGACTCCAGCACCCTCAGGTGTTGAGTAAGTGAAGTGTCCACGATGTCAGCCAAGAGAGTTTGATAAGCATTGAAGATCCCTCAAGGATGACTCACGACCACCACACCTTTATTATTTGATCTAATTACATTTACTGCTAGAAGATCCACATAGGGCAATCTGGTTTAAATATGAAAGTGATATATACCAAATGAAAGCTCTTGATGAGCTGTAAATGAATATGGCAATAGCAATACCTAAACATTTCTACTTGCAACTTCTGAGCCATTTTGTTAGGATGAGTCACATATATAAACTTGGTCTGGGGCAGTGACATGTACACATGTCAGATATATCCCACACAAACATATCATCCCCCTTTGGGAGTGCCCAGTGAATCGCCGAAAGTAGGAAGACCCCCCTAATCTTTTAATATACGTGAACAGCCAGATCTGACTTGAATAAGAAAAAGCCTTAAATCAATATGTAAAATAATTTAACTAAATGCCAAATCTACTTCAAAGAACACTGTAACCAGGGGTATCCTTATAGGCGACCATGGTGCATTTTCTGTTCTAATCACCATTGTATTACCATCAATTCTCTACCTCGCAGTCTCCCTAGGCTCGGAGCACCTTATACGGTCTATAAATCTTTCTATTCAGCTGGCCCCTAGGATCTCTCCCTCATGGGAAGGTGGAAATATGGTGGAGGTCACATGGGTCCCGCAGACATCATCATGGCATGAGATGGAATGGTGGACTGAGGTGGGAGTGGAACAGAGGTCAAACAGTTTATGCAGCTACTGTGACTTGTCCTACTGACCAGTGGCCTATTAGATACATCCATGTACCACACACTCTCTGCTATTTTGTCTTACATTCCTTTACCAATTTCTTCCTCTGATTCCTTTATTCTACATGGAAATCTGCTCTGACCAACCTCTGCATATAATTAAGCTCTTCTAACTGTCCCCCCCCAAAATCCTTTATCCCTGGATGTTTCCCCCCTCTGAACCCCTTCCCACAATTTGTGTGAGGATAAAGGGATAAGGATAGGCTTAGGATAAGGGATACATTAACTATAACGAGGACTCTGGAGGCCATGTGCATGCAGACATGCGCCAGCTATCTCGTCTTTTCTCATGAGAAATTGACCAACCTCACAAAACGTAGACACTTGTACATTTCGGGAATAATCAGCACAACGAGACTTGGGCACCACATCAGCTGAATAAGGTGGTTGGCATGTACATTTCATAACCAGACAGGCAGTGACTTCTGTGTGCCACATGTCCTGTGTCTCTGCTATAGGATTGCAGAAAGGGTTAGGGTTAGGCCTAGAATATTTGATTTAGTGAGTGATTCACATTCATTGTACCAAGTTGCCTGTAAAGTGGAGTTCTCCCGCATATATATTCAATATTGGCAGATTCTAAATGGAAGATGTTAATATCAACCATTAGTAATCTATGTAGCCTTATGTAGTAGTTATTCTGCAATAAAATTGACATCCTTTTTGTGGTTGCAACTGTTATACTTACATGTGATTGCAGAAAATGATGGGGGGGGATTCTAGAGCTTTATCAGATATATGTATTTATGTCTCATTTTTATCTCAGGTGGAATACAGTGGAATATGCAAGTCCCAACCTCACATATGTCTGGCTATGGACTGATATTAGAATCAGAATTCACAATAGTAGACAGCACAGTGAGGATTCATAACTCGCTTTAAACTCTTAGCAAATAATTGTTTGCAGGTGTAACAATATTTTATGGTGATAGAAGTTTTACGTTGTTTAATGGCTAATTTTCATCAAACATGCACCTGACAGACATAGTCCTTGCACAATCTGCTTACGAGACACTTTTATCACAGCTTCACTGTCAATGAATTTATCCATCAGGGAATTTGTGTCCTTAAGATTTCTCTCTATTGTATCACTGATTGACATGATCAAGGTATACACTCACAAACAAGGAAGGATAGTTTGAAATAAATGCATTACCTTTAAAATTGGGAAATAAATGCCCTAGCTTAGAACCTGGCCCCTCTTGACGGAAATAGGTCTGCTGGAGAAAATACCATACCGGTGAAGCCATGCATACAATGAAGTGCATGGAATTTTGGTAATGATTTATCATGTAAGAGACAGTTTTTTATTTCCACAGCTGAAGTGGTGACTTCTTTTGAAAAGAGAAAAGAGAAAAAAAAGAATTGAGGAAAGTGAGAAACCCATTTGATAGGCAGATCCATACAACCTTTTATTGTAACTACTTATTTCTGTCCTTTCATACTGGTGAGACATGTGACTTGAAAAGGGACACTGTGACCATACCCTTTCTGCTGGACCAGGTAGTCTACACAATGAGGCAGCCTCTGGCCTTACACCTTCCTCATTCAACTGGCTCCATAAAACATTTCCCCTATTATCACCCATGTGCCTGCTCAGCTTCAGCCACTCGCTTTCCAAAGGAGAACAATCCATGCATATACAGGACATGTGACCAATCTCCAAGCAGAAGCTGGTTGACTGAAGTAGCTTGTCAGCATACTTTATGAAGCTTTGGTGGAGTGGGTGAGGGATTTTGGAGTTTTTGGAAAAGGTCTTATAGTATAGAAATCTTGGAAGCAGGCCTACATTAATTTATTCAGACCTAGGTTGAGGAATGTAATATGTAGACACTGACCTTCATTATAGCAGGTTTAGCATGATGATCTCCTGAAATATAATGCCTAAAGGTCAGGGACAAAGTATAGATCAACATGTGGAGGAACCAACTATGGATATAAACCTAGGCAGAACTTTGAATTTAATATGTGCTCTATTACCACCCCCTAGCAATATAGGTACATATATTATGACAGACTCTAGTTATATATTCATCCTCCAGGTGGAGCCACCTCCATTGTTCACTGACTGAGGTGGTCGGCCAGTGTTGTATTCTTATGTGTGTGTGTCAAGATGACTGTGTGCAGTGTCTGCAACTACGTTTACCATGGGAACTGTAAGGAGTGCCCAGTGTGCAATGCCAATAAGGCTAAGGAGTTGGAGAACCATTTGAAGAAGAAGGAGGAGATGATTGGAAACTTTGAATTCAATATTATTAGCTGCCAGAGAGCATTTCGTACATTTGAGAAGGTCTCATATAAGTCCCTACTACTAATTCCATCCCATTCCTGGAGATTGATAGCAACTAAGGGTATTATAACAGGTCACTGTGGTTCATTTTCAATTGACTGTCTCTCATTCAGTATCTTTCAGTCACTGCTCAGACAGGTTTCTGTAATCTTTATCTTTCATAATTGGCAACTGTTCCAGTAGCATGACTTCCTAATGATGTGAGGTCCATTTCTAAATCGAACCTAGATGCTATTTGCATGTATATTTTCAAAAAGTTATGAGCATTAATTTTCTGCCAGAATCAAAATGAATACATTGGATACTTGAAATAAAAATATAGATGAAACCAATCAGTAACTGATAACAAAATAAAATTGTGTAAACTGCTAAGAGTAAAGGCTGACCCATACTAGCCAATGGCAATACCTGAAAGGCCCTAGACATGTTAGGAGAGTGGTCAGTAAAATGTGAGGCAATTGAGCGGAGGTCAAACAGTTCAGCATTAGCATGGAGATTGAGTGCTGTCCTGAATTCGTTACCTCTTTAGGTTCATTCATGCTCTGATGTTGGAGCCAGAGCAGAAGAGGAGGTATATTGCAAAACCACCTAACATTGCACCAAGTACACTGTTGGTGCTAGTGTCATACTAGTAATTGTGCATGATCAAGTTGTCATATGAGAAATATCATATGACTAGTGGTGTATGGAGTACATACATTGAGCTCTCATGAAAATAGTGTTATTTCCAGTTGTCACTGGTTTATTCAGCTTTAGGCAACATGTAAGAAAAATCAATCATACAGTAGTCAGTATGTAGGTAATTTGTACATACAGTAAATATACAGTAAGTTATAAAGTATAATGTTCTGTTCCACTCCACCTGTGAGGTAATAATAATACAATGTCCAGCATAGTTCTAGGTGGGTTCCCACACCTAGCTCCTGACCTGCTGCTTAGAGGAATAATGTAATAATGAATAACTTTACCCTCTGGTGGATGTCTTGAGGAAGATACCCTCTGGCCACTAATGATGGAAACCAATGCCTGTCTAGCATAGTTTCACCATAGTGCAGTGGTATAGCAGGTAGCAGGAGATGACTGGAGATGTTACCTCTGGAGCGGTTCTTGGTGTTCTGCCTTCTAGGAGGTGCAGCCAGGCTATTTGTAGCAAATCTTGGAAAAGCACCTCAGACTGACTGGGGCCAGTGGCATCTGCCTAACTCTGCAATTGTTTGAGGGGAGGCTTTCATGTGTCACTGGGTGCACAAAGGACCCCCATGGGCGCCGCTGTGTCCCCCATTGTCTTGGTCGGTTCTGTAACTTCAAACCCCCATATCTCGGAAGTTTACGCCGTTACAACCGCCATTTTGCGCATGCGCGGAGTTGAATATGCCAAGTTTATAATGCCCGCTTGTTAGGCGCGTAACTTGCGCCAGTTTGTCTGTAGTGCACTCGGAGGTCAAATCAGTCTCCATGGCGTAACTTCCTTAATAATGGGAGTTCCGCCTTGATCTTGGGCTCATTTTGACCGTCTATTTATGGGCTTTCCATAAATGCTAGAGCGACCGGACGGTTATGGCGTCGTGCTTATGTAACCCATTGTTCAGTTATTAGAGTGCTCAGACACTCATGACGGCGTCAGCGGTGCTCAGGCACCCGTAACGGCCGGTTGCATTCACTTACAACTTATTAGTTTGTGCACTGAACCATGAGGTCGCACACTGAGACCCTCAATTTTATTATATTGTGCAGTGAACCATTAGGTCGGACCCTTTGATGTCATAAACTCTGTCTAACTGACTTGGCTGGTGTGCAGTGGGGCATGAACGCTCTTTATACAAAGTTTGAGCGCTCTTATAGCTCTTAGAACCAACCTATGTATTAATTTCTTAGATATTCTTTGATTAATACAATAATATGTTAGAATTTATGGAATAATAAAATGGTATATCATACTAGTACTTCCCCTTTTTAAAATAGAATTGAGTGCTTGCCCCATTCTATCAAATGTCATGGCTATTAATATTTTGATGGACCCATGTATAATATAGCTTATCCTGATCTAAGAAATAATAAGATTTAACAGTAAATAAGAAGAAGATGGTATTCCAAACAATAACCTCAAAATCATAAGGATAATTTTCCCTTGTTACCATCGACCTCTATTACATAGGGAGTACAACAGAGTGCCTACTGTGTGTTCCCAAGTGAAGCAGAGGTAGGAGAGCCTCGTCCATCCACTGCTGCTGCTTCCTATAACATAGCAGACTAGTTTTCTAGGTACAATCAAAACAAAAGCGCATGCTTTGCTAGGCAGACCTTCCGCTATCATTGAAGAAGTTGCCATGATATTCTCTATTGAAATGAGCTCCATAGGGCATATTTGTATATTTCACTAAAGTAGGGTCAAGGAAAGGAACATACAATATACATGTATGAATATACTTGCAACGTTTGCTCCACTATCATACATGTCCTTCCACAATAATTAATGATTATCTTTGGATAATACTCTGGCAAGGAAAAATGCAGGGACATGTGATAGATATGCCTTGGTGTACATGGTGATTTTTCAGACTATCAATTCTTATATTGGCGAATTTCAGAGCTCACAGGTGAAGCAAATAGTAACCAAGGGAACACTGAACAGTAAGTGTACTGACAGAGGATACATAATTATGTATATAGGAAGGCTATTAGCAGCACCCATCCCCCTTGCCTCGTATAGGGTTACCTTTGATCCAGTATACTCTTCTATGCCTCAGTGACTTTGTGTGCACTAACAGGAATGAGCTGCTCATAATTCTTAATGTATTGCACCATGTGGTGCATGCATGAAGAGGTAACACAGAGGGAGGTATGAATATAATAATGGTATAAGATGTAGAGTTACATTTAACTGCCAGCTAACTGTCATCTAACTGCAATTAATAGTCACTGACACCTGAATTCCTAAATAGAAATAGGGCGTTTCAGATTAAGAAACTGATGAAAAATATGTGTCATTGATCTTTCAAAAATGTCAAATATAACAATACTGGGCCTTAGTTACTTATTTTCTGTAGGTATTTTGTGTGGGTCCACCATTTAACAATCAGCAGGGGGGTCATCAAATTATTGTATACACAGTTAATTAAGTTCATAAACATAATTCAGTAGAAATTAGTTTCACTTGCCATTGGAAGGAATACTTAGATGAATTGCAATGGAATTGTAATGGGGGAAGGTATGACAGCTTAAAAAGAGAAGCATGTAGCATCTGTCATGTCACCAGTCTAAAATGGAGATTTGTGCATTGGACTATTGGGGACTTTGCCATTCTTCTATACACTTGACTGTGCAGGCCAAAGCTGATTGTCTCACTGGATTATTTGACTTAAGTAGCCTGCGGTTTATAAGGGAGAATGGCGATAAGAGAGAATGGGAGACGGCATCAGGAAGTGCTCTCACTCTGTAAGAAATGACTTCATTATTTCTCGGGAGGTGTTTTCTCTATCCCATCAACCAAACCACTCACCTTTACCATACAGGCAAAAGAACTAAAGAGGCAGGGGCTTAGGGATGCCTCCACTCAGGAAATATCCAATTAGGCAGGCTATATGCTCATGAATAACCTATATGGCCCACAGGGATTATGTGAGTGGGGCATATGCTTATTGTCCTTTTTCTCTGTTATCTGTGGTGGAGGTGGGAGCGACAAATGCATGTTTGGTAGTTGGGCAATAGCAAGAGATATGTTATGGAAAGGCACGGTGTGTGTTCATCTAAGCAAACAATCTAACTCTCTTTCCGGCCACCAATGGCTTCAAGTTAGCCTATTGCCATAGGATTATTGCACACACATTCTTTAAACCGCCTTAAATAAGCTTCCAACAATCTGAAATGATAATTCTTTGTTAACAAAACGTTCAATCTCAAGATCTTATGATCATTCCGAAAAACCGAAATTCCGAAATTTGAAGTGGATACAGCAACCAATCTGATTGGCTCAGAGTCTCAGCTGCATTGCCAACAATAAGTGTTTCATTTATTGTTAGATTCAACACCACTACTAACAGTGTTTCAGCTCATTTTATTTCTGTCCACACCACTTTCACCAAAGAGAGCATCGTTTTTGTTTCATCCCAGGAGGTTTGTATCAGACATACCAATCTTGCCAAAAGGTATGTAGCAGCACCATACAGCCTGATCAGACAGAAGGTAGTATCTTGACACCTGCCATCCTCTGCTGGGTCTAAGATCCAAGATAGGCTTTGCCCATACGCGATCGATGTTCTTGATGATATCGGTAGAGAGATTGAGATCTTTAAACTAATACAAGTTTAGATGGCTGATGTCCTTTGACAAAATGAATCCAAGCTTTCTGAACGTAATGTTAAAAGTTCTGTACTATTCTATCAACTTTCGGCATACTTCTACACTTGCATGGTATCTTTTCCCTTCACTGATAGCTTTTGTATGCACAACTGTGAAAGATCACGGAATATGTCTACATCCTAATCAAATTTAGATTTCCTGGGTTTAGATTGTACATTACAATTTGTTTTTACGCTACAATTTGCTGAATAAATCAAAGTCACAGAATGTTGCATTACACTTTGAATGGAAAGCTACAAATTTGAATACCATCACTCACTTTTTGGATGCCACACACCTCAAAGATGTGAAATAGTTGTCTCTCGTGTAGCACTTTCATTACCATTAATTCAATGACTCACCGATTCTGACGACTCCCTGAGGACTCCCTGAGGACAAAAAATCCTTGTGACATAACTCTGGAATCGTGTGAGGTCCTCATTCCACCTGTGGATGTAGATCGAGTTGGTCCGAGGAGATGAAAAGGGTTACCAGAAGGCCATGTGGATACATTCAATGCTGGTTTAGGAAGAAAGAATGGACTTACCGGTAGGTGTGGGTCAATCACATGTCTGTATCATTGTTGTATGAAACTAATCAATAATCATGCATGCAGACAATACAGTATCTATTGATTTTGACATTCAAGAGTATATCATTATTTTGTCAGCCTAAGCTCACCTATGAATCCTACTCCAAATATCCAAATAAAATAGCTGATGGCTTTATTCGGAAGGTGAAAGAGAGGAGCAGGGGATAGAAGGAGGTCATCTACAGTCCAGAGCGGCAGAGGTGCCTGGTCCCTACCTAGGGACTTTATGCCTCACAGGGGCCAATGGGATGGGAGTACAATAGACACACATATCAAACCTATAATGGCTCATGGTGTCAGAACCATTAGACTATTTACTGTTCTACTCTGCATGGCAGGCCAACTAGTTGTGTGTGATATTGGAGAATAAGATAAAAGAGAATGGGAGTCAGCAAGAGACTGAACATAATCAACCTCATAATCCTCTACTAAGCAACCTTCACCATTTAGGGAACAGTAAAATGAAGGCTAAGGCACTGACAGTGGAAACAGTAGGACTTTGGTGTCTCCACTCTCGGTATATGTAATTCAGCAAGCTATAGTGTTAAGACAAAACTGCATTGTCCATAGGCCTTTTGTGAGGGAGTCAAATGTGTGCTGCCTTCATCATGTGATGGAGGAGGGCAAATCTCTGTACAATCCTAAATGTATACAGTGTGCAATATTCAAGCAGCACAGAGGAAGCAGATATTCTCAAATTATTCCATGTGGTTACTTAATTTTGAGCATATTTTGAATGGATATATAGCTCTCAATAATTTAGCAAATTATGCAACTCTCTCTCTCTCTCTCTCTCTCTCTCTCTCTCTCTCTCTCTCTCTCTCTCTCTCTCTCATTGTTGTAAAGGGAATTAGAGGTTGAGTAATGTTTTCACATATTCTGAGTTTCTACCACACCTCAAGTTATTGTGAATTATCTGAATTGAACTTCTTAATGCTCAATTAATATTATTTTATGTAATGATGCTTACTTCACAAAAGCATGCCCTAACAACTGCCTTTCTCCTTTTAATGTTATATGCCCACCATTGTGTTGGAAAACGTACATAATTCTAATCCACCCCATCCTTACTGTTAAGAAATTACCTTTCGTCATTTATATTTTGGACTCATCATCATAGACCGCATTGGGCATTGCAAACGCCAGACAAAGTGGATGAAATCCAAATGATGAAAATAAAATTCAAATCTGAACACCTCAAACAGCTGTCAAAGCAATTTCAATAAACGCCATGTGCTAAAATGTGTCTCTATCTTATTGTTCACCTGACACATTTTGATTGAAAAGTGCACAGAAAAGGACCCTTCAAAAGAGGATACCCCCTTAAATATGGTAAATATAAAAGGTGTTACTGAAAACCAGTATCAATTACGGAGGCTCATGAGTCTGAAGTCATACGAGTTTAAGGACTTTTGCCATGCATGGGGATCTTTTAAGAATTTATTAACTGTTAAAGTAAGAGTTGTTCTCATGTTAACGGATGTTGTGTGGGTATTATCCAAAAACAATGAATGGCAGATAGGTGTCAAAAATAATGTTGATCATAATACTAAGGAAGGAAAGATAAATTCCCTACTTCAAAAAGCTTTTGTAACTTAAATATTGGATATTTACGCCTGGTCAGACGTGTGGTTGGTTGGGGGAAAGGGGGGAGGGGGATAGGGGGGTTGTGGTAAAGGAATGTTTTGATGAGTGGGACTAGAGGTAAGAATGAAATCCTGGAGCACAAGTGGTAATGTCGATGATGACGATGAATGGAGTTAAAAGGTATCACTGGAAGTGCTGCTGACTTTTTCTTAATTTCTGGAGCATGTAGCACAGATGGTTGTGAACAGGGTGTGGCATGTAAGCAGCGTGTAAATGATAAATGAGTAAATTGTACATGGTGATATGGGACATTTATTTTTTAAAGGTGGGGTGAAAAAAAGCGAATAAAATCCAACACATTTTTTTTCTTTTGATTTTGTGTCATGCCTGGTAAGGCGCATGCCTGCTTTTACCACCATTCATGTTAGCTCAAACATAACAGCAAAAATCATTTATTATACAAGCAGGGACCAGTGTGTAGTGGTTGTTGTTGTTGTGGGGGGGGGGGGTTGTGGTGGGAAAATGTTTTGATGAGTGGGACTGGAGGTAAGGCTGAAATCCACACTTGTCTTTTTAAACAGGGTGGGGTGAAAACTACTAGTTTTCAACATGCTGATGGGAACATTTCTTTTTAAATGTGCAGCATATAAAATGATGTTCAGTGACAAGGACATTTTCTTTTTCAAAAATGGTGAGCGAAAAAAAAGTTCTTTACAGTGACATGAAAACTAGCCATTTTTTCTTTTTTTTTAAAAAAAGCCATGGAGTACGCGGAACCTTACCGTTTAGAACCGCATAAGATTTTTTTTGTGAAAAAAAAACTGCAATGTTAAACTTCCTTTTTTTCAAACAAAAATTTTAAAAAACTTATTGCAGATAGGTGTGGGGTAGGCAGGGGAAGAATTGGCAGGGTATAGGTAGAAGAAGGAGATGGATAGGCAGATAGATAGACAGGCAGAGCAAGCATTGGAAGGATAGGTATATTGGAGAGAAAAGATAGGTATTGAAAGGGATAGGTAGTTCAAGGAGACAGGGGATGGATTCAATACGTACGTCTAGAAGAGTGATAACCCACTTGGCAGAAAAAAACGTTTTTTTATTTACTTCTTAAGTTTGGCAAACACTTTTTTTAAACATCAAAATAACGTCAAAACATGTACTCAATAAAAAGGTTTTTTATTTCAGGTTAAAAATATGTTTTTTAACGGAAAAAGGAACGTAAATAAAAAGGTTTTTATTTGGTTGAGAAGCAAACATTTTTATTTGGTTGAACATTGGTTGAAAATTCTCTTTTTAAAACCCAAACCAAACATTAAAATAATGTTGTTGTTTTTTTAACACAAACCAAATAAAAACGTTTGCAAACAATGAAATTAACGTTTTTTGCCAAGTGGGAAATAAGAGGGATAGGGTGGGAAAGGAAGAAAGGTAGAAAGGGGAGAGGCATATGCGGGATAGGCAGGTGGAATGAAAGGGTTTTGATATGAAGGGGGTGGTCAGTAGGCCTATGCCAAATAATGGGGGATGGGCAGCAGGACAGAAGCTGAGAGACAGCAATGTGTACCTCTACTTTGCCATTATCCTGTCTACACAGAATTGTCAGAAAATACTAAACCTGTTGATTTCCTGCCCCTCCCACTTATTGTTTGTATACAAAACACTCTCCACCCTCAAACCATATACTGTGCTTCTAATACATAAGGAATGTGGGGGAAGGGTGCTTTGAGATTAACACTCCAGGGTGGAGTCTTGGCCAGCCCCCAGTCCTTCACACCAGGACATCTGGTATTATGTAACATTACATTCCCAGCTCCTCTCCTCCTCTCAGAGTCCCTAGACCTTAGCATTGGATTTTGAGGATGAGTATATCCCTTTAAATTGGTGGGATCTTTTACTTTTTACCAACAGGTAAAAAGACCCAAGAGGTTTTTTAGTCTTTTTTTTTCTTCAGTAAGGGGTAAAATGGTTAACAGGATAAGCTGTGACAGCATTGCAACCTTCAGCAGATATTTGAGTTACCACCCTCACTATTTATGACAACAGCCTAGTGAGGAGTGGCCAATTTCTTTTTGATTCTGTTTGGGACAAAGGGGGATAACGTAATTTTGTCTGCCTGAAATAGCTATGCTTCTACCAAAGTGGGATCAATAAAAACTGAATTTCCACCCTTGGGACTTTTTTTAGAAACAAAGTTTTCTGCTTTTCGCACATGAAAGAGATTGAGGACGTGCAGGGTATGGTGTGACATCTCATAATGTGCATTACATCATTATGAGTAAGCTCAATCCCTGCTACCTGCCAATTTTTACTTTTTGTGATAATTTTTTTTTATGGATGGACAAAAGGAGTGTTTGCCGTTCTTTATCAAAGGTGTAGTGTTGTTTTAAAGGAAACAATCTCTAAAATTTAAATTGGGATGAATAAACGCATCTGAGGGATGATGTGCAGGAGAATACCGCCACAGTTAAAACAGCTTACCTTGTTCTACACCATCCCTTATGCCTGAAATAAAAAACCTCCATTCTTCTTTTGTGAGAAGTGGATAACCTGAGAGGTAGTGAAGCAGGTGTCATGATCAGCTGAGCAGTGAGTGAACCTTGCACCATCAATGCTCACAGTGGCAGTCTAACATAAACAAAACAGGGTTGCATATACCGTCTTATTAGGCTGCTACTGGAGGGAGGGGGGAAGTATGGTTTATAAGGATTGGTAAGTGGCTCACTGACTATCACACAAGTGCTTTTACTGCAACTGCTGCTGCTGCAACTGCACCTACCACAGCTTCACTACACCACCACCAGGTAGCATGTGTAATCAACAGTTTAGCATAGAGAGTACCTTGTGAAGTGAGCATATTCAAAAGATACATTGGTGTTAGGTAATATCACAGATGTACCAGTCAAATATGAGGGATGTGCAGAGTTGGGGGATAGTCACCATGAGGGATAGGTAAATTGAATGATAGGCAGATTGAGGATAGGTAGACTAATGGTAAGAATGTACAGAGAAAATTAGGTACAAAGGTGAGGGGTAAACTTGAATACTTTAAGTCATTTGAGGGAAAACCTAATTAAACTCTAGATGTTTCAAGGGATAGGTAGTATGAGTGATAGGCAGACTAAGGGATTGGCAGTATGTTGGAGAGGCAGAGCCATACGCAGGCAGAGTACTTGTCCGGTTGGGATAGGCAAACATTGGGATATGTAGATTGAGGTACTGATTTTGATTAGCATGTTGCATCTATAAAAAGTTCCAATCATTTTCAATATAACCTTTGTACATTTTTAAATTATTCTCATCATCAAACCTCATTTTTAGGTACCTTTGGCCAAATTCTGAGAATCAAGACCACAAATTTTGGATTCAGCAGGATTTTTTCGTAAAAGGTGGCCCATTGTTTCCATTTGATATCACTCTGATAAAGATTCCTGACATCTCCATAAACCCCCTTATCCTACATCGGACTCAGTACTGAACACAAAAGGTAGCCTACTTTTAAGGGTGGGGGGGTAGAGGGGGGTGGCTTGCACTATAGGACTCTATGGAGTAACACATCCTAGGGAACCTATACTATTCTTGCTGTCATCACTCCACCTGAGGTCATTGACTTGACCAAAGAGGTGGAGGAGGAGGAGGAGGAGGAGGAGGAGGAGGAGGAGGAGGGTGAAAAGAACCAGTGGCGGTGCTGGTGGCAGGTGTTAACCACCCTTTGAATGCTTCACCCCCGCTAATTGACTAATGAGAAAACCAACTCGAGAAAGAAGAAAGAAAGGGACAGCGTCTGGCACAGGACGAAGGACCGGTTTTTAACCAGTGGAAAAAAAGAAAAGGCAGAGAACCTCTAAAGCAGCAGCAGCAGCAGCAGCAACAGAACCACCACCGCCACCACCGGTGGCAAGACTGCGACACCTTAAGTCTGTAGGCGGAAATGAGAGCCTCAAATTAACTTCCAAGAAATGGCCTGTGGAAAAAGTGAGCAGGCAAAATATTACACCTGCTCCTATCTAAATTTTCTACCCCGAATGTGACAAGAACACACGCATAGAGGTGTAATGGTTGACCGTTCGCTCCTACAAAGCCCTTTGTAAGGTGTGTTAACCTTTCACCTCCCCAGGTCAAATGCCTCATCAGCAAATGTCCAACTCCCCTGAAGCACTACCAAGATATTTTACACCAAGCCTACCAGGGACCACTGGCCATTTCTAACCTAGTAGAGGATTTAGACATCCCCACTGTTGCACCTTTTTCATGCACTGTTTTGGTTCTGGTGAACCTTTACAAGGGTGCAGGTAAAATCCACGTTGAAAGAAAAGCTGGTTTTGTTGTTGCCATGGTTACCAAAAGATTCCTTCATAAACGAAACATTTTGTGGACCCTCAATCATAATTTGTCCCCAGATTCTACCTAAAAACCATATTTTATTAGTATTTTGGGCCATTTGGGACAGTGGTGGGATGTGCGTAGACCAAAACTGCCCTAAAAAGGTTGTTTTTCTAGCTACAAGTTTTTAATCTGACATAGAGAAAAATCTAGCCTGACTTTGTTATGGCAAATATGCATTAGAAGACAGCCCAGAACATCCATTTTCTCCAGTAATATGCCACTAAGCACTGTGAGAATTAGGGAAGTCAGTAGAATTGGTGAAAAGGCCCTAAAACAGGCATTTTTGGGGCCAAAATAGCCAAATTTGACCCAAAATAGGCCCCTTAGAGAGGAAACATGTTGTTATGTTGCCATGGTAACCATAACAATCAATGGAATTCTGGGATATTTCACCCCTGGAATGTTCCATTATATAGTGTCATGATATTCGCTCCTTTAAATGATAGGTGAGTTAAAAAGAATTACCCATTTCATCAGATTTAGTTAGGAAGTGAAATTTTCCTATAAAATGCCTGTAAGGACTAGAAAAAAGGGAGTTAGTTTCAAGGTCTAATTTTTGTGAAAACTAGACATTCTTAAGGCAAAACTCCTTGATATTCTATCATTTTTTGACACAAATGCCATATATAAGAGGTCTCCAGCAAAAAAAACAACACTTATTGTTAAAAATATGTGAAAAGGCCTCAAAAATGCCCCCCCTGAGTGTCATATGTATTAAAATCAGCTTTTCCTTTAACAGAAAAGCTGGTTTTGTTGTTGCCATGGTTACCAAAAGATTCCTTCATAAACGAAACATTTTGTGGACCCTCAATCATAATTTGTCCCCAGATTCTACCTAAAAACCATATTTTATTGGTATTTTGGGCCATTTGGGACAGTGGTGGGATGTGCGTAGACCAAAACTGCCCTAAAAAGGTTGTTTTTCTAGCTACAAGTTTTTAATCTGACATAGAGAAAAATCTAGCCTGACTTTGTTATGGCAAATATGCATTAAAAGACAGCCCAGAACATCCATTTTCTCCAGTAATATGCCACTAAGCACTGTGAGAATAAGGGAAGTCAGTAGAATTGGTGAAAAGGCCCTAAAACAGGCATTTTTGGGGCCAAAATAGCCAAATTTGACCCAAAATAGGCCCCTTAGAGAGGAAACATGTTGTTATGTTGCCATGGTAACCATAACAATCAATGGAATTCTGGGATATTTCACCCCTGGAATGTTCCATTATATAGTGTCATGATATTCGCTCCTTTAAATGATAGGTGAGTTAAAAAGAATTACCCATTTCATCAGATTTAGTTAGGAAGTGAAATTTTCCTATAAAATGCCTGTAAGGACTAGAAAAAAGGGAGTTGGTTTCAAGGTCTAATTTTTGTGAAAACTAGACATTTTTAAGGCAAAACTCCTTGATATTCTATCATTTTTCGACACAAATCCCATATATAAGAGGTGTCCAGCAAAAAAAAACAACACTTATTGTTAAAAAAATGTGAAAAGGCCTCAAAAATGCCCCCCCTGAGTGGCATATGTATTAAAATCAGCTTTTCCTTTAAGGTGTCACCACCCCAAATGCCTTGTGACCATCCGAAAAATCACAGGTCTTCCACCGTTGACCTGATATTAAATATACTTAAAATTCTCACAGTGCTTAGCAACCTACACCATATTTTAGCTTATGAAATGGAGAAAAAAATAAGATAGGTCCACATAAACAAAGTCAGGCTAGATTTTGCGCAAATTGCCATGGTAACCAGGTAGTGATTTTTGCATGGTGAGGCCTGATTAGCGCATGAATACACATCAGGACCCCTTCACCCCATAAACTTCCACTGAATTTATGTTTTGAACAAAAAATATTCTAGGCCTATTGAAACACTCCTACTCATCATTCTTATACCAAATAACAATGGGTTTGGCCCCTCTTTCCCTTCCCTTGGGGCCAAATTCCTCAAAATAACTAAGTTCAGAAGGGACTATTTGGCCTGGAAAACATTGGCAAGTCTCCTCCATTGGAGGAGAGAAAAACCTTGGCCCATCCTCCAACACTTTTGGGTGAATATGCCATGCTGTAAGGTTAATTGTAGAGAAGGCAATTTGTGCAAGGCAATAATGATTTGTGCAAAGAGGTTGACCTTTATAGTGATAGAGCTTGTAATTATCCAGGTATGTGTATGAACCTATTGAAAACGAACTTGTGTGTGATGAGATATGCTGCATTTACTGTATCAAAATGATTTCAAATTATACATTTTCTGTTTACTCCATACCCCTTGTCACACCTCCCCACCTGCATTACCCCCACTGTTGGAGGATTGTCCAATACCTGCACTAATGTCTTATCAGTGATCACTATGGCAACCAGGAGATAAGAACACTCACTTGGGGGCTAAGGCTCCTCTATATACAGGGTTATTAGTGGAGATATGGCAAACGTTTTTCTCCAGTCCACTGTTGGCATCATGTTACATTTCTCCCAGCCAGATGAAATGAACCTTTTTGTGCCTTCTGCCATACGCCACCCCATTGGTCCCTCACACTGTGGGCATACCATCATGGCTCAAGTGCTGGAAACCCTTCAGGCCCACTTCTGGAACAAGACTACAAGAGTCTCTACCAGTGAGCAAAGGTCAACAGTTTTTTGTTTTTTTTTTAAATCTGGTAAACAGCTCCTCTCATGTTAAAATCAAATGTATTTCATAGCATCGTATATGTACCAGTTCAACAACTGGTGCTCATGTATTACAAGCGTTACAGTGTATCTTCTTAATGCATAGAAACTATAGTATAGCATGCACAATGAAAAATGACAAAATTTACTTTTTTTTTGCACCTGATAATAGAAAAAAAAACTTTTCTTACAAGGAAACTTATGATGGCAAACTTTTTAAAATCTATAGCTGGTTTAGAAAACGATACAAAAGTGTTTACAATGTCAGATTTACCATTTTGAAAAGTGGTTCAAATGTTAAGCAAGGCGTTCTTTTGTAAAAAAAAAAAATTCTAGTTAAAAATTAAGGTTAAGGTGGTGTTCTATCATGTATCCTGTGTGTAAAAAAGTAAAAAGTAAAAGTAAAAATTGCATAGTTTAAGGTTGTATTCTGTAATGTGTATAGTATGTAAAAGACTGTGTTCTATCATGTATCCTGTGTGAAAAAGCTAAAAGGGAAAAAAAGGAAAAATGAAAAATGAAAAAGTTACCATTCAACCAAACATTGGTTGAATGGTTTATTGGTGAGTGCGGGGGACATATGGGCTCGGCACTGTCACTACACTTGGTGTTATCCCTTGGCACCTCAGGTCATATGTGGTTGTGATGTCACACTGATTCAAGTATGCTGTGAGTGGTTGGGGCTGTTATGCTGTTGGCTGGACATTAATTTTTTAAGTTAAAAAAATTACATAGTTTAAGGTTGTATTCTGTCATGTGTCTACTGTGTGAAAGTCAAAAAGGTAACCAAAAAAGAAAAGTAATTGTGTAAAACAGTAAAATTTTACTAAAAGATGATGTTAAGGTTGTGTTCTATCACCTATTCTGTGTTAAATTCTGTCATGTGTATACATAGTGTGTGTGTGTGTGTATAAAAAGGGGGGTGATAAACAATCCCCCAAAAAAACTAGGCGCAAGAAACAAAAAAGAAAAGTGATTGTGTAAAACAGTTCAGTTTTTTTTCTTTGCGTCAAGTTCACCAGACAAGAGTTTGGTAGTATTTAGCTAAGCAGGCGTCATGTCTAACCCTTCTTTTGAATTTTAGATGCGCCTCCATTTACAATCGGGCACAACATAAGGTAAACTCCAAGCAATAATGTATCTAGTGTGTTTTGCAGATGTGTAGAAAACTTTTTCTGGGAAGCAATTCCTGCAGACAACATTCAATATTTCAGAGGAGCTGAACCAGACATTGTTGACCACTGATTAACTAGCATTAATATGCACAAGTCCTTTACTGTCGCTTTTTGGGAAGCTTTTGTTGTTTGCATTAACTTCTGTAAACATAACAATGTTACATTACAGACAAAGGATTGGTGTATTGGAGTATACCAATTACACACTAAAGAGTCACGCCCATGGCATTATACCAGGTACACACTAGGCAGCGAGCAAAGATTTGCAGCATACCTTCAGGAACTGAAAATTTACCCCAGAGTGGGTGTGTTATGCCATTGTGAAAGTAATCTAGACATTGACAAAATAAATTATGTGAAACCATATGTTTCACCTGTCTACAATGCACCTTGGAACTTTCATCTTTAAACTTGGTTGGGGTAAAAGGTCATTTACATTCGAGCTAAATTTCAAGAAAGGCTACCTTTCAGGGCCTTTAGCTTCAGTGAAAAACAACTCTGCCTACTTTCTGGCTCAGGCATTGTTTGGACCTGCTATTGCAAACATAGCTAGAATCAGTGGCACATGTTATTTTAATACCTGGAATAAAAGCTTAAAGTCAATGCATTGGACAAGAGCGAAATCACTGACTGCAAACACCTCTTTCTGTCGCATTTGTACAAAACCTGCTAATGGTAAAAGCACATTTGTATATCAAGGTTGTCTGTAAAATAAAAAAAAATAAATACAAGTGAAAAAAACCTGCATTGTGTTGTGTTGTGTTGAGTTAATTACACATTTTATTTCTTGTCGTAATGATTAAATTGCATCGAACAAAAGCATTGAGATCATGCAATGAACATCAATATTATGTCTCCCCTAAAATTCCATGGGTATAACACAAATGTCAACAACCAATCGAAGCTTAAGAAATTAGATCATGTATCCAACAAGCAATCAGCGCTGAATAAAACTAGGTTATACTTTCCCCTACCCCTAAAAGTTACTTGTATATTACACGTCACTTCCTGACCACAAGGGGGCTCCACTAAACCCAGCTATAAGTAGTTCCAATACCATCCACTAGGTGTCAGGCATAAAGTCGTCACTAATTTTTTTAACCACAAGAGGGGTCCACTAAACCCAGCTATGAGCAGTTCCAGTTCCACTGTTTTTTTTGTTTTTTTTTAACCACAAAGGGGCTCCACTAGGCTTAGCTAAAAGCAGTTTCAATAATATCCGCTAGGTGTCAGGTCAAAATGGTGTTGTCAAGGTCAAAGTCACATCATTGTTCTATGACAACAACTCGTTTGTTTATGTTTTGTTGTTGCCATGGAAACCGTCTCTCACGCCTTAAATTCCAAAATTTCCCACCTTTTAAACTAGACCATCTCTCAGCCAATCAGAGCTCAAGAAACTAGGTCATGACATCACTCCCGGTCTGTCAACCAATCAAAGCTCAAGATTTCAAATTTCCCTCCTTCAAAACTAGGCCACTTCCGGTTCGTAAGTAGGTCAAATCGATTTCAGTAGCTGTTCCTATACACTAAGTTTGCCCCTATATACTACTTATGATGAGTGCTGCAAAGCAATGTTTTTAAGGACACAGCCTTAACAGCAGTGAAAACTTTCTTTCAGAATTATCAGAGAACTGTCATTATTTCGATGGCATTTATATTTGCAGTGTAGCCATGTTAGTTTACATTTCCGCAGCAGCTCACATACCACACACAGAATGGAAATTGGATATGGCATGTCATTGGGACATGTCCTGTATGGAATCCCATGGCTATGGGCTACTGGACAGTTTGGCAGTTTAGTATGATTCCTTCTCAGCCTCTTAACTTTGTAAGTTGGATTGAAGATGGTGAGTGATGAAAGAGGTTTCACAGGTACATAACTGTCCATAAGATAAAGCTGGCCAGCAAAGAACCAAAACTCAGATCCGAGGAAGTGGAACCCTACTGTAGTGAATACCAGTAGATATGGCCTGTTCACCAGAGTTCAGTATAGGGTCATCAGAGTAGTTTTGCTGTTACACTCTAGCATCATCATTTATAAACATTATTTCCTGCTCATTAGGTCTTTGCCTTACTACTCATGCAGATTTCCCTGGGTACTTATGGCTTCCCTTATATGATACACGGCGAAAGTGTAGACGCTCCCCTCACACATGGGCGGAAAACTAGTCCCCACCACATTCTCAGTGTAGTCCCCTCTAGTAGTATAGACAGGGTGTGACAGTCAGCAAAGTCCCCGGTCTCCCCGGTGTTTACACAACCCACCCAATCCACATGGCTACTTTGAATATGCATTATTGCTAGGTATCCAACATCTTACCATAGCACTTTTACACTGAGCTAGGTGATAGGGCAAACTTAATGATTGGTTCTGGGTAGGCCACTTCAGGCAAACAATCCAATTAACTACATTGCCCTCTGGGTATGTGTTGGGTAAGGTGACATTATCTCACCCTCCTGCATTACAGATACACATAATTAATAGGCTCATGAGGCCTATTTGCTAGGTTCAATCATATAACTTCCTTATTTTCAGAATAAAGTTAGAAAATGTGTTAGTATTGATCAGCTTTGTATAGCTCTTATAGTGTCTTATTTTGTATTATGTTAAATACTCATTTTTTGAGGTTTGAAAATTAATTTTATTGTCCGACACAATTTAACAAAAGTGGATAATGACAATAAAGGTGATTCCTCATCCAATTCATCTGTTACAAATCCAGTTATTTTCACATTATGACATATATGAATGTACATGATAAAATGAGGTCAAACAGGTAGAGAATATATGTATTATGTACACAAAAACAAGACTACCATAGGACTTAATGGCCACACAACAGTGACACAGCGGATAACAGGGCATAAGCGGGCTCGAACACATGCTTCATTACATATTACATTTAGTATAGAGTACGAGAGTAAGATTTGAAGTATGTAGTTATTAAGTGACTCCGGCAAATAAGCAGTAAAGATTGTCAATGGGTGTAGTCATTAAAACAGCTCCCACAAACAATGACATTGCAGCACACGATAACCATACGACAACCATTACTAGATTTCCAAGATTAGGCAACATACTCAGTGTCCAGTAAGAGTAGTCATTACAACAGCTCCTACTTTACATGAGGGGGTAGTCATTACAACAGATCCCTCAGTAAAACATATCAATCATCCATGTTAACAGGATTCGTACTGACTTTAGTCAGGTCAGTTATGCTCTTCTTAAATATAATCTTATCTTTACTGTGCTGATACCAGCTACCTAAATTATTCCATAAGGTTATACCATGATGCATAGGTGATTTATTGTAACCATGATTTTGAGCAGTGTATTCTTTAAACTTTACATTGTTATCCGATCTTAAACCAGGCCGCCTTGGTTCATTCTCTAGATATTCAGGATTCTTTGCAAGTTTAAACATGTAACACAGTAGCATTACCTCCCTTCTCCTCTTTAAAGTTGGTATATCGGCTAATTTATACATACATGTAATGTCTACTCATGGTGTAGCTACCTGACCATACATATAGGGAATGACTGCCTACAGCTTACTAGCCACTGCCATACTAACTACAATTTATACTCAAGAAGCTAAACGTCAGCACTGGGGCAATTATATGACAATTAATAACTCAGCCCTATAGACTTCAGCTATGTGTACAGTGTGTTTGGATACCTAGCAATTTAATGCATATTCAAAGTAGCCATGTGGAGTGGGTGGGTTGTGTAAACACAGGGGAGACTGGGGACTTTGCTGACTGTCACAGCCGTTTTATATCACTAGAGGGGACTACACTGAGAATGTGGAGGGGGCTAGTTTTTCTCCCATGCCTTCTCATGACTATGGCATAGCTTCTTATTCAGATCATGTAGATCTACTTTCCCTAAGGAGCACTGGCGTTATGGAATGATGTAAAATACTGCAAGGGTCTCAGGGGTCCACCTGCTGTCATCATGGGAGGCGGTAGTGGGTTAGGGTCAGACAATTTATAGACTGATGTACCTCATATGCCCTGTCCAAGTGGTCAGTGCCTTCGGTAAAATCCTATCTAAAGTGCTGGTTCAACAGGCATAAATCGTCGGATTAGCACTAATCCGATCGATTTATTCTATTATTTTGATATATTGTAGGGGCCGGCATCATTGTATATATATTAGTGCCGTTCATCCGAGAGACGTGTTCGTGTGGTGCTTGTTCCTTCTATGCTAGCTAGGTGTCGCTTTGCGATACCTCGTTGGTACAAGAGGGGGCAGCACCATGCCTCGCGTCCAGCTCCTACTAAGGAGCCGGACGGGCGGCAGAAGGGGACTGGACATGGTCCAGTCCAGACGCTATTACTTTGCTGCTGCTAAAGAGATTAAATAAAGTCCTACCCGAGAGGTAGGGGTTTCTGGGGCTTTGCCCAACCCGAACTACTCGTGTTGTGTTGGTACATCTAGTGGTAAGCGAGCCACCCAACATATAAGTCAATACGAACCATTACACTGGTGCCGTGACCAGTTGGTTCGGGGGTGGTGCGCGGCCACATTGGCCGAAAGCCTCGGGAAACCCGAAGCGGATCCCCCCAGCCCTGGGCTAGAGGGATTCGAAGAGGATGATTACACATCCCAGCATCTGTTGTTAGACTGGAAACCCAGTCAACAACAAATGTTTAATCAGGAGGGTGTAAGAAATATTTTTTCTACACCCGACCTGAGGGACAATGCCACCAGAGATGGCATCGTAAAATTGTATCCGGCTACACCCCAGACAGGAGTACCGGATACCGGATTGTTTAGGGGTGTGTTAAGACCCCCAACTTTAGACTTGAGCGATTGGTCCCAAGTTATAACTAGCAGACGCCAGCTAGGTCCTATGGTACCAACAGGCTCGGCTAGCGGCTTGGGTACACCAATTGCACAAAGCCCTATGCAGCGTACTGCAACCCCCCAGGGTTCAGCACCAGGTGGTGGAAACGGGGTAGCCCCACTAATGACATCGTCGGATCATGACAGTGACGATGGCAAAACCAAAAGGGACGCAATAGTCCCAGGTGCAAATGCAAAAGATAAGCCTAGTGGTACCGGACCGAAAAGCTCGGAAAGGCACTACCTAGGCCGATCTTTAGACGAAGGCTTGTCTGACTCCATGTTTTACCCTGGAGGCAGTCGCAAGTCTATCTACGGACGTCGGATGGGTCCCGGGTATAAAAAGACCCAGGCCTATTTGAAAGCCAAGGAACAGGTTGAGTTGCAGGCAAAGAGGCAACATGAACAATTCATGTTAGCCCAATCTAAAATAGAAGAGGAAGCTAAGTCTCGGATCGGAAAATTACGATCCGTTGAACAGGAGGCGATTCTAAAAGAATCCGACCTAAAACATTGTCTATCCTCCGTATCCTATCAATTGGAGCGGAAGGAGAGAGACGCACAGGAAAAAGAGAAAAGGCTGGCTGAATTGGAAATCGAAGAAGCCAGTAAACTTAGAGCAATCGACAAGGCTAGGGCCGAGGAGGTTGCTAAGGCTCGGGATGTAAATAAATTACAAACGGAGTTGCACGCAATGGAGGAGAAGCTTAAGAAACTTCAACTCCGGAAGGTTGAGACAGAAGCCAAGATGGTCTCGGAACAAGCCGAGATCAGGAAGGAGACTAATGAATATAACAAGTCTCAGAAAGAGAAGGGTGAAAAGTACCGCCTACTTAAGGATACTTTTAAGCGAGAGGCAATTACCGCCCAAGAAGAAAGAAACCGAGCTGTGGCGGAAAATGAAAAGATTCGATCCGAAATCTTGGCAGAAAACGCACAGCTAAGGGAGGAACAGCGAAACCTGACTACAGACGTAGCTACCCTCACAATAAATAAGTCCGCTATGGAGAGTTATTTACAGGAGCAAGAGCAAACTCATGCCCCTCCGGCGAGTAGGGATACAAACCCGAACTCTACGTTCGTGAAACAGGGCGACCCGGTCTCCTGTTCTACACCAAAGAATCCGCAGTATAATCCTTTTGTAAATGATAATGCTTCGCGGAACGTAGATCAAGGGGGTGTTTACATCAGAACCCAGGATAAGCATGGCCGAACTAGTAGAGTCCGGATAAGTGAAGTGCCCATAGTCCATAACCTGGACCCGGACTATACCCCTAGAGAGGCTTCCGATAGTAGTGCGGAGACCAGTGGATTCCACATTCATGTGGATCCTAGTAACGACCCGGGGCTGGGTGCTGGTAATGACAACACCCAACCCAATCCATCGAACGATGGCGGCCAGTCAACGGGAAACCAGTCATCCGACGGCGGTTACCAAGGTGCGCAAGGGGGGGGCGGTGTTTCGGGTGCCACCGGCCATAGCGGTACCTCGGGTACCGGTACCAACCAGGGTGGTGCGAGCTATACGAACCACAGTGGTACACAGTGGACGTATACACAACCTCCACCACCGCCTCCACCGGGCAATTCGAGCTTCGGTGGTATAGGGGGCAATCGAACCTTGAATGAAACCAAGGCGATTGAATGGAGCAAACAGCAATGCACTAGATTGATGTATGCTCACAATTCTGCCCGAAGGGTAGCCGTTATTCCTAGGGAATATGACTGTACTCGACCATGGAAAGAGTGGTTTGAAGATTTCATCGATGTGATGAATTGTAATGGATGGACCCCATACGAGGCCAAGCCACATCTGGTGAGATGCCTGAAAGGCGGGCCGGGTCGCATGGCTGTAGAGCAATGGCGAACCTGGTACGGCCTCGTTGGGAGTTTCGAGCAGTTAGTAGAAACTGCTAGTGGACTATTATGCAACATGGTCAAGGAGGACCCGATGGTCCGTTTTAAGAAACGCACACAGAAGCCGAATGAAGCTTTTAGAGCATACGGTATGGAACTGCATGCCCTGCTAAGTAAGGCCAGACCCGGTACTGAAAACCAGGACTGGTATATGGACGATTTGATCACTCAATTCGTCAAGGGCCTAAGAGACCGAGATGATCAATTAGCAGCGAGGGATGCCTGGAAAGAAGGCATAACACTACACGGCATATTTAATGGTATAGATATGGCCGTGAAGAAGCGAGCTATGTTATCTGGGGACATACCTAATGCCAGCGGCTCGGTACCCCTGGCATCGGTGACCCAGCAGTCTGAGGTTAATACTCCCTCAGACGACTTCAAGTTGATTGATATCGAACAGGAAGACGGCACCTTCTGTTCGATGCAATTAAGGAAGAATACTTCAGGTAGGAAGTACATTCCCAGGAAAACATTCAATAAACCAAGGGACTCTAGATCTTCATCCGAGGCCAAGAGTGACCCGAAGGCTGTCGAGAAGGCGGTCAAGCCCACTGTAAGCGCTGACAAAGCGAAGAGTCAGTCCCCGGACATGACCAAACTTCTGGAAGACATGTGTAAGAAAATTACAGATGCCATCCAAGCCAATCGGCAAAGACCCCGAGTGGATCGCCGAACGGTCAAGTGTTTCCGGTGTCAGCGCATGGGACACTACTCCTCTGAATGTACCGCTACTAAGCCGGTAATGGCTGCCTTCTATGAGGCCGAAGACGACGGCGTAGGAAGGGAGAATGCTACGGATTCCACAGATGTGGAAAACTAGTGGGGGTTGTGTCAACGGCATCTGACATAGCCCCGAGTGGGAACGAATGCCAAAATGCTACCGGGGGTGTCCCGGTGGAAGATTTCGAGTCAATTACACCTGGAGGCCGGGTGGCTGAGGGTGCGCACCCCTGCACCTCGGCCGGGGCCAGGGACCCTAGTGTTGATATGTGCAGGAGCGATCGTATGGAGGCGAGTGGCCACACTAGGGGAGAGGAAGGATGGATCAAAGAGTTGATTCGAGTGTGTGGGACACGCCTTCCCCCAAGTCATCCGTGTCTGGAATTCCTGAGAGGACTCGGATTGAATCTTGGTGATTCAGGAGACTTTCACCAGTTTACCAGTAACCCCTCGCCTTTAGGGGGGAGACGGTGGTATGTACCCATATCTGTGGAAGGCCGGGTGGGAGAATTCTTAGTGGATACTGGAGCTAGTCATTCATGTGTGTCCAAAAGATTCTTCGATTCGGTGGCCGGCAGCCATGAGAACCTCAAAACGGGGGTAAATGCTTGCACGGCCGACGGAAGCAGTATGCGTACATTTGGTAGGACGTTTATGCCTATCCATATAGGAGGCAAAGAATTTGTTCTTTCGCCAACTATAGCAGAGGTTAGTGATGACGGAATCCTCGGATTGGATTTTGCAAGCTTATACGGGGCCGTCTTGGACCCGAGGGACGGTATGATGAGTATACGGAACCCGTATGGCTTGCATGTCCAATGCGTATTAAGACAGGTGTCTTCGGTTGCAGCAGTGGTACATACGGTGAAGATCCCTCCGGGTACCACTTGCGATGTCCTTTGTGGCGGATCCATGGCTCAGAGGAATGAAACTGGAGTCTACGAACCCGACACGGTGTATTTGTCAAGCATCGGGTTAGACTCAGTGGATACATTAGTGGCTAATGCAGCTTGGTCTGTATTACCCATAACTAACCGAAGTGGTTCGGTGGTTTATTTGAGGCGAGGCGACAGTGTTGGAAGGATGAGTTCGGTAGAACATGTCGCCGAGGCTAAATTTAACAAACCACTAAACCCAGTTAGTCAGCATCCCATGGATGAAGAATTCCAAAAGCTGATTGATCAGTCAGATTTAAAGAATACGGACGATAAGGATTGCCTAGCGAGACTTCTACAAAAGTACGAAGGTGCTTTTGGTAGGGAAGGAGGCCCGGTGGGTAGATCCGATAAGGTGTTGCACACCATAGATGTGGGCAACGAGAAACCTTTTAAAATCCCGTATCGTAGACTTCCCCTCAAGAAGAAGTTAATCTGTGAAGAGCAAATACAAAAACAGTTGGACCTAGGGGTAATCGTGCCTAGCTCGAGTCCCTGGTCCAGCCCTGTTTGTATGACTACTAAGAAAGACGGTACAATCCGCTTCTGTGTCGACTACCGGAAATTGAACGGTATAACAAAGAAGAACTCGTATCCTTTACCAAGGATAGACGAGACTTTAGATAGCTTGGGCGGAAACCAATGGTTCTGTACCTTGGATTTACAGTCCGGATATTGGCAAATACCAATGCACCCCAATGACAAGGAGAAGACAGCATTCTCCAGTCATATGGGGCTATTTGAATATAATGTCTTACCCTTCGGATTGTGTAACGCCCCCGCTACATTCGAGGCTATGATGGAATCCTTACTGAGTGACCTTTTGTGGAAGAAATGCCTGGTTTACTTGGATGATGTGGTCGTGTTCGGCAAGTCATTCAAGGAATGCCATGCGAATCTGCAATTAGTCCTCGACCGGATACTATCAAACGGTCTTAAACTTAAACCCAAGAAATGTAATTTGTTTAAGAAAACCATTACATACTTGGGAAGGATCATTACTCCTAACGGGGTGAGTGCGGATCCGGAAAAATTAGAAGCTGTAGAAAATTGGGAAAGACCCACGAGTGCTAAGGAGGTGAGATCATTTTTAGGATTTTGTTCCTATTATCGTGATTTCATACCGAATTACCCCATGCAGTGCTTAGCTCACTGGACCCCGGGTAGGGCACGGGACCCATTCCCATGGACCAGCGAGCAAGAAGAGTCTTTTAAGAAAATAAAAGATTTATTTAGGAATACACCCGTGCTGAAATATCCCACTCCCGAGGGACATTTCATCTTAGACACCGATGCGAGCAATGATGCGATTGGGGCAGCTCTCTCTCAGGTCCAAGAGGGAGTCGAAGTGCCAATAGCATTTGCTAGCAACACGTTAAGCAAGACACAGCGAAATTATTGTACCACCAAGCGAGAACTCCTCGCTGTAGTGGTGTATACGAAGAAGTTCAAGCATTTCCTTTGGGGAAGTGACTTTACTTTAAGAACAGACCATTCGTCTCTTAGGTGGCTCCTTAACTTTAAGGACGCCGAGGGGATGATTGGACGTTGGTTAGCTCACCTATCCGAATTCGGATTAGAGCATAAACAAATAGAGCACCGACCCGGTGCTAAACACATCAATGCGGATGCCTTGTCAAGACGGCCTATCCGAAGGTGCCAAAATACCACATGTGAAGACTGCGGGGCCCACAATGCTGTGGTAGCCGGGCTGGTATTTAATTATACCACCCCCCGTATCCCCTGGGAGGAGGCTGTATGCAGCTATCTCGATTGGTCCCCGGAGACCATCAAGAAGTTTCAACAGTCAGACCCCACCACTGCGCGCATAATGGAATACCTACGGTCAGGTATTAAACCGGCAAGGCCACTAGTTTCCCTGGAGGATAGGGAAGCGAGGCGGTTGCTAGCTCAATGGACCGAGCTAGAGATCCGAGACAGCATACTATGTAGGTGGAAGACAACTCCCACCAACGGTAGGCTGTTGCAAATAGTGATACCCGCCCCGATGAGGAGGGATATCATGTATTATTGCCATGGCCACCAAACGAGTGGCCATTTCGGTAAGAAAAGGTCGATAGAGCGTCTACAAAGGCGTTACTACTGGCCCGGTATGAGAGGCGACCTGCTCCGGTGGATCGCCACTTGCCCGGATTGTTGTAAAAACAAACCGGGACCTGGCCTGGGTAAGCAACCCTTATCACAGGAATTGTTTGGTGTCAGATTCGCTCGCGTAGCGATAGACATCATCAGTGGGATTAAGACGACGCCGCGAGACAATACTTGTATGATGGTCGTAACCGACTATTATACTAAGTACACTCGGGTGTTCCCCCTTCCTAACCACAAAGCCGCCACATGCGCGGAGGCATTTGTGAAAGGCTGGGTGCTGCATTTGGGTGTTCCCCTTATGATGCACAGTGATCAAGGAAGGGAGTTCGAGTCAGAACTTTGGCAGGAGATGTGCCATTACCTAGCCATTTGTAAGACCCGAACAAACCCGTACCGACCACAGTCGGATGGGCAGGTAGAGCGCTTCAATAGAACCCTCATACAAGTACTAAAGCCCCTGGTTAATACCCACCAGGATGACTGGGATGAACAGTGCGAGTTTGTAGTACATGCCTACAACAACACTGTCCATTCATCAACTAACTGCACCCCAAACATGCTAGTGTTCGGCGAGGACATCATAATGCCCGCCGACTTAGTGTATGGAGTGGTTGGAATAGACCCGGAGGCGCCCTGCACGGTGCTGTTTGTAGAGTCATTAAGGGACCGGTTCAAACAGGCATACGAGGCCGTTCGGAAAGAACTGCTGAAGAGTGCGAAGTGGCAGAAGGTGGGCTATGACACCAATGCTAAACGAATTCGTTTTAATGTTGGGGACAAAGTACTAAGGTACTACGAGCCGCTGGATAAACTGAAGCTCGTAACGCCTTGGGAAGGTCCGTTTAAAATCGTTCGTGTCATCTCCGAGTCCACGGTGATGATAGAGGACTGCCTGACGGGTAGAAAATGGAAGACAAATGTCGGAAAACTTCGGCCCTGGAAGGGGCGCGAAGAGGCGGAGAGGGAGTTCGGCTACAAACCACCTGTATCTGTCCCTAGTGGACCGAGCGTGGTAGTACCGACGAAGCGCCCTAGAGGCCGGCCGAGAAAGACGCCGGGAGACGAGGTTATGGTAAAAAAGAAGACGAAGGCCAGGAAACGACCTAATCGTAAGAAATGGAAGAAAGTCTCGCTGAGTGAAGGCATTACGTATGGGAAGGGTCCCGCTTTGACTAAGCGAGATCCAGAAAAGGCCGTACGTAAAGCCGGGAAAAATAAAATGCTAACCGAAGGCGTTAGACGCAGCCCCCGGTTGAGGTCTGCTGTAACCTAACTCAGTACACAACGAGCTGCTGCGTGTTGTCCGCCATAGGCAGGCAACATACGTTCCACGGCTAGAGATGTCGAACGCGCCCCCCCCCGGGTGGCTGTATCCCGTGAGTGGCGGTCGGATTAACCGGTACATTCGCTTTGAAGCGTTGTATACACCGCCAAGCTCCAGACGATAGCACTCGGGTAGTAGGCCGCGTCTCACATGTCGAGTCGAATGTTGGTTCGGATCTAGTTCCCTAGGTGGCGCTGCTGGTGTGGCGGGAAAGCGCGGAACTAGGTCACCGGATAGCCATGGCGGGATCTCGCGAGACGAGAGGTCTGACGTCATACTGGTCATAACTAGAGCGGACTCGTGGTGGTTAGACGCCACCCGTTTTTGCTCTAGTTATTTGTCGGTGGTTGTACAGCCTGTAGCTGTCGTGTTAGCCTAGCTAACCCTACTCCTCTCTGTTGGACGAATCCTTCGGGAGGAGTCCAACAAAACTTGCCAATTTATTTTGGAAGTCGGACCCGGTGCCATGGCACAGGGAACGATTGACGCTGCGCGTCAAACTGCCAACATTCCGTTGGAACAAGACGAGGACCCGAAGGTCTCGTCTCGGGTCGAGGAATCTATGGATTCTTCGACAGAGGAGGCCGCCCGGACGCTCTCGGCTATGGCCGAGGCAACCGACCGGGAGAGAATGCCACCTCCACCACCGCCACGCCCGGAGCGCCCGTCTACAACAGCCGCTTCGGGTAGCAATGTGGATGTCCTGGACATTCCAATGTATCCTCCGGGATTCAGGACTCAGATCAGACGTCTAGCACACGTTGATCGCCAGGAAGGTCTCGTCTACACCTCCTGGGGTACGTACATCCCTATGCACGCCTCCATGTTCGGATGCGGGCCTATGGCGGTGGAACAGGGCGTGCCCGAGCCTATACCAGATGAACTTAAGACGATGGTAATAGACTCGTGCAGTGACGAGCTGGCTGACAACATGCCAGTTTCTTGGCTCCGCAACTATTTAAAGTTGGCGGAGAATATGGCGACTAACGAGAATTTAGCTCGAGCCGTCTTGATCTCTGCGGGCATCATCCAGAAGGCCGCGGAGTTAAGGGAGTCTGAATCCGACATGGATACAGACTCCACAGTAACCTTGTCGTCGGTGGAAACCGACCGGGTCAAGCGATTGACCCGTAAACCTGCGCCCAAGGGTCCTCTCACTGAGAGCGATCTGGAGGCTGAGGATGTCCGCATCGCCGTCGAGAGGTCCACGACCGAGACCGACCCAGCTGCCGACATCCCGGAGGCACCTGGCGAGATCTCGGAAGAGGACATCTCGCGCCAGCAGGCTGCTGTAGAGGCAAAGCGAGCCGAGCTTGCCAAGCAGCAGAAGGAGCTCACCGCGGCTCGCCGGGCCCATCGCAAGCAGAAGGCCCAACAAAAATCTGAGATCTCTTCCGACTCTGACTCCCCGGTCAGCGGAAGGAGGAGCCCTCGGACAGTGGACAGGAGCCGACGCGAGTCGGATTCCAGTCCCGAAGTTCCGGCCCAACCGACTAAGGTTGTGCGCCGGAAGAAAAAGAATGGAGCGAAAGCGTCTCCGGCAGAGCCCACGCCCCCCACCAAGCCGAGGGGTAAGGGCAAACCGAAGACGCCCGCTCCCACTACTACGACCACCACGGTAACCACCTCGGTTACTGCATCTTCCACAGCCAGCACGTCGGGTGCAAAGGCGAAGTCCCCTACCAAGGCTCCGACTGGTACTACCACCTCCAGCCGAGCCAGCCGTAAGGGAGCTAATATATACACGGACAGTGAGGAGAGCGAAAGCGATCCAGAGCTGCCCGAGTCTGCCAAATCTGATTTGGAGTCCGTGACAACGTGGGAAGAAATGACCACGGATGTTCCCAAGGACGACAATCAGAAGTGGATGTGGAAGAACGCAGCCGAGGGGTTCCAGGAACGGACTCCCCGCTGCTTCGCGGACTGTGCTTACGACACAGTCCACTTTATGTGTCCGAGCGCCGTCAATAAGGACGGTGACAGCGATGACGAGGAGTGGATGAAGTCCGGCCCCTCGGATACGCCAGTAGGCAAGTTCTACCTGATTTGGATTGACCAGCTCAAGTCCAAATTAGGCTCTGTCTACAGCTATGAGGCCCGGACGAAAGTCCAGTGGGCAATGACCCAATGGGGACCAACCGGCAACCGCCGAAGGTGCCCGTTCGAGTCTTGCCAGCTGGCTCTCACGGGTGAGAAGGTGTTCGAGACGAAGCCCCGCTTCGCTCGGCACATCGTCGAGTTTCATATGCATCACAAGCCCGTGATGATGTGTGTGCTCGGGGACCGCCCGAGTAAACATTGTGATGGCTCGTTCAGCACTCACCGGCGCCGAGACATGGCTCTGCATTTGCAGAAGGCCCATGGCATCGGCCTGGAGAAGACCAGGAAACGAGCCATCAAGTGCTTCAGCGAGCTCCTTGCTAATTGGTCCGCGCTGAGCAATAGAGAAGTGAAGGAGCAGGCATTCGAGACCGGATTCTGCTCGTGGAAGAGCGGCAACTTGCTGGCATACTTCCAGACGAACTCCTCGTCCACGAAATTCGGGATGCCCAGTGAGGTGCACCTGAAGGTGAAAAAGTGGCGAGGAGACGATAAGCGAGAGAAGGCCAAAGCCCGCTCTAAAGGTCCAAACGGAGGCACAGTCACGACTGCTGCTTCCAAGAGGACCCGAGCAGACCGGTCCGTGAGCCCTTCGAACAGCAAGGACCAGCCCAGACCAGCCAACCCAGCTGATCGTCGCGAGTCGGGACAACAAGTCTCGGCTCTCGATATGCCTGGCAACCAGGCCCGCAGGTCGGGTAGCCAGGCGACCGCACTGGCGACTCCAGCCACCTCCACACCTGCACCCGCGGAACAACGCCCGGGCGAAGCCTCTGGCGGCCTGGATGATGGGGGCGAACTCTTCGCTCCCCCATCCGGGTATTCTACTTGGTGGGCTGGAGAGGGATCCTCCGGCAAGCGCCCCACGTACAGCGAGTACGCAGCGAAATTCCCTTCAATGGGATCGGCTGGACCCGAGTCGCAGGTCCTTACCTCCTTGGGCCGGGCCAAAACCCGTGGTAGAGGCCGCGGTGGGCTGGAGTCCACCCGAGGCTCCCCGGGTGGTGGCCGAGGCCGAGGAGGCATCACGGTGGAGGGCCCGTCTGCTCCTCCAACAGGCACCCCGCCTGTCTCAGTGGAGGCCCCAGCGCCACCACCAGTGATAGTTCCACCGACGGGTCCTCGGGTACCCCTAATGGAACTGATCTCCGGTACCCTGTCAGGTCTTCAGGATCCGAATACGTTCGTCGACCACCGCGATGTCCGAACGGTTCAGATCCAGAATGACCTGATGGCAGAATGGCAGACATTGCACCGCCAGAAGTCTATCGACTACTGGCGTGTGATGACTGAAGCCACCGTCAATCTGGTCTACGAGATCCAGAGGCGGGAGGAAGAGAAAATAAGGGAGCTGGAAAGGAAGAAGGTCGAGGAAGCCCTCGAGTCCTGCCGGCGGAGACAGAAGGAAGCCGAAAAGCTTAAAGAGTTTCACGAAGCTGAAAACTCCAGATATATCCATCGATTTAAGGAGGCTGACCTCAAGTTTTTCCTGGCATTCGGGAAACATCTGGAGGAGTGGGACGGCTTACCGTCGTCTCTTATCTTCGTACCAGATATACCCCCGGATGCCCCGCCAGCCCCGGCTACTCCACCGGTTCTGGCCACTCCACCGGTCCCGGCTGCTCCGCCAGTTCCGGCAGCTCTCCTGCTCCCGCCCCCCACTTGGAACACCCGGGCTGTCCCAACTGCCACGGTTGCTGCACCAGCATCCGAGGCAATGGACAGCCCGTCCGCAGTGATGAGGGCCTTGAGCTTGGGGAGCGAGACTCCCAGCGAGGCTTCAGCGGCGCTCTCTACGAGCAGCTGTAGCAGCTCGGCTCCATCTGTCTCAGTGGAGCCGGCTGAGAAGATGGACACAGATCCTGAAGATCTTTGAGTGTCCATCTGTTGGTGTCTCCTTGTACCCGAGGGTAAATGCATTTAGTATGCCAGAGGCACTGTTCCTTACGCTGGACTCCTGATACCTGGAACGTAACCTGCAGCGAGGATGGACGCTAACCCGAACACCCAAAGGACTACAACATCTAACCGGGTCTCCATCTTCCCATCTTCATCACGGCACATCATAACAGCAACGTGGTTTGCCACCACACATATGTCGCCGGGTGGAGCTGCAGAAACCAGTCGTTCCAGGTTCGCCGGAAGTCCGGTATATTGTAAGGGTGATCCTGCTACCCTGGTAGGACACCTATATTTCATATTTTGTATAAATCTATTTTTATATCGTATATTATATTCTTGTAAGTAAAAGTACTCAAAATTTTTTCGGGTTATTTACCCCACCTCGGGTCGGTAAAAACATTGTAAAAATTTATTGATATCACCTTACTACACATCCAATATTCTTCGTCGCGTCTCATGTTTAATAATAACACAGTTGTAATATTACCACCATAGGTCGATGGTCCATAAGGGGCCACTTCCTATTTTTGTTATTATTTATAAACACTTCGGGTTATATACGATGATGCCTTATTGTGTACATATAACTTATAATGCCCCTTAAATGTTCTATATTTAATACGAACTGTGTATATATAGACTTACCTATTTATTTATAACACCACTGTATAAAGTCAACAATAGTTACTTATTAATTACACCCAACCCTAGGTAAAGTCTAGTGGGGGTGGTGTAGGGGCCGGCATCATTGTATATATATTAGTGCCGTTCATCCGAGAGACGTGTTCGTGTGGTGCTTGTTCCTTCTATGCTAGCTAGGTGTCGCTTTGCGATACCTCGTTGGTACAAGAGGGGGCAGCACCATGCCTCGCGTCCAGCTCCTACTAAGGAGCCGGACGGGCGGCAGAAGGGGACTGGACATGGTCCAGTCCAGACGCTATTACTTTGCTGCTGCTAAAGAGATTAAATAAAGTCCTACCCGAGAGGTAGGGGTTTCTGGGGCTTTGCCCAACCCGAACTACTCGTGTTGTGTTGGTACATCTAGTGGTAAGCGAGCCAAAGAGCCACCCAACATATAAGTCAATACGAACCATTACATATCATTAATCATCAGATTAGGGCTATTCCGACCATATGTATGCCTGTGCAACCAGCGCTTAGGGTGTTGGTTCCATTTCATCAGTTGAGGCCATGTTGTGCTAATCTGACCGATTAGAAAGGCCTAGCAAATGTATATGGTAAGAAATTATCAGAAAATCGATCCAACCAACCAAGTAGCACAGCCCTTAACTGATAATCTGACAGTGGTTAAAGGCGGAGTCAAAGGCACTGAGACTTCAATTGATTGACTTAACCCCCACCTACTACCTCATGGCAAAAGGAACCTCAGGGACACAACCCTAACCTGATTTCTGCTGTAAATCTCCACCCATGTGTCCGCCTTATAACCTGTCTCACCCCCTTATCTTCTCACCCTGCTGATACCCCAGCACCTACTCCTACTCCTGGCATGACCCTATCTACCACAAAGCATAGGTCCAGGTGGTATAATTTTGATCTTCTTGGTTCTACTATGATCAGGATAGCAACAGGAATCAACGCCAATTCAATTTCTAGTTCCACAAGTAATTTATTTCAGAACGTACTTTGTCATAGGTTCCATGTTTTCTGCCCATGATGGAGCATCAATAGGTCATTCATTCCAGATGCCGATGGTGCCCACTAGCCTGCATCATAACAGTGTCCTGTGATGGTAGTCAAATCTTCTCAGGCCTACCCCTGGAGCCTGTGCCATGTCAAAACTCAAATTAGCTCACCTCTGCAGGCATCCCCAGGTGTAAGGTGACAGGCGATTAGATTACATCTACCATTCCCTCTGGTCACATACAAACTCTCCAGTTCAGTACGTCACCTAACAGTCTATTACAGTCTTATACTAGCATGGCTACTTTATTTTAGGAATAAGACAGTAACAATGAGACTGCGTCTATAGCTTCTGAATACATAGTCAAGCAGGACTGTGGTATTGGTGTTGCTTTTCATCATAGATGTTACGTTCACGGTTGTATCCTTTCTTTTTTATTGAACATAAAATACCAAAATGAGATGATATGAAATGAATTGTACAAAATGGTATTACTACATTCTCACTTCTAACTTCGACATCTAATTCAGATTCCAGTTACACGTACTATGCCCCCCTCCCCCCCCCCAAAAAAAAAAAAGAAATAGAAAAAAAGGAAGGAATACGTGGGCGCAGTCAATTCCAGGTGAAACATCTTGAATAAAAGTTACATACGATGTGTCATATTCCTGTCAGACTTTCTCCATATGTAATCCATTTTACATGAGAAGTATGACATACCAGAGAACATCTGCACGTGCTGCTGTACAATTAGGGATCTATAAATAGCCGTGTTAATGCCGTGTCACGTAGAGTATTGTAAGCAGTGCGTATCGACACTTCCACTCCACTGAGTGCAATCCTACCCCACCCACCTGGTACTGCTCCCACACCATCCTCTCTCACCACTCCCTGAATATACACCTACACATGCCAAGTTACTATTGCAGCATTTTTTTGGGGTTGCTGTTTCTTCACCAAGGTTTGTTGTCAAAGACTAATGGTACATGACAGCTTCCGCTCTGTTTGTAAAATTATCACACAAGTACATTTTGGATGTGTTTATTTCAATAGTTTTTGATATAATTGTATAGGTGGAATCTACATTCTCTCCTTCCATTACCAAACAGAGATTCTATACTGCAGGTTTCCTTCCTTGTATATCAATACTCCTCCTGGTACTTAATTCCTCCCCTCCTACACCACGTACATCAGCACAGCCACGGGCTGTCTGCTGATCTATGGCTATTGGATAGGCAGTGGCTGACCACTGCTCCAGGCCCTACATTTACCTCCTCCACCCCCCCACCACACAGCCACCCAACTCACAAATCTCCATTCACCATTTGGATCTCTGGGGGATGGGTGATCTGCCCGCTGATCCCACTGCCCTGTCCCAAAGTTTTCTCTAACTCAACATGGCTTATCGCCAACATTGTACCCCTGAGCTACCCCCCCCCAAGCTACCCCCCCCCCCAAAAAAAAAAAAAAAAACAAAAAAAAACAGCTCCAACCCAGACCGAACCAATTCTGAGGTGCTCACAATAGCTACACTATTTCCAAACTCTAGCCAAATGCTCCCGGATATTCCTGAACTGCTCGAGACAGTTCTGACCTGATGACCACCAACCCTGAGCAACTCAGTGGGCCTAGTGTAGCTGCAGCCCCCTATGTCAGAGAGCCTCACCAGGGGCAAGGTGGAGATGTGGGAGATTTAGCCCCTCCCCGAAGGCCCTGTGGGTATGACAGAGGAGGGCTTGTAGTAGGTAGTGAATCATGCTCGGGTGGACTATGGATCAGCAGACTATGACAGCTATGTCAATACACATCGACCAGGACCAGCGTTAGGTTATGTATGTGGGTGAGGGGAAGGTTCACATTCATGTACTATATCAAATTTAAATGCTATTGCTGGATGAATTTCCGCTATTGTATTTGTTTTTTAATTCTCGAATTCAAAATAATGGCCAGTGGGATACCTTTACCACAAAAAAAAAATCATCTTTAACGTTACCCAATGTAGGGCCTTCTTACATGTACACAACCATCAAGTGACATTTCCTGTTTAGGATTATTGCACTTTGATGGTAGGACGTTGGCTCTGACGGCAAGAACGGTTAATGTCTATACTATTTTCTTAACTGTTTCTACATATCTATCATAATGGATAAAAAAATGAACATCGCCATTTCACATTATTGCATGTCCACATTTAACAGTCATCTGTGAGATGGTTAAGTAAAAGGTGTTCACAGTGTTTGTGCTGAACATATTTTCATGCATAAATCTAAAGAGAAAGGTTGCAGGTACACATACTACATATCAACATGACCATATTCTTTAAAAAAAATGTTCCATTTTACAAACTGCCGTTAGTCTTGGAACAGCCCCATGGGATTTAATTCAGGTCTCAATTCTGAATACTAATCCTGAGGGATTTATCATCCTGCACCCTTCCCCCCCCCTTGATATCCCAATTATTAAGCTCTATGGCGCTTCTAAAAGTTACATAGTTACTAAAAAGCTGTTATTTTCCCCTATTTTCGCCCATTTCTAAAAATCGAAATTTTTTTAGTCACTATGCAACATTGAAGAGCTTTGAAGAGCTTAATAATTGGAATATTAAGTAAGGACAAATCACTCCAAGATCAGTATGTTTCAATTAAACCTCAAGATCGCATTCACATTCTATCCATAAAGCTGTTCAGAAAGTAGCTAAAGCATATTTTTCAGAATCTTGTCAAATGGAATTATTTCAAAGAGATATCAACTATGGTCAAATGAATGTGAAATATTCATAGTTTTAATATTTGTTCTAAATAATGGACGAGAAATGCTTCAATAAAACTGCTGTACATGTACACCTCCCTTCGGTCAGAGAACGTCGAGTATATTTACATTACATAATCGCTGTAATGTCCTTTCATAAAAATCCATAAACTAGAATTGGTGAGTGTACAGGGATACATACCGCAGACCCTTGGTCCCATAGTCGCTGTAAGCCTGGGAAATATGGAAGCTCTGATTTAAATCTCATCGATCATGTTGGAAATAGAATGTACTCCTACTTGGGTCCCCTATATGAAAATATACCAGTAGTACGCAATGTATGTATGTTGGAGATGGGAGTGCCCCAAACGGATCTCAACTCTCACGAATTCCCTTAAGATTTATAGAAATCTCTTTCAAAGTGTACAATAGCAATATATGTATTATGTAGAGAAATATAACCAACATAGTCAGTCTGTCCTCTTTCTTTGTCAAGTGGGACACCAATATTGCATGTTTACATCTAGAATTACACCAGTCACTGTCGACAATGTATGTTGGTATAGCATTACATATGATAAAAACCCCAAATCTAGCAAGTACAGACATAAAAAGCAGTACGTTCATGCCGGCTGATTCACGTAAGACATGCGGTACTTTCCCCTTTCAACAGCTCAGCCCAATTTTAGCTGAAAGGAAATAAGTTCATGCAGGGGGTCGCATCAGGATCGTGTTTCAATAGTGTCTACCACAGGTTCAGCCAGCTACGACTGGAGATGGGTCAAATCTTAGCAGCTGATCTTAGGATTTTGGCCTTGGTGACTAAATAGTTGGCTACATTACTGGGTGATCGTACTGCCTGCTGGCTAAATAGCCACCACAGCAGTGACTCAATAAGGGATCCTGTATGACAACCCTCTGTATGAATAATTAGTGGGTAGCCTTTGCTGCTGCCCTCTGCACTCCTTTGCTCAAATGTACCCAATCTAGGCTCTTTACACTACTACATATAACTCTGTGGCCAGTGCCTTTGGTGCTGGGATGGCATTTTTTTTCTATAGAATAAAATATCATTTTGAAAGTGTGGTGTTTCACCTAAGGTTTGAGTATTACATTATGCCTGTCATACCCAACCCTCACCCACCATGGCTTTCTAATAATAATTATTACAAAGGATTACACCTAGCTGATACCTCAGCCCTACTTTCAAGAAAGAATAACAGAGCGTACATTGTTTTAAATGCAATTAGGTCATTAGATATAAATCTATCATATGTGATTTGAAAGGGAACTATCTAGAACAATTATCCATTATTTGGGCTGGGGGTCTTGATTGTCTTCCTAAAACTACCTAAAACTGGCCCCACCAAGCGCCTATTCAAGGCCCGACCCCTATTGATTTGACAGCCCTCCTACCCCGGTCCCTTTTCAAGGGAGGCTGCTATTCAAGGCCCGGCTCCTATATGAGACATTACGGTAGTTACTGCAGCCCTATGTTCATTTGAACACAGGAGTGCATACTAGACCATGAAGGAGGTATGACTGGTCACTATGTAGCCAATAGTGGCCCCTAGGACTGGGTGCTATGACTTCATAGTGGTGCATATTGAGCCAGTAGTTGAATAAATAGCAGCTGCTATTTTGAGGCCTCTACTGGAGCTCACTATGTAGTCACTGGTATGGAGTCATTTCGTACACCTCCAACTATGATTTGAGGGTGTCCAGTCATGGAAACTATTGAAACAGGATCCTGGATCGTGTTTCAATAGTTTCCACGACAGGTTCAGCCAGCTACGACTGGAGATGGGTCAAATCTTAGCAGGTGATCTTAGGATTTTGGCCTTGGTGACTAAATAGCTGGCTACATTACTGGGTGATCTATGATACTGCCTGCTGGCTAAATAGCCACCACAGCAGTGCTTCAATGAGGGACCCTGGTATGACAACCCTCTGTGTGAATAATTAGTGGGTAGCCTTAGCTGCTGCCCTCTGCACTCCTTTGCTCAAATGTGTCCAATCTGGGTTCTTCACACTACTACCTGTAACCCTGTGGCCAGCGCCTTTGACTCTGGGATGGCAGGTTTTTTTCTAAAAAATAAAATATCATTTGGAAAAGTGTGGTGTTTCACCTAAGAATTGAGCATTACTTCCACACATGGGCCAACTATGTAGTTACTAGTATGCAGTGGTGTAGATAGAGCACTAGGCCTTACAAAGCTGTCATGCCTGTCATACCTAACCCTCACTCACCATGGCTTTCTAATAAAATTACAAAGGATTTCACACCTAGCTGACACCTCAGCCCTACTATTAAGAAAGAATAACAGCATACATTGTTTTAGATACAATTAGGTCATTAGATATAGATCTATCAGATGTAATTTGAAAGGGAATTATGTAGAACAATTATACATCATCATGTCTTCCTAAAACCACCTAAAACTGGCCCCACCAGGCCCCTATTCAAGGCCTGGACCCTATTTGACACCGATTTGACAGCCCTCCTACCCCGGCTCCTATTCAAGGGAGGCTGCTATTCAAGGCCCGGCTCCTATATGAGACATTATGGTAGTTACTGCAGCCCTATGCTATTTTGAACACAGGAGTGCATACTAGACCATGAAGGAGGTATGACTGGTCACTATGTGGCCAATAGTGGCCCCTACGACTGGGTGCTATGACTTCATAGTGGTGTGTATTGAGCCAGTAGTTGAATAAATAGCAGCTGCTATTTTGAGGCCTCTACTGGAGCTCACTATGTAGTCAATGGTATGGAGTCATTTCTTACACCTCCCACTACGATTTGAGGGTGTCCAGTCGTGGAAACTATTGAAACACGATCCTGGGATATTAGCTAGAGCTCATCAGCCATAGGTGTCATCCATCTCAACAACCTTAATTCAGTAACTTTTACTCAAGGAGATCAAAATGCTTCTAGATATAACACTAGCAAGTCAAAAGGAAGAGACTCCAAATGAGGCTCGAGGTAGGCGAATGACACAGTTCTTGATAAGAAGGGGACTAATTACATCATCAATAATGAGAGTTTGGAGGATTGGGTGGAAGTTCTATGTGGCCCTGATATATGTGCCACTATAGAGTTAAGCAGCAGGTTAATCTGATGCAGCTGATGACGCCATGATAGCCAAAATGCATCCAAGTTGTACTAGCATAGCACTGGTAGGGTGTAAAGAGATTCTCCTTTGATCTTTTTTCTTTTGTATAATTTGCTATTTCCCTCAACAAATATCAATATATTACCTAACAGAAAGTTCCGTGCAGAATCATTGCAGTCTACCTTATGATACCCTAAATAACAACACATTTTGCTACACCTTCAATGTTAAAGGAATGGGGTATCTGATGCATTTTGTCAAATATGACGTCATCAGATGCATCACATATACCTGCTGATCCCCTCTATAATGACACATATCTCAAAAACCATGCCAGAATATTTTCACTTGATGGAAATACCATCAAAATGCGCATAAAAATAGGGTAGGGGTTTTCTTTAAGAATTAATCGTTTTGACCATCACCAATCTAAAAGTAGAAAAGTTGCTTTGACAGCAAATGATTAATGTTGGACCACCAAGAACCGTAGTAAGATACAATAGACATTGTAAATGACATAAAGGGGCATAACATTGCCAATACCTAGGAGGCAGAAACTATAAGCAGCATCTAGCCCACCCAGACAACAACAAGCCCTGTCCCCATGCAATGCCCCCATTATCCATCTACAGCTGGCAGATCCCTAAGGTCTTTATCTCCTCTTTCATCCCATATCAGTCTTCCTGCTGAATCATGGACGTGTACTAGTAAACGGGGCCTTTAGGCAGGCTGTAAGAAACTACCGACTACATCTTGATATCTCCCTCGTGCACTGAATCATATTTTCACATATTAAGGTCTGACACAATCTATTTGATAATTGAACGTAGATCAGTAATGGTGAACGCTGTGATATTGGGACGGTGTCTAAGCAGTAGGCTAACCATAATAAAACCCGGGTTATTGAACAAGTAATCAATGGATAATTCATGTGTGTTAGTGAAGGATAATTACATGTGGCCATAGGCCGCGTGTAATTAGCCTTTGCTAACACACACGAGTCATGAATTATCCATTGACTACTTATTTTATACCACGAAACCAATAAATGATCAATAGAATACCAATAAATTCAAGTTGAAAACAAAAATTATTCCCCCTCCCCGGGACTCGAAGCCAGCCATATTGTGTGTACACAGGTACATACACCTCCTCCTCACCCGGCAGCGGACAGCGACAGCGCCCGTCTCGGCTCGGATTGGCAGCAGCACACGGCTAAAGCTTTGAATGCGTTTGTGTATAATACACCTTGTCGCCCGGCAGTCGACAGCGACAGCGCACACGGCGAAAAAAAGATGCTTCTCGTGGTTATGTTTGTGCCCCCGTCTCGGCTTGGCTTGCTTTGAATGCGTCTCGCTGTTATGTTTGTGTACTAAATACACCTCATCACCCAGCAGCGGACAGCAACAGTGCACATGGTGAAAAAAGATGCGCCCGGACCGGGAATCGACCCGCGTACCTCCAACGGCTGAGCGCAATGCGCTAACCACTAGACCACCGCGTATCACACCTCAGCGCCCGTCTCGGCTTAGCTTTGTTTGAATGCGTCCCACGGTTATGTATACACTATCGGCACACACACCTCAGCACCTGGCTAGTCTTGCTTTGGTTTGGTTTAGTTCTAGCCAACCACTTCTTGTCAGTCCCTGTGGTGCAATGCATTTGGAGTTGGATTTGGGATGTGAGACTGCTGGTTCGATCCCTACCCTGGCCTTGGAAATTATCGTAGGTTTTAACATGTAACATATGACATGGAAGGACATGAGAGGCGTGCAGGTTATCCATGGATAACTGCATGGCATGCAGGTTATCCATGGATAACCGCACGCCTTACAAAATTGATGTTACAGCCTACAGGGTGTGCAATATCGACAGGTATGTGAATGGGAATATCCAGCAAAAAGCACTGAGCAACCCAGAAATCGTGGTATAATCTGTCTAACGTCTATAGTCCCCATGGCCTCTGTCGCATGATTGAGCCATGGCTGTAACCACTTATTACTTCAACTAATGAGTATTCTGTCTTAAATGTTTGAGTCTAAATTGATTTACGGACCTCAAAGGAGATATTCTTGTGACAATGTGGTATTATTTGCGATAAGAAATTAGGACAGTAATCAATGAAGCTCTTCTCTAAAGATATTGATCTAACTCCTTATTATAAATTGCAAGAGATAGGGTTCTATTTATCAGGCTTCGTGGCGTATATAAAAGTTCTAGTAATGATAGGCAGGTCAAAACAACTAAATATACAGGGAAGTTAAGTCGACGGGAAATAGCATGATCGTTTACCTTTACAAGAAAGTACTATTGGTTTTTGAGTTGCCCATCCGGAACTGCAATATCATATCTGGTGCCTGGTACAATTGCTCTGAGAAAGAACAGATGTCTTATGTCAATAGCATCAAGACAGAATACTTTACCTAATTGCCAGTGACAGAAGGCATTCATTACACTCACTCACACAAAGATGTGTATTGACCATTTTTACATGTTGGTAATATTCTATACGGATACAATATTGATACATATGGAATGAAAAGAGATTTCACTTCAACACTGAGCATAGAGTGAGGTAAGGGTTAAATGATGAAGATGGATCATGGATTTATTGCCGATGGCAGTGATAGACTAAAAGTAGTTAAATTTTCGTCATATTCTCAGCCAGAGTCCCAAAAATATATGTACTTTCAATATATGCAATTAAAATAAGGGGGCCCCTGGCATATTTTGGAGATACAGAGCCTTCAAGCTTATAAACCCTGATTCGTATCTAAAAGTGGTCAGACTTCACCAGCATATAGATTTTAGGCATATATTTGTAGTAAATGCAATATTGACATATGGTCCCAGCCATATTTCTAATATTTTAGGACATCAAGAAAAATCTAGAAAACAGCTTTCATCATAATTGTAACAGGACAGATAAATAGCGAGTTCAATGGTGCAAACAGCCCTGGAGGTTAATTCAAAAGGTCCTGGGATTTCTACCCCTGCAATCTTAGCGTAGGCACATATTATGACGTACCATTTTATTATGCCAATAATCTTAACATATTATTGTATTAATCAAAGAATATGTAAGAAATTAATACATATGTCCAAATGAGCGTCCACAGTCCACTGAACACCAGCTATGTGAATATACATAAGTTATAAGACCAAAGGACCGACCTCATGGTCCACTGACCACTAAACAATAGTATATATAATTATCTAAGGACATTGCAATCGACCTAATCATCCACTGAGCACAAACAATGGTGTATATAATGTTAAAAAGTGACTGCAACTGACCATCACAGGTGGCTGAGCACCGCAGACCACCGTCATGGGTGTCTTAGCACCAAAGACTGAACAATGGGTTACATAAGGGACGGCGTTGTGAACTTCCGGCGGCTCTAGAGCTGCCCCAGGGCCACCTAGCTCAAATATGAAAGCAGTTATGTAAATGCCCATACAAGACGAAAATGAGCCTAAGATAAAGGCTCTACTCACATTATTAAGAAAGTTATGCAACCGAGACTGTTTTGAGCTCCGAATGCGCCACAGACAAACGGGCATGAGTTACGTGCCCCGAAAGCGGGGAGTGTAAACTTGACATATTCACCTCTGCGCATGCGCAATTTGAAAGCTCTAGAGGCATAAATGACCGAGTTACGGGCGTCGGAAGATGCGGTACCGAGCGGGACAATGGGGGCGCTGGGAGGCTCATGGGGGCGTCCTATGTACCCCCATGGACATGAAAGACTCAGCACTAATGGACAAAGGGAGTGGCTGATGCCACTGGCTCCAGTCAGTCTGGAGGGCCAAGCCAGGGGTAGGGTATTTATACCCTGGTGGGCACCTCTTGAAATCAGAATCCTGAGAATCACCACTGCAGTAACATCTCCAGTCCATCTCTCCTGCTACCTGCTATAGCTCTGCACTCTGTTGGGTTAGACTATGCCTATGCCAGACTTAGACTTAGACTATGCCAGACAGGCATAGGACTACACCCCACTGGTGGCCAGAGGCTATCTTCTACCATCCACCCTCCAGAGAGTAAAGTTACACATTTATATTATCCCTCTAAGCAGCAGGTCAGGAGCTAGCTTGTGGGAACCCACCTAGAACCATACTGGACAGGGTATTATTATTATTATTATTATTATTATTATTATTATTATTATTATTATTATTATTATTATTATTATTATTATTATTACACAGGTGGAGTAGAACATTACTTTATACCCATATTATCATTACTGTGTGTGGAAATTACCTGTATATTAACATTTGTATTACTGATACACAACATGTTCTGCCTAAGCTGAATAAACCAGCGATAACTGGAATAGCACTAATAAGAGCTTGATATTCTTACTCACTATAACCACTATTTCTCTACTCACTATAACCACTATTTCTCATATGACAACTTGATCATGCACAATCACTAGTATGACAATATCATAAGACCTAGCCAGTCTACCCTATCTAATGAAGTGGTTGCCGGCCAGTCAGGCACGAGTCCTGAGATCCCTTCACTATTACTTTTCCAGCCATAAGATCACTGCAATCTTAGTGAAAAAAATGCATAGTAGTTTCACCTGAGTACAAGAGCACTCACAGGGAACACTCCTGCTCCCAACAGTGAATGTCCCTGCTGTATACATATAGAGGGGAGGGGGATGTTTGCTGAGAGTCCTTGAGGGCTCTTCAGGCTACTTAGGTATGAAGTGCACTTGAATACTGTATGAGGTCAACTGCACCCTATACCCTATAAGTAACTCATATAGGGAAGGGGCATGCTTGTGTAATCACTCTTGTGAGAAGGAGTGTTTCCACTGCTATTCTTTCACTATGGGCCTCTTGCCCCTGTGCACAGTGTGTTCTATTTGGAATGGTGTAGGAGGGCTGAGGCTAAGATCACTGTGATCTTAGTGCTGGCTGTGTAAAGGCAAGACAGTCTAATCTTAAGATCGCTTAATAGGATAAGACAGAATAATTCCTAAGATCGCTGAGGTAGCGATCCCAGAGACCTGTTTCACAATGACCATGTACCAGTAAGATTAATGTACGAGCAAGATCGCTCCTATGGTCATCCTAAGATTGATCTTAAGCTTCTTAGGCTAAGGGGAAGTGTTTCAAAAGTAAATGAGGAGTGAGACTTACTAGTAAAGGGTCAATGTAAGAGTGACTTATGACCAACATAAAGTAGCTGATTTACATGGAAGTTTGAGGGTACACATAAATGTGAAAAATCCTATCAGCAAGTGGAATCCCACAACATTTTCTAATGCATGAAGTCGGCATATATCAAATCGAAATTCCCTCTTTTAATATTCTATCATGGAATAATGAAGTAAAGCCATATTCTGCACCTAGGTGATTGATCTTACTAGCTTGATAATTGGCCTGTGAGTGACCTTACAATTGATCTTGATTACTGCTCCTATGTCTAATTGACAGCTGTTTCTATAGGACCATTCTTATGTTCCAATAGGAGTGACAGCTTATTCTGAAACACTTGTAGTCATTCCTAAATGACTGATCTTAAGTGGTCACTCTTAGAGTGACAAGATTGATCGTAAATAAAGAATGCTTATGAAACAGGTCTCTGGAGGTTAATTCAAAATGTCCTGAGACCTGTTTCACAAGCATTCTTTATTTAAGATTGATATTTAAGATTACTAGTGTCCTGCATGCCTTATTCTCAAATGTGGGCAGAGTCCTCTTATATCTAGTGCATAATGAAGAAAGACGTGTACAGATGTGCAGAAAGCTGTGCAACAGACACGTTTTCATTCCCCACCATCCACCTTAAAGAAGGTATTGTCAAACAACTTCGGTTTTCCAAAGGTCCTTAATTAGTTGTGTACATGTATTTCTATCCTTAGTAGCCACACATGCTCTCAAATACTTTTTTATAGTAATCTATGAACAACCACTTTATATACAGGAATAGTTTTTGGGCAAATTTTCCCACGTAGGTGAAAATTAATTTGGGCATTACCTGGGTATGACAGGTTGCGGTGTGGGATTATTGGGTAGAGATAGAGACCGGGAACGAGGAACAAGAAAGGAAAGTACTAAGACAGTAAACTTCACAAGAGCGGCCAATAATGGGTGATCATAAGGTGTGACCTAAGATTGGTCACTAGGGGAACACTTATGTAATAATTTCACAGCTTTTTTTATAGAGCAGTTTTAGCTTTAAACACCCACGAGGAGGGAGTTACATCTGAGCCTTTATACCCTTCTCAATGTACCCCTGGTTCTCATTATTCCCTCCATGCTCTTATTGTCCCCTACTCGGTTCAGCCCTATCCACCTCCTCCTTCAATACATGTATACATGTATACCCTCCTCACGTATTCTTGCACTCCTCTCTGCTTGAGGCCGTGAAAAACACCATTTCTATTATCTCCGCCCTTCTCTTGTCCATATTACTGAAATCGAGGACCCTGTGAGCTAATCAGCTGACTTGAGGGTAGTAAGTGCAGTGCCTGCTGCTTGATTTAATGAGTGTTCTGCCTAACAGACCCATTAATTAGGTCACTCATTAACATTGGGCCGGTCTAACACTGTTTAGTACACAGGGCTCAGATTGCTATCCTAAGAGCTATATGGAGATCCAGGTCCCAAATAAAGCTTTCTAAATTCAGTGAGTTCCACTATAAGCTCTTTGGTTTACCCAAGCTTTTATAATTGATTTCCTTTAGACCATTCAGTAAGAGAACAACCTAAAATTAATTACCTACTGGAAGGTTTCCTTAAGACGCAATGTCTATTCAGCTGGGTTGTTGGATATAAAATGATACAGTTTTAATTTGCTGTGACCATCATATAAACGAGTAACAGTAGGTGGGTTTGAAATGGAGAAGAGGCCAATCTAAATCCTATTCTTCAGCAGTACTGAGCGCTGTTGGCGGGACAATGTACTTCCCATATCATTTTGATTACCTAACTATTACTCTTTAGTTAACCCAATCAATCAGATTGGAATTGGAATTCTTACAGATCCATTATATTAGATGGGACCATGAGTTAGTCTAATTACCTGCCATAGACAGAATTGGACAATACTAATAGAGAAGCGGACACAAAAATTGATAGCCTCTGAGTGGAACTATAAAAAGAGAGATAAATGAGTATGGACTTGTTGCAATATCTTGTAAATTTCACTAGAACATTGGGATAGGTACAGGAATAGTCTGAACTAATACAGGTTTTTTTTAGGTTTGAAAGTTTTTATTGCCAGGTCACAAATTATACATGAGTGATAAAATCTGACAATAAAGGTGATATCCTTAGGTTCACAAGGTTCTCAGTTTTCAACACATAATTAATGAGATTAATGATTTATGTAAGATGATGAAGGATGGGAAAAACAGTAAATATAAGGGTAACAGAAAAAGCACTATATACAAAAGGAAAGAAAAATGTACAAGAAGAAATTGATCCATGTTGAGAAAAGGTTGCCTTATACATCTATCACAAACCCGATTATTATTTCCTATGGTGCTTAGGACATCCCCTAATGTCAATCGAATCTAATAACTGTCTCTTTATATCTAAGAAATGGAGCATGATCAGGACCTTGTATTTTCATGGCTTTTCCTTGTTACATGATTTATTACCAACATAATTCCTACTGTCAGCAATAAGTTCCATCCCCTTTCACGGACATCAATTTGCCTTAATCCACATATAATGTGTGTTAAAATGTTCAACAGTGTGGTCCAAACTAACATCAATTCATGCACCCAAAACAGACCTCTCATAGATATCCCTCCCTTGCCTACAACACACAACCTTGACAAGCCGGAGTACAATGCCCCAGCCATGTCAATATTTCCCGTATGGGTGTTGCTGAATGACCCCTGGCCAGTCATTACCCCATCGTGAGGCCAGGCAAGTGGGTCAATGACCACTTAAACATGGTCCCTTGAGCCCTCAATGGTCAGTTGAGCAATATAGTATGGATGCCGCAGCCTCTGGAACATCTATTACAACCTTTCCAAGTCCCCCCTGCCCACAGACTAAGATTAGGACCGAAAGTCAAGCTTTCAGGACAAACTGGATTCTCTGTTGGAGATGTTTTTTTCCCTCTTTTTTTCTCATTAGTCTCTTTTTGGGTCTGGGTTAGTTTAAGATGTTCCTTTAGTCGTATTTATATAAAGAGGCCACTATGCCACTAGCGAATCTGGGATATCTGATAGCCAATTATCCGAAATCTTTGGATTCCTTAATTTAGCAAAAGCCAACCTTAACATGAATTATAAATAGCATGTGGACAGGAGAAGCTCTCATACAATATAAAATATATTAAAATGTGAATGATGGTGAAGGTATAGAACAAAAATAAAGCCCACAATATGTGTCTCTTCATAATCAACCCCACAGATCTGACTGCTATATTCATTTATCTTCATGGGGGGAGGTCATGGATACTTTCTCAAGGTCTCGTACCTAATAATTTGTTATCCCTTGTAGATAATGAATAAGATTCAAAAAATTTCAGGCTACTGGTTGAATACAGGTGACTTATACAAATCATTAAACCCATACATGTAGTCCACTTGGCCTCTGTTGCGCTATTGAGCAATACATTTCTTATATGAATTTCTGTGACAGAGGCCTAGTGGACTATGATGTTAGATAACAAATATTCCAAGAATGGGAAAACATTTTGCCATAACAGGATTATACACCGATGTTTTATGATTGCCTGTAGATCCCCTCAGCGCCCCTCCCCAAGACCATCTGTACCTACCTGAAAATGTCAACTATCAATTACTTTAATATCCCCTATTATCCCTCGGAAACCTAAGCGTTTCCAGAAACCTATGAGAGGTGGAGTCGTGCATGCACAGTCAGTTACAGGATTCACATGCTAAACAACAGTTGGTCCTGAGCCTACAGCATCAGAATTATCTGGTAAGTACCAGTTTTAATGCTTCAATTATCTCCCCACTTGTTGGGAACTATTATGAATGTGTTCTGCAGCCGTGGTTCCACCTGGAGCTTCTGGCATTCAACAGATTTATAGTTATTTGGGAGTTTTTAGGCCGCCCACCTTAGTCCTAGACCAACGCCAGGAACTAGGTCACGGTGCCGTCCTTCTCCCAGGCCCACAAGAGTTGGAACTAACCTGAACCCCCTGTGCAAAAATGTTCAGATTTTGCATGTTTTAGTCCCCCCTGGTCGATCTGTTGCCCCCTGGCAACTAATAGACCAGGGTTTGTTGAGTTATTCACTCTAAAAGCGACTGAATTGCTCACAACAATTTTACAACAATGCTTCAGACCCCCAACTCCGGAGCATTTATGGGTCAGATGCTGTCCTCCATGATGTTACAGATGATGCATCAGGGCCAGGCCCAGGCCACAACACAAGAGGAGGAGGAGCCGGACAATGTCCAAGAACCAGAACCATCCACTACCAAGACGCCTTCACCTGGTAAACTGCATGACCTTATGAATAAAAGGATCTTTAAGGAAAAAGAGAAATACAAGAAGGGGAAGGACCTTTTGCCCTTGGTCAGTGATTTTCTGGAGTCCCTCTTCTAGAAAAGAACAACGTCAGACCTTGACCTATCCATGGTAAGTACCCACAACCAGACAACGCAGCTAAGCTTGTGGCCTCGGAACTGGAACCTGCACTACAGGCGCTCCTGAACAGGCCAGGCAGTGCCGGTGATTGACCTTTGGCTCTCAAGAGGCTAAGGGGACCCAAAGATAGATGACTGTGGTGAGTCATTTATTGATGGTATGCAGTTGATCATCAGCATGATCAATGCCATTACCGCTCGTCGGAAGGACCTCCTCAAGCCTGTGATCATGCCGAAATATGGGGAGCACCTACTAAAAAAGGCGAGGAACGAACGACCCTAAGTTCCTGCACAGCTGCAACTTAGAGGAGGCCATAAAAGAGGTTGACGCGGCACACAAGATGGTCGAGAAACTGGAAAAGTCACAGCCAAAGCCAACGCCTGGGAAAGCCAAGCCGGCACAAAAACCTCAGCAGAGATGGCCTTACCCACCGAAGAGGCCTAACAGCATGCAAATGGGCATGGACATGCCCACAATAAACTTCCCACGGATGCCCATCATGTTCCCTCAGATGGGCTACAATGCGGCACCTCGACTCAATGCCCCGCATAACCCACGCCCACCTGCGCCACCTGCTGCAGCAGCCAGAAAGAAGCCTGGTTTTCAGAAGTAGGACCCTTGGAAGGCAAATCCCCTTACATTAACTCATACCGCTCAAAATTTTGTAGCTTGGAGTGTATCTAGGTACATCACCCAATGGATTGGAGTAACTAGAGATTGGGTTTTGGGTATGGTCGAAGGTATTTCCATACCGTTTGAAGAACTCTTGCCTTTTCAAGACAGACACCCTTCCTATACGTATTAGGCCCAGATAAAGAAGTCAATGTCGACAAAGAAATTGTGAAACTGTCAGACAAAGGGGTAGTAAAAGTGGTCTAACCGATTGAAGGTCAGTTCATCTCGAATGTTTTTGTCAGGCCGAAGCCCAACTGGGACTTTAGACTTATCTTGGATCTGTCGAAAATGAATGAGTTGGTCCAGTATGAACATTTCAAAATGACCAGCCTGAACACTGCAGTTGAGATGATATGACCTGGCTGTTACATGTTGTACATAGATCTTAAAGACGCCTATTACTCCATCTTAGTCAAGGAAGGAGACAGAAAATTCCTCAGGTTTCTCTGGAAAGGCACCTTATATGAATTTCAAGCCATGCCCAGTTTTCTCAAACCTTAGGGAAATGGGACATGAGTGTTTTCAGTATATAGATGATTCATTCAAACTGGGGAAACAGAATCACAATGTAGGGAAACATGCTAGCACAGGAACTAGACAGGTTAGGGTTCATAGTACACACAGAAAAATCAGCGTTTGCACCCACACAAAATCTAATCTTCTTAGGTTTCCACCTTGACTCTGTGAGCATGACTGTCCAGCACACGAAAGAAAAAGTAGAGAAATTTAACATGGCAATTTGGAACTTGGCTAACACTGATGGCCTGTACACAATCAGGGACATAGCTGAAATTTTTGGCCTCGTGACATCTCTCTCTCCAGGAGTCCAATATGGCCAGGCACACATTAAGGGTTTGGAGAGAGACAAAAACCTTGCACTTGAAAACAACAAAGGTAACTTCAATGCGCCCATGACAATAAGCGATGCAGGTCTAGATGATATCTTCTGGTGGCTGGAACACCTCCCCACAGCCTCTAAATGCATCCACAATGAGGGGGCAGATTTAGAAATAATAAAAGATGCCTCTGGAATAGGATGGGGTGCCCTCAGGGGCACCACTTCCACCAAAGGCGGAGGAGGTGGGACTCAACATTAGCATCCACAAACTTACCGCCATAAAGCTAGGGCTGGAAGCACTGGTTCCAGAGAGCGGGGGTTAATGTAAAAATTAGAACCAACACCACATCCTTGGCTTATGTCAGAAAAATGGGCGGAGTTAAGTGAGAGGAGTGCAATAAAATTGCCAAGGAAACTTAGGAATAGTGGGAAGAATGCGACATGTGGCTAATGATAAATCACATCCGGGGTAAAGACAACATTCTAGCTGACTATTTGTCTACATATTTTTCGCAAGACTTAGAGTGGGGACTAAGTGATAGAATATTTAAGAAAGCTTGTGATATCTTCAGGAAGCCCGAAGTTGATTTGTTCGCATCCCGAGCAAACAGAATGGAACATTTTTCCTCCTTTCAGTCTTCTGGGGCCCGTGATACAATGGATTCAACTGGAACGAGTGAGGGCCATCTTGGTAACACCAGACTGGCCGTGGTATCCCTGGTACGGGGGCTTGCAACGGTGTGGGTGGAGAAGACTCAGATTCTGGAAGGCAAAAGACAACCTTTGCAACCCAGGGAAGCCATCCAACAAGGAGCGTCTGGCAACGACACCCCTGCTGGTCTTTTGGACATTCTGAAGATAGAACTGTCGTGACAGGGTTTTGACGGGAACTCCATCTCGCTTATTACACAAGCCTGTTGACCTGCTATGCGAAAGACCTACAACACCTACCTTAGGAAGTGGTACACTTTCTGTGCAGACACTGACACACCCATCCTACAACGAACTATCCAACAGGTCTGCAGCTTCCTAGCTAGACTAGGGAAGGACAAGAGTGGCTACACTGCACTAAATGTGGCTCGCTGTGCCTTGTCAGCAATATTTGGTAACGTCCAGGGCCAGCCGGTGGGCCAGCACCCATACGTCAAGCTTCTACTAAAGGGGGCTTACGAGATGAACCCTCCAGACCCTAGGTACCAAGATTTCTGGGATGTTAGGAGGGTTCTGGACCTCCTGCAAACCTGGGACAATGCTACCATCACCCTCAAGGAACAAGCCACTTTGCTCCTACTAGTTACATCGCAAAGGGGCCAAACCATTGTCAGCCTTCCATCAAAGACCTGAAAATAGGCAACAAGGTAGCCTTCAAATGACAAAACTCCTGAGATCTAACAGGTCGGGGAACCCCCTCAAAACGAGCGTCTTAAGGAAGTTTGACCAAAACCCGAGGGTGTGTGTGGTCAGATGCCTGCAAAAGAAAGGGAGAGAAAACCCTCCTGGTCAGCTTTGTCTCACCCCACCACTGCATCTCCCGGGATACTCTCAGCTGCTGGGTGATGGTGGTGCTGAAGAAGGCTGGCATTGATGTCAACCAATACAAGCTCCACTCCACCAGAGGGGCGTCTGCACAGAGGGGGTCTGCCTCAGGCATACTGAAGGTCGGAGGCAACCTCAACACCCTCATGAGGTGAGCAGGTTGACGACAAGCAGTACAGATAGACAAAGAAATAATGCCATCAAAATGTTCATGCCTTTCTTGTTTGCTGAATATAACTAACATAGTAAAAGTTGTGTTTGGTCTTTTCTGTTGGGGGATTCACCTGTTCTGAAACTCTCGTAGGTTTCCGGAAATGCTTAGGTTTCCGAGGGATAATTTTTAAATTATTTCGAGACTTACCTGTAAGTTCAGGTATAATTAAGATTATACAGAGGGAACCTAGCGGTTCAGGGAATGTACGCCCTACCCACCCTCCCTCAACTTACTCATAAACTCATCAAGTAAACATTATTAATAATTTTACAACAAACCGAATTTGGAAGTTGGGTTTTGTGTGACATATTATTTGTATTATTATTAATAATAATGAGAATAAATAGGGGGATATGGCCTACACATCCCGGCTTGTAAATTATCAGTTGTAGGCTTTCATCCCCCAACAGGCTCTTAAGGACTGACTGCGCATGCGCGACTCCACCTCTCGTATATTCCCTAATTATACCTCAACTTACAGGTAAGTCTCGAATAATTTCAAAATTATACTGCATTAGGATATCGCAATAAATCGTGATATCGACACTAAAAATCACGATTATCACCATTGTGAAAAAGTGGATGTCAATGACATCTCTAGAAACACCCCAAAGAGTTCTCTATATCTCAGTGTCCATGCTGATCAGCTGGTTTCCTCCTGTGCAGTCTGTAAACAACTTTTCATAGCCTGATACCCACTGAGCCATATGTCCCCATTGAGAGGTACTTAATTTGGCTATTACAAGTATCTCGTAAGGATGCAGGCAAATTGGCATGGGTGAGGATAGACAGTGGGGCCCAATTCTATTACCCTGTACTTTGAACACTTTTAATGTTGAGGAGGGGAGGTATCTACTCCAATTACCTATATCAGTACTTCAACTGTTGGTTTTCACTATCACCCACCATACCTTCCTCCCTAATTAACTATTAGTGATACGACATGTCTCTTCAATCTAAATCGTGCTGAAATTGAGGAACTTGTCATTGCAAAGCTCACTTCTTACTGTAATGAGTTCTCCCAGTACTTACAAACCCTCAGACTAGGCCACTCATCATTCTTTAATCTTTGCAGGTCTGAACAGCATGTGGTACACCCACTATACACTGTTGCCAACACTAATTAATTGGCCCTCCACTGCAGGTTCAAATGTCTTTGCCAAAGCCTTAAAATCTTCATTATTCTCTACCACAAGCCAATTCTAAATAATTGCTTTGCTTTGAATTTCATCCTCACTGCTATGACTGGCTTATCAGCCCACACTGGATATTAGCTGTACTGGAGGGTCTTGCCTCCAAGCTAATTTGCGGCGTTAGACTGATCACCCAGGTGATCACCAGCTGAAATGACGATGGTTGCATTCTCACCTGTACTGTCTCATTTTGAAACCAAGTAGTAGAGGATAACACGTAAATTGAAAATTCCCTGAATAAAATAAAGCTATTACTAGAGTAACAGGTCCTATATTAGCGGACAGCCCCTAATACCAGACACTCTGATATAAATCAGTAGTCAGGTTCATTAGATATGATGAAATTAGTAAATAATGACTTTAGATAATGGATACATATATATTTTCAATGATTATGACCTGAAATAACACAAAATATAGATGAGGAATATGTGGAATAGTCGTTGTTACAAGGGAAGGGGTGATAGACTTTCTGAGGCTGTGGCTGTAAACTCCATGGCTAAGCCCTTAGCAACTTTCGACTGATAAGGAGGGTCTTTCCAAATAGTTCATGTAAGTTGAATCAGTGACAACCTGTTCCTCATGACTGTAGAATGCTTATTATAACTTGGAGGTGATATACTACTACTACTACTACTACTACTAGTAGTAGTAGTAGTAGTAGTAGTAGTACTACTACTACTACTACTCTACTACTACTACTACTACTACTACTACTACTACTACTACTATTATTATTATTATTATTATTATTATTATTATTATTATTATTATTATCTTTATTATCAGTAAAAAGTGGAATGGTGACGCATTGGATAAACGCGGGCAAAACAGTCCCCAGGAACACAGTGCAGCACCTAGTTCCCTCTAACTCAATCTTAGGTATTTAATAACAAATTATCAGTTCATAACAAAGAAAACCTTTCCCTATCTCCTCGTTCTACAGCAAAGGGACAATATCCTTAGCCCTTTAATTGTTTCTAGTTCTATTACAACTTGGAGTTTGTTATATTGGTTCCTAAATTCAGCCAATCATTTGGCCGACAATGGAGCATTCAACCTTTTACTGCAACTGCAGTTGGGCCACACAGCGGGACGGGACGACACCATGCTGTCGGCCAAGTAATTGGTATATGGTTCCCTCCGGGTCCACCTGGTTTGCCAACACCCCACTTCCCTGACCCCAGTTTCCACTTCCCAACATCCTGGATCACACTGACTTTTTATCTGTGAATTCTTTTTCACAAACAGATGTTTCAACTCTCTTCTAACAATTTGCTATCTACCTTGCAATTCATACTTAGCGTGGGTCTAAAGTATATCCAATCAAACTGAACAGTGAACCACAATAAATGTATTGCAGTGAACTAGTGTAGTTTTTACAAGAAGCCACAGGTAGCAGGACAGTTGGACATGGAATCTCTGTGAAAATAATGACCAATCTCTGGCATCTTTTGGATAATGATTGCACCGTTATTTTGACATTTTCTTTTTCTGTTGTTAATCAAGTATGGGATGAACACATACACTGTTTGCCATATATATGCAATTTATAGCAATTTCTCTACTCTTAGTATTTACACCATTTGCTCCATGATTTATAAGGTTTCATATATGGGGGTGGACAACTGACTGCCATTCGAATTTGCAATTCACCTAAGCATATCAAAAGTGTTAAAGTAATGCAGGCACAGCTGGGTGAAGCATATTTTTTAACTGAGCAATATGAGGACTACTTGCAAACTTAGTCTTAAGTTGATAACATTTGATAACATTGTACGTCAGAACCTTTACAACAATTAAACAGTGATCATGATAAAAGTGTTCATTTTTGTCGAGTTCTGTATTACCATGAAACCTTTCCTCTTACTGTAAAATTTAGAATGAGATTTCTTTGGGATCGTAATTATCAGCCTTTGATCGGTTCCATCTATGTAGTGCTGCCCTTGATGACCAGCTGGTTTCATTCACAGTTGTAAAGTAATCTGTAAACAACCTCCTTTAGTAGTGTGTAGCTTTTGAGCCCAATGTCTCCCATGAGAGGAGCTTAATTTGGCTATTACCCAGAGTCAATTAGAACACAATTGGCACTGGGTGGGGCAGGCTGCTGATGGGGTGTAGAAAGGGATGTGGTGTGATGGAGTAGAATGAGTAAACCATAGGAGACACTTTTAGTACAGCAATATAAAAGTACTGCAGTTTAGAATGTAGTGGAAATGAATCCTCACAGATTATCAATGGTCATTTGTGATCCCCCCTGGTCCTTGCTATTCAACTGTCATTCCTCAGTGGGTGTCCTGTGGACCAGCCCCAGTCATTGTCAGTGGGTGCCCCATGAACAAGTCTCTGTAGGTGTCCTGTTGACCACCCTCAGTGTGTATTCTGTAGAGCGCTCTCAGTCTCTGTCCAGTGGACCAGCCTCGGTGGGTGTTCTGTGGACCACTCTCAATGGGTGTCCCGTGGACCACCCTTGATAGGTGTCCTGTGGACCTCCCTCGGTGGGTATCCTGTGACCAGCCTCAGTGGGTTTCCGTTTGACCAGCCTCAGTGGGAGTCCCATGGACCACTCTCAGTGGGTGTCCCATGAACCACTCTCAGTGGGTGTCCCATGAACTAGTCTCAGTGGATGGCTTGTGAACAAGTCTCAATGGGTGTCACGCAAAAAAGGTTTCATTGGTTGTCCTGTGAACCACTGTGAGTGTGTATCAGCCATGTGCATACAAGCTGAGGCCCCACCACACAATTTGTACAGAGAATCACAGCTTTTCTCATAAAATGGGACCCAGGCTAACGAGTGGTATTTGTTATTATTGCAGAGTAGAAATTGTATAATAAGGGAGCTACTTGTTTATCTGGGGATGTGATTGTGTGTGATCTCAGGCATGCTTGTGTTGTTGAAAAGGTGTTTTTGTTTACTAAATCAAGCTGATGTTATGTAAATATTGCAGATATTCACATTGGGGAGTCGCTGCAAATTGATATCAGACAGGTTTGATTTTTACAGAACAATATCCTGCAACTTAAGGTTGTTGTTAGACTGCTGTGTTGTTATCAAATCATATTGTCATATACACTTTAATAATGCCATAAATCGTAACATATGATTGTATTAATGCATATTAAATGAGGCATTAATACATATAACTCTAAATGAGCATTCACGGTCCACTGACCACCAGCTATGTGAATATATATAATGTAAAGGACCAAAGCATCTGGTCCCATGGTTCACTGAACACTATACACAAACAATAGGCTATAGAGGTGACAGCGTCATGAATTTCCGGTGACGGTTACACTGTCTCCCGGACGTCCTAGCCCAGACATTGGACATGTCCCAGATGCACCCGGATGAGACGCTTTTTATGGTCTTTATCCGATGTCAAAAGACTTATTATTAAGGTACCTAGCCCTCCAAGAGTGTTTTCAGCGTTCAGAGTGCCACAGACATGGAAATCAAAGCTGCGTGGTCAGCAGGTAGCTGATACTTTCAGCTACCAGCATGTGAAGTTACAAAGCTCTAGACACACAAACAACCGAGATACAGGCGTCTGAAGATGCAGTATCGAGCAGGACAGTGGGGGCGGTGGTAGGCTCATGGGGGCATCCTATGCACCCCCATGGACATGAAAGACTCAGCACTAATGGTCAAAGGCAGTGGCAGATGCCACTGGCTCCATCTAGTCTGGGAGAGCAAGCCATGGGTTGGCTACTTATACCCAGACTACAGCCTCCATGAAGGCAGTATCCAGAGAACCACCTCAGTGACAACATCTCCAGTCCAGCTCTCCTGCAGCCTGCTATGCATCTGCCAAAAGAACTTTGCTGGGTTAGACTATGTCAGACAGGCATAGGACTACACCCCACTTGTGGCCAGAGGCTATCTTCTTCCATCTATCTACAAGAGGGTAAAGTTACACATTTATATTATCCCTCTAGCAGCAGGCCAGGAGCTAGGTTGTGGGAACCCACTTAGAACCTATATTGGACAAGGTATTATTACTATTACATATAGGAGTGGAACACTTACTTATACCCATATTATATTTACTGTGTGTGTGAATTACCTGCGTATTAAGATTTCTATTACTTATACATAAATATTGCCTAAACCTTGACTAAACCAGTGATAACTGGAATACACATAATAAGAGCTTGATATCCTTACCTACTATAGCCATTAGTCATATGATATTTCTCATATGACAACTTGATCATACACATATCTCTAGTATGACAATATGTCATAGCGTGTTATTGTTTATACAGCAGAAGATGATCACCCACCCAATCTCTATCAGTGTAACGTCTCAGACCCAGGTTTGGAGTAAATGTAAACAGAACTATAGGTGAAAACACTCCCTGTTCTTACAAGCAGCCCCTCAAACCTCATGTTTACAATTTTGAATCTCATGTTTACAATTTAAGACTGTCATTAGCCTATACCTTAGACATTGCTTGGGGGAGATTGCATGGGAATCAACGTAGTGGAGCCTCCATGATAAGACCCACTATAAAGGTCTTCAGATTTCCACATTAAGATGTCCACAATGAAATCCAGTGTACCAGATTTATGATACCTTGAACTTTAAATATATGAAATACATATATCTCATCCCACAAGTCAGCATCTACAATGGGCAAATTCTGCCACCATATTTTGTAAAAGATTTAGATTTCCTGTCATAGATCTCTGTTCAGAAATAACATAGAAGAGTATCCATTAAGTCGGTTTGTTGGGCATACTCTGTAGATCCCTCATCATTGCAGCCAGTGGGCATTATGTTACTGAGTAGTGAGTGAGAGTAGGCAGGGTGAAATGGAGGGTTGGCCAATCTAATTCCTATTTTTCCACTTGGCTAGGCTCTATGAGTGGGACAAAGAGGGACTCACTGTTCTGAGCTACTACCAATGACACTTTGATTACCTGAACCCTACTCCCCACGCAACTAAATCAATCAGAACAGAATCGAAATTCTCGAAGTATCTATTATATTGAACACATGCCCTAAGTTTGTTTAATTACCTTCCAAGTCTTTTAAGTACCCTGTCGACAATTGCTGTTGGATACTATCAAAGAGGCGTGGGGTGGATGATAGTATATTGAGGGAAACAAAAATGCCCCCTTCACTGTTGCAGAAAAAGACTGAGAACCCAGTCGAGAAAAAGCAAATGGTATCTACTACGTGCCACTAGAGCTGTGCATGTATAAAAGCTGTTAGGGAGTAATAGCTTCACCTCTGCTAATCATTTCCTTCATGTCTACCTGCCTGCTAGGTTATCTATTATCAACCTCTCTCAGATTCTTGGCAACATATAGCATAGAGGAGATTATATCCTATGATAAAACATTAAAAATTCACTGGGGAAAATTTAATAGTCATTGGTCTCGCAGAAGATTTGAGTACCTTCTTTCTGATGTGTATACAATATGGCTGAGCAAGAATTCATGAAGCAGGTTATCACAACCCTAACCCTAACTCAGCCATTCTGAATACCTGGACATCCCTTGTCCTGCAGCAACTCTTAATCACTTTTTTCCCATAACAAAGTGTGAGAGAAACTAAATATATAGGGGTAAATACTTTGAATGTCTTCACACTCCATAATGCCTTAGTGACAGTGCCGTTGGACCAACAGCAGTGGAACCAGCGTTAAAAAGTTGATATATCTGATAGTTGAGGCTCAAAAACTAATTCTCTAGCTACATTCCACACTACTTACCTATATCTTCCCCATCCCCTCTCTCTCTGCCACCATCCCATGATCTTAACTATAATCATCTGACAATAGAGGGATAGAGGAGGACATGTGATATGACATGTTATGTCAGGTCGGAGGCAGGCCGTTCCGTCATGGTGGGTTAGGTGAATGACGTGGCGGTAACGTACGACATGGTGTCTGACGTCACTCAGGTGACTGTTTTCAATGGCAGGCCCCCTGGGGGAGAGCTGTTGTCACATTCATAATTCATCCTGCAGAGGGCAGTGCTCATATGTCAACTGCTGTCACCAGGTGTACTTTGGGAGGGCAGGGGCAGAGGCCAGGGGTCGATGGGGGGTGAGTATGGGGAATGGTAGGGGAAAGCAGCAGATGTTGATGCAGGGGGGACTAGTCATACATGTGATGGGCATGGTGATAGATGTGTAGGGGCTTGTGGAGCGTTATATATAGTGTTTGCTCCCTATTCGAGAGGGCAGATCGATCGGTGCGGTTACCACCGGTAGGAGCAGAGGTCGCTTCGATCTCTGGTCACTATGGGGTGGTGGCAGCACTAGTCTTCGCTGCTCCAGTCCCTACCTGGGACCGCATAGGAGCTCAGTTGGTTTCTGGCTGTGGCCAGGACAACACCTGAAGAGAACCGAGCTATATTCATAGCACCACTTCGAACATATGTAACTAACCCAAGCTAACTTGTCTGGTTTTACTTGATATTGACATATCTCGAACTAAACCGAAGTTATACAAAATCTCGAACCATAACACTGGTGCCATGACCAGTCTTGGTTTTAGTGCGCACCCCTGGAGGTCGAACCGAACCATGACGGATCAACCCAAGGAGACTTGGGGTTCGACAGTGGTGAGTCTGCTGAATCTGACTTCAGCAACTTAGGTTCTGAAGTGAAGGCGCCACCATTTACGGTTGATATAGGCAGAGGCCTTACTATCGAAACCAAAGATGGTTACACAACATTCGCCTATTCCCTGACAGAAAAGTTAGTTCGAACTCCTAAGTTGACAACTACCCATATACAATTGACTTTGAATCCGAAGAAATTAGATTTAGCAGAACCGACCACTTTGGATCAAAGAACTCAAAGTCCCATCATGATGATGAACACTTCGCTTCGAAGACATGTAGCTACTACTACTAGTACTGCTACAGCTACACCAATCACAGACAGGAAGTCCCTAGAAGGCTTAAGTACATCTTTATTTGACATAGGTAGAAGTCAAGGCCAAGGATTGACTGCTAAAGAGTACTTGAGACAGCAAGCAATCAACTGAGATGAGATGATGAGACGTGACCAACAAAAGAAGTGGGAAAATTCCGAACCCAAAGTATTGTGCCTACGGAATCTTGGAAAAACAATGCGAGAAATACGAAAATGATTAAAAGATTCTATTTTTACTCTGAACAATCTGGAATAGAATGTAGAAAATAAGGAGGTTAGAAACAGATCTCTGGAAAAAGAGCACCAAGTTATCCAAAAGAAGCTCGAATTGACTAAAGCTGAATTGGAAAATGAGAAACTCAGACTTGAGATCGAATATGAACAATGGGAAGCCGATCAAGAAGATAAACGCAACCAATTGTTAGTCGAGGAAGGTAGGATCAGAGAAAACATCGATCTTCGGAGGACCGAAAATGAAAAATTAATACAGATCCGAAATGCAATGATTGAAGACAATAAACAATTAATGCTGGAAATAAAAGACAACAATGAAGACTTGTTAACCCACCAGCAGGAACTGTGCCTACAGATAGCTCAGCTAACAAAGAAAAAGAATGCTCTAGACTGTAACAGGTTTGGAGAATACAGTGCCACCACCGCAGCTGACCACAAAATGTCAACTAATAACTGATGACTAATTTCGAACAATAATAATGTCCATATTGATGGCGAGGAAAATTCTTTCCATACTGATACCACCCCAACTACATGTAGTGACATAGCTGACGATTCAGATCTAGATGAATTCGAGGAACAGAATGAAATACCTTCCAATCAAACCTTTGTCAAAGGCATGGCACCAATGACAACTTCGACACCTGCGGAAGCCCTGGTGAGGCAAAGACTACCTGACTATGACCCATTCATCAATGATAATGCTAGGGCGAACATTACCGGTGACGTTATCTATCAACCTGGACATAAATCTGATGGGGGTGGAGATAAGAAACTGAGATTTAGTGTCGGAGATGTTCCTTTGGGAACCTACACTGATGAGAATGGTGGATCCTATCAGGGTTTCGGACATAGTTCGTACCAATGAGGACGGATCTTTTGACATCTCGTATGAAGACGACTCCTCTCCTCGTGATCTAGGAGCAGGAAATGATCAGAGTCAAGGTGCCATAGCAGGTACTTCGGGTAATGCCAGGGGAGCTCCAAGGCCCAACAGTGGAACAACAGGTGCTGCTGGAGGATCTGCTGGAAACAGGAGGCGATCTAGAGCCACCCTTGATAACTTGCTGAATTGGTCTTTGAACACTTCCGGGTGTGCTCACAACGAGGAAATGATTCGGGATTGGAGCGTTAGCCAAGTGGGTAAGCTGCTCGAAGAGTTGCCATCATTCCCAAGTCCTATGACAGCACTACCACATGGAAGGAATGGTTTTCAAACTTCACCAACGACATGTGTTTTAAAGCATGGTCCCCTGAAGAATCACTGCCACACCTGGTCAGATGTTTGAAGGCTGGACCAGGGAAAATAGCAATGGTTAAATGGAATGAAGTCTACAATGAACGTGGTACATTCACAGATTTAGTAGAATTTGCAAGTGTACTTCTGTACAACTTGGTGACATAGGACCCTATGATGGTTTTCAAGAAACAAACCCAAAAGCCTAACGAGACTTTAAGGGCTTTCGGATTCGAGCTGCAGACCTTACTACACAAGGCCTGTCCCAATGTTGGTCTGAATGAGGAATACTTCATTAACGACCTACTACCTCAGTTCATACAAGGACTCAGGGATGAGGAACAGCAGCAGGCCGCCCTCGCCACTTGGAAAGGGAAAAATGCAGGGCTGACCGACCTCATAGAGGGAATACATGATTTTAATAAAGTTTGAACCTTGATGGCGGGTAAAATCCCCATGAAGGCAGCAGCCACTGCTATGGCCTCGACAGCTCCGGTGTCCTCCATGCATCAGGCTGATGGGGGTGACTCCGATATCGAGGTGATTGAGATCAAAGAGGAAGATGGAAGCATCTCTGCTGTACAATTTAAACGAGACATGAAGAGGAAATATATACCTCGACGAATGTTCAATAAGAAGACTCCTAGTCGGGACATCAGACCCAAGGCTGAGCCCACTCCCACGGAGGGAATGAACTCTCGAGGTCTAAGGTCCTCTTCGATACCTACTCCGACAACATCCAATACCACTACTTCTGTAGCCACCCCAGCGCAGATGGATGTTACCAAAATGTTGGAAGAAATGATCAAACCTTTTACTAAAGCTATGACCATGAGACGGCCTCGACAGAGGGTAGACCGGTCTCGGTTAAGATGCTATAGATGTCAGGAAATAGGCCACTACGCCCATGAATGCACTGCCCCGAAGCCCGTATTCGCCCGTGTTACGGCTGTTCGGGAAGGTGAGGGCAAAACAGGGAATGAGGAAAACTAGAGGGGGTCACATTAAGGGCAAACGATGTGATCCCTGAAAGGAATACCGGAAACAGCAAGATCGAACTATTCAACGAGCCAATATCTCCTGGGAGTCTTGTAAGTGAGAAGGATCCTCTCACTCCAGTCAGGGCTGGGAGCTTTAATGTGATGGCGGGTCAGGGGATCCGAAGCCGGAGGGAGAAATCCTGCATCAAAGACAGGGAAGGGTGGGTCAGAGAGCTGGCCCGGGTGAGAGCGACACACCTTCCCCCAGATCATCCATGTGTAGCTTTTTTGAAAGACTTTGGATGGGAGCTTGGTGACTCGGAGGAGCAGGTTCGGTATGCTGAGAATCCTTCCCCTCTAGGAGGGAAAGATGGTACGTTACTGTATCGGTGAAGGAACAGGTCGGGGAATTCTTGATAGATACTGGTGCCAGCCATTCGTGTATCTCCAAGAAGTTCTTCGAACTGATGTCGGGCAAGCCTGATGCACTCCCTGTAGGTGTAAATGCTTGCATGGCGGACGGTAGCCGGATGCAGACTTTTGGTAAAACCTTCATACAGATCAGAATGGGCGGACATGACTTCGTCATGTGCCCCACCATTGCCGAAATAAGCGACGATGGGATAATTGGACTGGACTAGTTTGTATGGTGCGGTGTTGGATCCCCCACCATGCGAAATCTGTTGTGTACTAAGACACGTGTCCTCTGTAGCGACTGTGGTACAGACTGTGAAGATTCCTCCGGGAACTACCTGCGACATGTTGTGTTCCTTGAACTCTAAGTTCAGGGGGGCCAATGTGGTGTTCGAACCCAACCCGGAAAGGTTTTGTTCTCTAAGATTGGAATCTGTCGACACTTTAGTTGGCACTGGGGCTTGGGCGGTCATTCTCATGACCAACCGAGGCCATGATCTTATTTATTTACATAAAGATGAACAGGTAGGGCAAATGTCCCTCACTGAGTGTATATCCGAATTCCACTTTGAAAGTGAGATTGACCCGAATCCAGTAAGGAAACTGAGCGATGAACTTGACAAGCTGGTTGACGATTCCTTGTTGACCAATGCTGATGAGAAAAGAAGGCTTCGAAATCTGTTAACAACCTACTTCCACGCCTTTGGCGAGGATGGAGGTCCAGTGGGTAGAACCGATAAAGTTCTACATGCCATTGACACTGGGGATGCTAAACCCTTTAAGATTCCATATCGGAGGTTACCTCTGAAAAAGAAACTCGAAGCAGAAAAGCAGATTCTTAACCAATTGAAGCAGGGGGTTATTTAACCTAGTACTAGCCCTTGGTCTAGTCCCGTTTGTATGACTACGAAGAAAGACGGAACCATAAGGTTCTGTGTGGACTACCGAAAACTTAATGGGTTAACCAAAAAGAGTTCTTATCCTTTACCTCGGATTGACTCCCTTGGGGGGGGGACAAGTATTTTTGCACCCTGGACTTGCAGTCCGGATATTGGCAGATTGGAATGAAACCCGAAGATATGAAAAACCAGCTTTTTCGAGCCATATGGGATTATTTCCCTTTGGGTTATGCAATGCGCCGGCTACATTCAAAGCCATGATGGAAACCATGTTGAATGACCTATTATGGGAACGTTGCCTGGTGTATCTTAACGACGTAGTCATGTTTGGAAATTTGTTTGAGGATTGTGCCAACAACCTCGAATTGGTCTTGAAATGGATTCAAGCCAATGGATTGAAGCTTAAACCTAAGAAGTGTAATTTGTTTAAAACATCCATTACCTACTTAGGTAGAATAATAACGCCTGACGGCATTCTTGCCGACCCCGAGAAACTTCAATCAGTTTCAGAATGGGCTAAGCCTGAGAATGCCAGGGAGATTCGCTCTTTCCTGGGCTTCTGCTCATACTATAGAGACTTTATCCCGAATTACTCCAAAGTGAGCTACCCTTTGCAAATACTTGCGCATTGGACTCTGGGACGGGTTAAAGAATGTTTCCCATGGGGTGACGAGCAAGACAAGGCTTTTCAAGCTATAAAAGACTTGTTTGCAAATACGCCAGTGTTGAAATACCCAACCTCGGATGGGCATTACATCCACGATACAGATGCCAGCAATGATAGCATAGGGGCGGCCCTGTCTCAGGTCCAAGACGGAGTCGAAGTTCCTCTTGCTTTTGCAAGTAATACTTTGAGTTCTTTGCATTCGATGAAAAATGAATGAAAAGAAGTCTAAGTAGACTGGAACTAGAAAAGACTAAGAGAATCACTGTGAATCTAAAACCTGATTACAAGGAAAATGTCTCGCCAGGACACAGGAGTAGGGGTAGGAAGAGGACTCCTGGGTTGAAAAAGAAAAATCGAGTAGGGGAGAGACGCAGCCCACAACTTGCCATTAGTCCTGGTACACAACAAGTGTATATGTCCTGTACTGTGTAATGTTATTTGTTTCTGAAAGTTGAGATACTCGAAGTAGGGCCGGATGCACCTAAGTACCCCATTCATGGTTCCCGTGGGTGACAGAGAGCTAGGCTGACATGCACATAAGATACTGCATGTATTTCTGTTGAACTGTTGATATGAACAGTGCAGGTACACACCAACGCAATGACCAAACGGAGTCGTCGAGAGTTGTTGTGTACCCATTTTCGCCCATAGCACGCATCCCGATTTGAGCGAGACGGACATGCTTCTGGCGAGTGGATATTTCCAGTCGTGCTAAATACAATACTTCTGCTGAGGCGGTGAATCGGAAACCTATCGAAGTAGGGCAAGGTAGCTCCGACTGCTCTTGGGCCCGTTATAATGGCCCACAGCCAGGTAACGGCGACCTTAAACGCCGAACCCGATGGACACCCCGTCCCAGTCAGGAATCCGAGGAAGCAATGGACACTTCGGAGGTCCTTGCTTTAACAACGATGTCCACCGATGGCTCTACGCCAGCCCCACAGACTTCCGAAGGACCAAGTCATCGTTCCGAAGTTATTTTGAACGTAGGAACAGACTCCCGAGTGGAGGTAGTCATGCCCGAACTGGCTGACGCCATCCTCGAAGTGCCAGTCACTGTCCCCGGACTAGACACAGCTCTGAGAGGATGGATCAATGTCACGAAGGGGTACATCCGTACCGCTTCGGGATTTCTCCACGGATGCTCGAAGGCAAAGGGTTGCCACCTGACTGCATTGCTACGGACTTGCAGATGCGATTGGTTAAAGGTGTCTCCGATAACCAAATAGACGACATCAGTAGAGATATATACTGGTGTGAATACTTCAGCCTAGCTGAGGCCATGTGCGGCTCTGACGCACTGACCCAAGTAGTCGACGAGATTGCGGAGGACGAGCGGATTCGAATGTCCCTCAAAACACATCTGCTTTACGGAGTTAAGCCAATAGACGAGCGACTGCCCAGCATTTACCGCTGGGGGCAGAAGCAACCTCCGATTCAAATTCCAGAACGCACCTATGCATACCAAATGGCCAGTTGGCCAGTTCGACCATCCGAATACAGACTGTTGGATGATGAAGAACTGGTGAAAGAGGACACCCGAATGGCAAAGGAGTCTGAGATGGCACACCTAAATCTGCCTTTGAAATTGCTGATGAAACAGCAAATGAAGATTAGACCATCTAAGTCACTGAACCCCAGGTCTGGACCAAATGTGACCAGATGGGGGAAAACCTGCATCCAGGGGGGAAATGGCTTGCGCTATTGAAACTTCAGATAAATAACTGATTTACTCCCGGTATTTTCTTTTCTAAGTTGGAGTATTTAACCTAGATCCTGACGGATGCAGTGATGGCCTTGATGACCAGACTGATGCAGCCTCAATGAAATACATCTTCCCATCTTCATCAGGGCAAAACATAACAGCAATGCGGTTTGCCACTGCCAAGTTCAACCTACACGCTGAATGGATATGCAGACAAGCAGTGATATGAATACGAAGACACTTGAAGTCTAACTATTATTATACAGATGGACCCACTACACTGGTGGGCCATCTTTAACTATATCATTATTATTATATATTACTGTTTAATGGATGGGTTCGAACTTGCCCACATTGTATTACACCTATACATCTATGTTTAATTACTTCGAAAAGTTACTTCTACTATTTAACTATGCATAAATGAGTTGATCTCTTAATATATATGTGTATGACATTAAAATACAGTATTATGTACCTTCGATCTGTAACCCAAATCTTAAGGTTTGGTATCTCCCTACAGAACTATATTCATATATCTCTATGTCACTCCGAAGTTCACCATCTGTGTTCAAATATAAAACATATTCAGATTAGTGTGTAAATAGAAACCTTTTTTTTTATTTTGATATCATTGTATCAAACTAAAATCAATTTGACGAGCTGACTAAAAAAATCTAATAAGGTAGCTCATACTTGAAATTTTTCTTTTTCAGGTAAAAGTGTATATAGGTATTGTAATCTCATAATACTTGTTTAAAACCATGTACTTGTAACATGTTTAATATGATAGTTGTTCTTTCAAAATACTGTTGTATAATCTAACTTAACCTTACCTCGAAGCTAAAGTGTACCTTACTTCGAAGTAGTATATTTACTACTAAGTTTGTTACTTCACTGGTTCATAGTGTTACATACTTAATATATATTTTTGCTCCACTATATCATTGTGTAAATACTATTGTAGTTTTTAGAATATTTCCTACGTGTTTTCTACCCTAGTCATAGCCGATGGTTGTAGTGTAGGGGTTCGTGGAGCATCTTATATGGTTTCAGCTCCCTATTCGAGAGGGCAGGTCAGTCGGTGCGGTTACCACCGGTAGGACCAGAGGTCGCTTTGATCTCTTGCCGCTATGGGATGGTGGCAGCGGTGGTTGTTGCTGCTCCAGTCCCTACCTGGAACCGCATAGAGAGTTCAGTCTGGCTATGGCCAGAGCAACACCTGCTGAACACAGAGCTCTCCTTATAGCACTACTTCAAACTCATGTGACTCTTGAATAAATATGTGTCGGTTGCACTAACCCAAGCTAACTTGTCTGGTTTTGCTTGATATTAACATATCTCAAACTCAACCGAAGTTATATAAGAACTCAAACCATTACACTATTAAGCACATTTCCACAAAAACCATTACACAATAAAACTGACTCTATTACTTCTCCTCCATATTGTCACACTGTTCCACAGCAGCAGATTAACAGTTACACAATAAAAACTGTTGATGCTGTTTTTCCTAAGTGAAGCTGTTTAGATCCGGTGACAACAGAGGTACTGTATCTAAAATATCTGGGAAAATGGGAGGTGGGATCCTGTAACATAAAATGTACCACACCATATAGTCTATTTGACAGATTGTATGGATACTACCACAGTACTATTATGATCCTAGACCTCTATGACTTTCATAATGACCTACTTCCATACTCCCATGCAGATACAATGTCATGTCCTTATGGGACATATGCTACTGAAATAGTTGGGGCCCGGGCCTTGGTCAATGTGTGTTTTACTTAATCTCAGACTGAAATTATTGATGACAATTTCAAAAATGATCTGGAGAAACCTTTCTTTCCTTTCTAACTCAGCTTTTAAGTACGGTCGGGTAGGAAACCTTCATTGACCATAGGAACAGTGAATGGATTTTACTCAATCGAATAAACCTATTCGACCTCAAATAATTGGCTTCTATTACTGTGTATTCTCCTTGCTCCCCCTTCCTCCCTGTATCCCTCCCACCCTGCCTCCCTCCCTCATCAATGCTGAATGACACACCAAACATCCAAACTATTAAGCACTCCTTAACTCTCTGCACATCTTCCTAGCTTTAGTGGATACAGGTCTACACAGTCATGCCTCACAGCCATATCTCTTAGTAGCTGTAATGGGTGATCTCAGTCTGGCATTGTCTTAACAATTGTGTCTGTTTAATATTTGCTGTCTAACCTGATAGTAGATTCGATTTCCTTTTCTTTTCTATGTTCCATCTGCTGCTTATAGTCAGATTTGTAGGGAGTGACAGTGAATTTGAAAAGGCAAAGAAAGGAAAGAAATATGCAAAAGATCAAGAAAATGTATCCAATCTTGTCACTACTATACTGTATATGCATATGCCACTCCTGAATATATTATTCCATATATCACAAGAATACAATCCAACCAAAAGTGGAAACAAAAGAAGTGCAGACTGGGATGTTCACAGGTCAGTTAGGGGGTAGTAATCTGAACATCTTCACGTCTACTGCTTAACAAGTTGGTCCCCTTACACAGACCCGCCAAAGAGCTAATGGAATAACCATGCTGTAGTTGGGGGAAGTGAGTAGTTGGTCTTGATTTTATGAAACAAAATACCATAATTGAAATCACTCGCATGAATTGAAATTGAAGTACTGCATTCCCAACCGTAGCCGTCTACCCTATTTTTTTACAACACCACATTCTTCTCCATTCAACTACCACTGTGTACGTTACACAGACCTTCACTTCTCTCACATTGTTCAGGATGGCATTTCTCAATAGGCCTACTATTGATTATCACTATTAGGAAATACCATCCAGCTCCACTCAAATCTCTATAGATAGATAAGATATATCCCAACTTAATCTTCATCTATATCACATTCTTACATACCATTTCACATTTTCATACCCACTGCCTTTTAAAATCTCATCTGTCTCCCTCATTCACCACTTTGGCTCCATAGCCATGAATGTCCCCTCTTCTGTCTATCATTGTCCCACCGCCTTCCCTTTATTACTTTTTGCTTAAGGATGAACCCATCTTATACAAACAAGGGTCAGTTGTAATCCACTTGTTGAGGAACAGGCAATCATGGCAAACCATATACCAAGACCTCCCTGTTTACAGACTCATCATCCACCCTCCCATCCAGTCACATGCGGTACATGGTGGCCGCTCTCTCCCTAATTCAAACAGCCGCTTATCAGTCCATGCCTACCTCGACTGAAGATGAAGCAGACTCATTTTGTCTAAGATGCTGGATGTTGATGGGCTTAAATACAGTCCTAATTAGTGGCTGGGGATATTAGGTTTCAAAGGATGAGATTGTGGTGATATTGATTCTCAGGGACAACTGCCAAAGGAACAGAGCCAAGTTTCTGCTCCGAATTGGTGATATCATCTTAATAAGAGAGAGACTTGAGAAATGGGCCATGGTCATTCATACAGGTCAGGCCCATAGCATTAGATACTTGTGATGAGTGCATAATGTGTTTTTCCTACTTTATACTCAAATTGGGATTTCTTTAGTTTATGGCTGATTTCATGGCAACTGAAATCATAGGTTTTTATGATGACTTGACCGATTGTATTTTCTGCATCCTGGTGAAGTTATTAGTGGTATATCTTATCTATTTCTTGCCAGTTTGCATTTCTGTAGCATCTGGTGAGGAAGAACGACATATAGCACAACAATGGAAAAAATGTACCCTTTGCACATCCTGCATGAACCTACAATTAGTTCTCTGTAAAAGCTGAACTCAGCATACATTGCTTAACAGGGTGGAAAGTCTTTGAATAGACCTGAGGAGCCATTCCCAGACTCATGGATTCAGCTTCCAAGGCACACAGGCTTTTGAAGTTTTTATGGTCTCTAATGCTATTGGATGAGCGGCGGTCACAAAGACTCACACTCTCCAAGTCACATGCCTGATTTAACAGCAACTCAATTAGCAAACTCTCTAGATTCCTGATTGGCATGACACATTACTGCCCATCACTGCATAAATGTTTGGATTTAAACTAAATTTACATTGCTTGAAGTTACTCTGAATTCTCATAAGTTCACTTTTCATACAATGTAGGGTGAAAAGAGCAGAGTTTCAATAAGGTAATAAATAGGTTCACTAGGTTCTTTATACTTGAATAATTTGCTAGAAATCTAGTACATACCTAGCATGCTGATGAATGATCACAGGGACATAGATTAGGGCCGACCTGCATCATCTGGACAGAGTTTTGAAATAGTTCTGACGGATGTAGAGTGACCAAAAAGAAAACGAATCACCTTGTTTTTTTTTGCTTCACTGTTGTGTTGGCAAAACCTACTTGCTAACAGATGTGGTTCAGGAATGGTTCCCGATTCAGAAAGGAATTCCTGGATAAAAACCTATTCCCAGGTACTTCCTTCTTTCACTTGAGTAGCCTCAAGAGGTGCACCTCCTCTGGAAGACAGTTACGTGTGACTGCCCATGGAAGTGGCATCACCGTTTGAACCATTGGAACGTAACTACTTCAGGAGGCTATTGCGAAAAGAATCGGAATCAGATTCTCACTGACGCAACTCACCTTCCAGTTCCTGGCTGTTCTGCTGCTCAGAACAAACTTCTTACCTTACACTCAGAATTAATCCTCTTAATGTGAGTCATACTGGAAAGCATTCCCCCATTCATGAAAACTTAAGAATCAATTCTATAACCTATTACCTTGCTGCAAAACAGGGGAGAAGTCATTGCTTGGGGGTAGTCAGTTCCCATTTGGGAATAGCACCTCCGACAGAATTGAATTCCTGTCCTTTCGCAACACCCTCCTGGGGTACAATGTGTGAAGTGCTTCTGAACAGTCAAGTTAAGTTAGGAAATTCGATTGCCAAGTTAAAGACCTAAAGAAAGTCCATCCCATTGTAATATATTGGTGTATTCAAAGTTATATCACGACCTCTGTGATTTTGGGTGCTTTTTCAGGATATTCCCATTCTGATACCGGTTGATATTGCAGGTCCTAGGAGTGCTGATATCCAGGATATCAGCACTCCCTGTCCATGTCACATGTCACATGTCCTAACATGTCACATTTTACATGTTAAAAACCCACAAAATTTACATGGCCAGGATAGGGGTCTCCTCATCCCTAGTCCTACTCCTTATGCATTGCACCACAGGGACTGACGAGAAATGCTTGGTTAGAACCAGGTCTTGATATGATACAAAGCCCGGGGAGGCGACGAATGCGGCCTTTCCACTGCCATAACCGCGAGATGCATTCAAAGCAAGGCAAGCCGAGACGGGCGCTGAGGGGTGAGACGCAGTGGTCTAGTGGTAAGCGCATAGCGCTCAGCCGTTAGAGGTAGGTGGGACGAGTCCCGGTCTGGGTACGCCGTGTGTCCTCTCCCATAACCGCTTGACGCGGGACGCATTCAAAGCAAACCAAGCAGAAATGTGTGTGCGGCCCGGTGGTTAATGATTAGAATAAGGTAAGAATAGCATTATAATTATAGAGGACTGCGGGACACATTCAGACCAAACGGCTGCTAGGCGCTGAGCTGTGTGTACCGGTGGTCTATTGGTTAGAATGTCCGCACTCTCGCCAACCAAGAGGCTGCTGGGCGCTGAGGTGTGTGTACCGATCGTGTTTTGCTTCAACTTTATTTATTGATATTCTATTGATTATTTATTGATTTTTTCTTGATTAATCGTGTAATAAAGACAGTAAAGAATGGGCTAATGGGCACCTCATTCAATGTATCGTAGGATATCGTAACGATTTACTGTTAGCCCATTCATTACTCTCTTACTGACATGTTTATTTGACAAGTTATTTTGTAAAAGGGCAACAATTAAAAAGAAAAAAGAATATGGTTGGATACAGATGGTAGAATCAACACAAATGCACTGTATGGGAGAAATCTATACTTTACAATGCCCCCCACGTACCTCCATGACAATGCGATCTGGTTTGAGATATGTCAGCACCACTTGACAGGGGTATAATAGCCTGCCACATTCCTGTCTGCAACAGACACAATCTACTAAAGCCTACAGTGAAGGTTTTAGGAGATGAGCCAAATGTAGTCTCTGAGATTAATGAGGTCTTTAGGTTTAATGCATCCTCTCTTTTTTCAAATATAGATGAGAAAACAATAAACTTTTTTGTCACACATCTATTGCAGTCACTGGGGTGCTACCCTCAGCACAGAAGTACAGTTGATATTCCAAGTTATTATGATCATGAGTGATCATAGACACCAGGATATAAAAGCTTTTCAAGATTGTATCCCATTGGGCCATCTCAGCTGAAATAAAATAGTCTAGTTCCCAGAAGGCCTCTGCTCTTAAAGAGTTAATGACGATTATTTTCCCTGTGATGTGGATGCGGCTCATGCTTCTGGTTCAAATACACCTCTAATTAATGGCAGAGAGCATTAGGTTCTAAAGTAGCTTATTGTATTGATAAGGCATCTATTGATTACCTCCTGCTTCCATTGATATGCCATTTTTGTTTGGTTTCCATGGAAATGGAGTCAGATTGCTGCTGGGAATAGAGAGTATCATCATCTTAGGCGGGTCAGGGGGTAAGGTCAATATCGTTACTCAGAACTAAGCATCCTTATTACAGTAGTTGTCTCATTTCAGCAGATACACCTTCATTGTCAGGAGGTCATTTCTTAACACAGTACGACTGCTGTACTTTAAATCGTAGTGGCAGACCTTAAAATAAGGCCATTACAGTATCATGCATTAGTTGGTTCTAATGCCTGCACCAGTACGACTGCTCTACCAAACCTTATGTAATTATTGCATAGGTGGTGATCGTACAGAGCAGTCATAGTGCAGTGACTACGATCACCTGCACTATTCCTGGGGTTCTCAAGTCGTAGTGGTGAGATGTAGTCGTAGCACCTTAAGAAATGGCCTCCAGTGGTCCCTACTTAATATTCATATCAATTAAAGAGGGTTTGTGGGTCAATCTTATAGTGATTGCAAGGCATCCCCTTTAAGGACAAGCATCGACTGATGCCATGGTAGGCCTAACATCGACATCGATATTCAAACCTCATTATATAGAAGTTGTTTAGAAATTGAAATAGGTTTGTCATTAGACTATACTTTCTTGTTGATGCCTTAATGGCCAAGTTACTCACATAGCCTCTGCTCTTAAAGAGTTAATGATGATTTAAGTTCTATGGTAATGTAGCTAGGTTAGAACTCCTATGTACCTAGTTCTTATGCATTGAAAAGAATATAATTAAACAAAAAAGATTGGACAAAACCTATCAGTTATGTTCTTCCCTTGCATATTTTCTGAAAATAGATATGCTCCATTAATAAAATGAAGCTGCAGATGGCTGAACTTCTTAAATACCAGAGTGAGAGACATGAGAGACAAGGTCTAGGGTAGATTGACCTAAAGACAGCTACGTACCTTGAGATGTCCATGAACAATAGATTTAGCCCTGCATCATCATTGTAAACTTGGTGATGAGTATTAAACTTCAGTAATGTTGATTCAGAAGCAAACGCAATGTTATGGCTATTTATAGGAGATGGACGTCACAAGGTATGTAGCTCCAATTATTATCAAATAGGAGCAAGTAGGGTTGAGAAGCAACTCTGGCAAGTGCTTCTGAACAGTCAAGTTAAGTTAGGGAATTGGGTTGCCAAGTTAAAGACCTAAAGAAAGTCCATCCTTTTATGATGTATTGTTTTTTTCAATGCTAACATGTTTATTTGACAAGTTATCTTGAAAAAGGGCAACAATTAAAAAAAAAAGAACATGGTTGGATTACAGATGGTAGTATCAATGCAAATGCACTGTACTGGGAGAAATCTATACTTTACAATGCCCCCAATGTACCTCCAAGACAATGCGATCTGGTTTATGACATGTCAGCACCGCTTGACAGGGTTATAATAGCCTGCCACATTTCTGTCTGCAACAGACGCAATCTACTAATGCCTACAGTGAAGTTTTTAGGAGATGAGCCAAATGTAGTCTCTGAGATTAATGAGGTGTTCAGGTTTAATGCATCCTCTCTTTTTCCAAAAATAGATGAGAAAACGATAAACTTTTTTGTCACACATCTATTGCAGTTACTGGGGTGCTACCCTCAGCACAGAAGTACAGTTGATATTCCAAGTTATTATGATCATGAGTGATCATAGACACCAGGATATAAAAGCTTTTCAAGATTGTATCCCAATGGGCCATCTCAGCTAAAATAAAATAGTCTTGTTCCCAGAAGGAGACATAAGTGGGTTTTTCATTGGGGCATTACGCTATGGGAAAGACAACAAGGAAATAGGACAGGCTAGATTATAAATAACTCTCTCTGATTCATAAGAAATTAACTCACAATCCCTCATGCTGCTTCTGAGTCTTTAAACCACCAGACATAGTGTTAGGCCCGAAAATGGATATCTTAGGTAGCTCCTTTTACACCAAAATATACGCAGTAGAGGCCTTAACCCATAAGTCAATTTCTCATTTTTCCTAAGGCGCTAGAAGATGGAGGAGAACTGAAACACCAGAAACATTCCCGTGACCTTATATTTGATTCATATATAGCCATACAGGATGATAATTCACAAGGAAGTGAAAATTCTCATAAAGATTTTCACTTCCATCTAGAGTAGACATGAGTTATATGTGTAAACCTACCAGGAAACTCCCATCATTGTACAGGGCCTTTATCACTCAACCCGGAAATGAGAAAAAGTAGCTTTATCAGTCCATGGCCCTGGGCCCATGGCCACCTTAGAAGCAAATGAATTATTTTCCCTGTGATGTGGATGCGGCTCATGCTTCTGGTTCAAATACACCTCTAATTAGTGACAGAGAGCATTAGGTTCTAAAGTAGCTTATTGTAATGATAAGGCATCTATCGATTACCTCCCGCTTCCATTGATATGGCATTTTTGTTTGGTTTCCATGGAAATGGAGTCAGATTACTGCTGTGAATAGAGAGTATCATCATCTGAGGTGGGTCAGGGGGCAAGGTCAATATCGTTACTCAGAACTGAGCATCCTTATTACAGTAGTTATCTCATTTCAGCAGATACACCTTCATTGTCAGTGGTCCCTACTTAATATTCATATCAATTAAAGAGGGTTTGTGGGTCAATTTTATAGTGATTGCGAGGCATCCCCTTTAAGGACAAGCATCAACCATGGCTGATGCCATAGTAGGCCTAACATCAACATTGATAGTCGAACCTCATTAGATAGAAGTTGTTTAGAAATTGCAAATAGGTTTGTCATTAGACTATACTTTCTTGTTGATGCCTTCATGGTCAAGTAACTCACATAGACTCTGCTCTTAAAGAGTTAATGACGATTTATGTTCTGTGGTAATGTAGCTAGGTTAGAACTCCTATGTACCTAGTTCTTATGCATTGAAAAGAATATAATTAAACAAAAAGGATTGGACAAAACCTATCAGTTATGTTCTTCCCTTGCATCTTTTCTGAAAATAGATATGCTCCATTAATAAAATGAAGCTGCAGATGGCTGAACTTCTTAAATACCAGAGTGAGAGATATATACACATCCCTCTGAAAGGTCTAGGGTAGATTGACCTAAAGACAGCTACGTACCTTGAGATGTCCATGAACAATAGATTTAGCCCTGCATCATCATTGTAAACTTGGTGATGAGTATTAAACTTCAGTAATGTTGATTCAGTAGCATACCCATTGTTATGGCTATTCATTGGAGATGGACGTCACAAGGTATGTAGCTCCGATTATTATCAAATAGGAGCAAGTAGAGTTGAGAGGCAACTCTGGCAAGAAATTTAAGCTCTTGATTCTTAATGAAACAAAGTTATAGATCTAATGTAAGTATACCCTGCTGTCAGGATGATGCATTGGGGCTTATGACAATGATGGTAATTTGAATAGCTGTCATGAATAGAAATGGTAGTATAAGTGCTGTTCCCCATTGCTTAGCTAGCTTATCAGACTCTGTGCTATATCCACCAGCTCTCTCCTTCTTCCTGGTACACAGCACTGTCCCAGATCACTGTCACTGATTCTCTCAGATCTCACTTATTGAACCTCTCACATTGCAATCATAAATTGCTCTCCTTCACTCTGATGTACCTCATGTTACATCTGTTGGCCTGTACATAAGGACTGTACATATGAGGGAAAGATGCTCAGAGGTTTTGTGATTGGATTATTAAGACATGGGAAAGATAGGTTTCCCGGACAAAGACTTTTAGTGCATGGGAGGAGAGATATGTACTCCGGTTATAGACATCCATACTTTTATGTTTTCACTATCTGCTTTGCTTCCTTACTATAATGCATGTCTCTCCAATCTAGATTATGCTGATATTGAGGAACTTACACATCAATTGCATGTTAGTGCAAAGCTCGAAGCCTTTCCTTTTCTGACTCATTTGTCAGGGAAGAATCCTCTACCAACTTCTTTAGGTCGTCTGGTAACCCTCGGACTACGCCATTAGGCAGTTCAGTCTGAAATTGAGCTTCCGAAATATTTCCGTCAAGAACATCTCACCAATTTTCTAATTTTTCTTTAAATAAATAGGGGTTCGTCCTCTATTCATAATTGGAACTACTGTCCACAATCCATTTCCCACTAGAGTATCGGCAGATTCTAGCTGCAGGCTAGATAATACCTCTGGGTTAGGTTCGAACACGGCGTCCGAACCTCGAAAAGCGCTGTTCGAAGAGCACAGAACATCGCAGGCCATTCCAGCTGGAATTTTCACAGTCTGTACTACGGTGGCTATTGAAGACACATGTCTCAATATACATGGGATCTCGCAGTTGTATGGTTGCCAAATCTTCAACATACCGAAACGGGAATCCAACACAGTGCCATACAAGCTTGCGAAATCCAAACCGATTATTCCATCGTCACTTATGTCGGCAATGCTGTGACTCATCACGTACTCATAGCCCCCTATTCCAATCTGTATGAACATCTTCTACGAAGCCGAGGATAACGGTGAAGGAAGGGAGAACGCTGCGGATTCCACCGAGGTGGAAAACTAGTGGGGGTTGTGTCAACGGCATCTGATATGACCCCAAGGAAGAACGAATGCCAAAATGCTACCGGGGGCGAACCGGTGGAAGATTTCGAATCAAATACACCTGGAGGCCGGGTGGCTGTGGGTGCGCACCCCTGCACCTTGGCCGGGGCCAGGGACCCTAGTGCTTATGTGTATGGGAGTGAGCATATGGAGGCGAGTGGCCGCACTGGGGGAGAGGAAGGATGGATCAAAGAGTTGATCCGAGTGTGTGGGACACGCCTTCCCCCAAGTCATCCGTGTCTGGAATTTTTGAGAGGACTCGGATTGAATCTTGGTGATTCGGGAGACTTTCACCAGTTTACCAGTAACCCCTCTCCTTTAGGGGGGAGACGGTGGTATGTACCCATATCTGTGGAAGGCCGGGTAGGGGAATTCTTAGTGGATACTGGAGCCAGCCACTCCTGTGTGTCCAAAAGATTTTTCGACTCGGTGGCCGGCAGCCAAGAGAACCTCAAAACGGGGGTAAATGCTTGCACAGCCGACGGAAGCAGTATGCGTACTTTTGGTAGGACGTTTATGCCTATCCGTATAGGAGGCAAAGAATTTGTTCTTTCGCCGACTATAGCAGAGGTTAGTGATGACGGAATCCTCGGACTGGATTTTGCAAGCTTATACGGGGCCGTCTTGGACCCGAGGGATGGTATGATGAGTATACGGAACCCGTATAGCTTGCATGTCCAATGCGTATTGAGACAGGTGTCTTCGGTTGCATCAGTGATACACACGGTGAAGATCCCACCGGGTACCACTTGCGATGTCCTTTGTGGCGGATCAATGGCCCAAAGGAATGAAACTGGAGTCTACGAACCCGATACGGTGTATTTCTCAAGTATCGGGTTGGACTCAGTGGATACATTGGTGGCTAATGCAGCTTGGACTGTATTACCCATGACTAACCGAAGTGGTTCGGTGGTCTACTTGAAACGAGGCGACAGTGTGGGTAGGATGAGTTCGGTTGAACACGTCGCCGAGGCTAAGTTCAATAAACCACTAAACCCCGTTAGTAAGCATCCTTTGGATGAAGAATTCAAAAAGCTGATTGATCAATCAGATCTACAGGATACGGAGGATAAGGATTGCCTGGCGAAACTCCTACAAAAGTACGAGAGTGCTTTTGGTAGGGAAGGAGGACCGGTGGGTAGATCCGATGAGGTGTTGCACACCATAGATGTGGGCAACGAGAAACCTTTTAAAATCCCGTATCGTAGACTTCCTCTTAAGAAGAAGTTAATTTGTGAAGAGGAAATACGTAAACAGTTGGACTTCGTGCCAAGCTCGAGTCCCTGGTCCAGCCCTGTGTGTATGACCACTAAGAAAGACGGTACTATCCGCTTTTGTGGCGACTACCGAAAACTGAACGGTATGACAAAGAAAAACTCGTATCCCCTACCAAGGATAGACGAGACGTTAGATAGCTTGGGCGGGAACCAATGGTTCTGTACCTTGGATTTACAATCCGGATACTGGCAGATACCGATGCACCCTGATGACATCAATGATTGTACAGTAAAGGATAGGTCAGTCCATACAGTCCTATAGTGAAGGCCAAGCCCCCTCTACCCCCCCCCATGAAACTAGGTGACCTTGTGTGTTCAGTATTGGGCCCTATATAGGATAAGGGGGTTTATGGAGCTATCATGTATCTTCCTGAAAGGGATACCAAATGAAATGAAGAGACCATCTAAGCCAAAAAATCCTGCTGAATCCAAAAATGTTGGTCTTTCTTATCAAAACTTGACCAAAAGTACCCGAAAATGATGTTTGATGAGGGAAATACTTTTAAAAATGTACAAAAATGATATTGAAAATGATTGCAAATCTTTAAATATAGAACACATAAATCAGAGTTAATACCTCAATCCACATACCCAAATGTCTGTCTCACTCTCAGTCAGGCAAGTTCTGGGCTTGTGCATTATTCTGCCTATCCCACATACAGCATATCAATTGTGTACCTATCACTCATCCTGCCTATCTCTTCAATCTGAAACATTGACAGTTCAATCTGGTTATCTCTTAAAAGGCCTAACTTATAATGCTTACCCCTCACCTTACCTTATCTCATTTGTTCCTTCTTTCCTTTAGTCTACCTATCCTCAATCTGCCTATCATTCATTTTACCTATCCCTCATGGTGACTATCCCTCAGACCATCATGTTTAATCTTCGCTGTTTGTCTGCTATATAAGCTTTTATTGTTTAACGGTACATTCCTTACCATGTCTACTATTTCAATTTTACCTATTCCTGATAATGCCTATCATGTAGCCTACCTGTCCCTCATTGTGCCTATCCCCCAACTCTGCACATCCCTCATATTTGACTTGCATATCTGTCCCTAGGATGCATGTTTTTTTTTGTTTTTTTTTTACGTTTGCTCATCTTACAAGGTACTCTGTGCCTATTCCTTAAATTGCTAATTGCTCATACTGCCTATCCCTGTTGCTACCCATCCTTACCTATCCCCCATGCACTCTATACAGCTCTCTTACCCATCTCACCTCTCTTACCTACCTATGTCACAACCAACCTTCATTATGATGACCATTTCTTAGTCACCCTATCACCTAACATACTGGTTACAGTCCACCTTATTCATACATCTACCTATCATTCATGCTGCATATCTTTCAGTTTACCTATATAATGATATGAATGGAGGATAGGCATAATGGGGGATAGGTATATTTCACAAGGCATAGACCTGGAGACAGGTAGAAGAAATTGAACACAAGCTGAGATATGTATAGAGAGAGCGAGTTAGATTGACTGAGCTGACATGGTAAGAAAACCATATGGAGAGCATGAGGGAAAGGTATTCAAAAGGATTGGTAGCAAGGGGGATAGGTAGCATGTGCAATATCTAGTTTGAGGGATAGGCACAGAGAGTACCTTGTAAGATGAGCAGATGTAAAACAAGAAAACATGGGTGGTAGCGACAGATGGGCAAGTCAAATATGAGGAATATGCAGAGTTTGGGGGATAGGTATAATGAAGGATAGGTAGGCTTTATGATAGGCATTGTTAAGGATAGGTAGGATCAAAATGATAGACATGATAAGCAATGTAACTGTTAACCATTAGGGCCTAAATAAACAGATGAACAATACAGTTTAAACATGGTGGTCTTAGGGATAGTCACATGAGGGATAGGTAAAATGAATGATAGGAAGACTGAGGATAGGTATACTATGGGAAACTTGGACCAGAGAAGATTAGCTAAAGTAAGGAGTTAGCTTTAGTATCTAGGTCTTTTGGGAGCCTTACTTCAAGATACTTTAGATTTAAGAGATAGGCAGTATGAGTGATAGGTAGACTAAGGGATAGGCAGTATATGAGATAGGCAGAGTAATGCACAGTTAGAATACTTGTCAAATTGGGAGATAGGCAGACATTTGGAAATGTGCATTGAGGTACTAACTCTGGTTTACGTGTGTCTATAAAGACTTCTCATTATTTTGAATATTATTTTTGTACATCTTTAAAATATTTTCTTCATCAAACCTCATTTTCGGGTACTTTTAGTCAATTTCTGAGAATCATGATAAAAAATTTGGATTCATCAGGATTTTCTGGTCCAGGTGGTTTCTTCTTCCCCTTTAGTATCACCCTGATAAAGGAATACCACAGCTCCATAAACCACCTAATCCTCTACAGAAATCAACAATGAAGACACAGGGGCACCTAGTTTCATGGGGGGGTAGAGGGGGGTGGCCTGTCACACTCTACCCATAGACTATGCTCTCAGTGACCTCTCCTATAGTATAAGCTTCTTGATGACATGGAGAAAACAGCGTTCTCCAGTCATATGGGGCTATTCGAGTACAATGTCCTACCCTTCGGATTGTGTAACGCCCCCGCTACGTTCGAGGCCATGATGGAATCCTTGTTGAGTGACCTCTTGTGGAAGAAATGTTTGGTCTACTTGGACGACGTGGTCGTGTTCGGCAAGTCGTTCAAGGAATGCCATGCAAATCTGCAATTGGTCCTCGATCGGATACTATCAAACGGTCTTAAACTGAAACCCAAGAAATGTAATTTGTTTAAGAGGACAATTACATACTTGGGAAGGATCATCACCCCTAACGGGGTGAGCGCGGATCCGGAAAAATTAGAAGCTGTAGAAAATTGGGAGAGACCCACGAGTGCTAAGGAGGTGAGATCATTCCTAGGATTTTGTTCCTATTACCGTGATTTCATACCGAATTACTCTCGTGTTAGCTTTCCCATGCAGTGCTTAGCTCACTGGCCCGGGTAGGGCACGGGACCCATTCCCATGGACCAGCGAGCAAGAGGAATCTTTTAATAAAATAAAAGATTTGTTTAGGAATACACCCGTGTTGAAATATCCCACTCCCGAGGGACATTTCATCTTAGACACCGATGCGAGCAATGATGCCATTGGGGCAGCTCTCTCTCAGGTCCAGGGGGAGTCGAAGTCCCAATAGCATTCGCTAGCAACACGCTAAGCAAGACCCAGCGTAATTACTGTACCACCAAGCGGGAACTCCTCGCGGTGGTGGTGTATACGAAGAAGTTTAAGCATTGCCTCTGGGGAAGTGACTTTACTTTAAGAACAGACCATTCGTCTCTTAGGTGGCTCCTTAACTTTAAAGACGCCGAGGGGATGATTGGACGATGGTTAGCTCATCTATCCGAGTTCGGATTGGACCATAAACAAATAGAGCACCGACCCGGTGCTAAACACATCAATGCGGATGCCTTGTCGAGGCGACCTATCCGAAGGTGCCAAAATGCCACTTGTGAAGACTGCGGAGCCCACAATGCTGTGGTAGCCGGGTTGGTATTCAATTATACCACCCCCCGTATCCCCTGGGAGGAGGCTGTATGTAGCTATCTCGATTGGTCCCCGGAGACCATCAAGAAGTTCCAACAGTCGGATCCCACCACTGCGCGCATAATGGAATACCTACGGTCAGGTATTAAACCGGCAAGGCCGCTAGTATCCCTAGAAGATAGGGAAGCGAGGCGATTGCTAGCTCAATGGACCGAGCTAGAGATCCGAGATGGCATACTATGTAGGTGGAAGACAACTCCCACCAACGGTAGGCTGTTACAAATAGTGATACCCGCTCCGATGAGGAGGGATATCATGTATTATTGCCATGGCCATCAAACGAGTGGCCATTTCGGTAAGAAGAGGTCAATAGAGCGCCTACAAAGGCGTTACTACTGGCCCGGTATGAGAGGCGACCTGCTCCGGTGGATCGCCACTTGCCCGGATTGTTGTAAAAACAAGCCGGGACCCGGCCTGGGTAAGCAACCCTTATCCCAGGAATTGTTTGGTGTCAGATTCGCTCGAGTGGCGATAGACATCATCAGTAGAAGTGCAGACCGGTCCGTAAGCCCTTCGGGTAACAAGGACCAGCCCAGACCAGCCAACCCAGCTGATCGTCGTGAGTCGGGACAACAGCTCTCGGCTCTGGATATGCCTAGCCACCAGGCTCATAGGACGGTTAGCCAGGCGGCCACCCCGGCCACAACTTCGGCACCTGCACCCGCGGAACAATGCCCGGGCGAAGCCTCTGGCAGCCAGGATGATGGGGCCGAACTCTTCGCCCCCCCATCCAGGTATTCATCTTGGTGGGCTGGAGAGGGATCCTCCGGCAAGCGGCCCACGTATAGTGAGTACGCGGCGAAGTTCCCTGCTATGGGACAGGCTGGACCCGAGTCGCAGGTCCTAACCTCCCTGGGCCGGACCAAACCCCGTGGTAGAGGCCGTGGTGGGCTGGAGTCCACCCGAGCTTCCCCGGGTGGTGGCCGAGGTCGAGGTGGTGTCACGGTTGAGGGCCCGTCTGCTCCTCCAGCAGGCACCCCGCCTGCCTCAGTGGAGGCCGCCGCGCCCCCACCAGTGATAGTTCCACCAACGGCCCCTCGGGTGCCCGTTATGGAGCTAATCTCCGGAACTCTGTCAGGTCTTCAGGATCCGAACACATTTGTTGACCACCGCGATGTCCAAACGGCTCAGATCCAGAATGACCTGATGGCGGAATGGCAGGCATTGCACCGCCAGAAGTCGGTCGACTACTGGCGTGTGATGACTGAAGCCACCTTCAATCTGGTTTACGAAATCCAGAGGAGGGAGGAAGAGAAGATCAGGCAGCTGGAAAGGAAGAAAGTCGAGGAGGCTCTCGAATCCTGCCGGCGTCAGCAGATGGAAGCTGAAAAGCTTAAGGAGTTCCACCGCGCTGAGAACACCGGGTACATTCACAGGTACAAGGAGGCTGACCTCAAATTCTTACTGGCATTCAGGAAACACCTAGAGGAGTGGGACGGCCTTCCGTCGTCCCTAATCTTCATCCCGGATGCTCCACCGGTCCCGGCTGCTCCACCAGTTCCGGCTGCTCCACCGGTCCCGGCTGCTCCGCCGGTTCCGGCAGCTCCCCCACTTCCGGCTGCTCTTTTCGCCCGGACTGCCCCAGCTGCCACGGTTGCTCTACCTGCATCCGAGGCACTGGACAGTCCATCTGCGGTGATGAGCGCTTTGAGCCTGGGGAGCGACACGCCCAGCGAGGCTTCCACGCTGCTCTCTGTGAGCAGTTGCAGCAGCTCGGCTCCATCTGCCTCAGTGGAGTCGGCTGAGAAGATGGACACGGATCCGGAAGATCTCTAAGTGTCCATCTGATGGTGTCTCTTTGTACCCGAGGGTAAAAGCATTTAATATGCCAGAGGCACTGATCCTTACACTGGACTCGTTAATCTGGGACGGAACCTGCAGTGAAGATGGACGCTAACCCGAAACACCAAAAGGATTACCACACCTAACCGGGGCTCCATCTTCCCATCTTCATCAGGGCACAACATAACAGCAACGTGGCTTGCCACCACACACATGTTGCCGGGTGGAGCTGCAGAAACCAGTCGTTCCAGATTCGCCGGAAGTCCGGTATATTGTAAGGGCGATCCTGCTACCCTGGTAGGACGCCTATACTTATCAGTATTACTATTTTGTATAAATCTATTTTTATATCATATTTATATTCTCATAATTAAAACAAACAAAATTTTTCTCGGGTTATCTACCCCACCTCGGGTCGGTTAGTTAATACTGTAAAATTTTATTCATATCATCTGACTGAAATAACATTGTAACATTGTTACTATCTACCACCATAGGTCGATGGTGCATAAGGCGCCACTTCCTAGTTGTTATTATTAGTTATTATTACTTCGGGTTATATGCGACGATGCCTCATTATGTACATATTATTTATAATGCCCCTTAATGTTCTATATTCTATACGAACTGTATATATAGACTTACCTATTTATGTATAATATTACTGTATAAAATTAACAATAGGTATTTGTTAATTACACCCAACCCTAGGTATAGTCTAGTGGGGGTGGTGTAGGGGCCGGTATCGTCATATATATATTAGTGCCGTTCATCCGAGAGACGTGTTCGTGTGGTGCTTGTTCCTTCTATGCCAGCTAGGTGTCGCTTTGCTATACCTCGTTGGTACAAGAGGGGGCAGCACCATGCCTCGCGTCCAGCTTCTACTAAGAAGCCGGACGAGCGGCAGAAGGAGACTGGACCTGGTCCAGTCCAGACGCTCAACATAAGCTACTGACCAAGTTGAATAAAGTCCTACCCGAGAGGTAGGGGTTTCTGGGGCTTTGCCCAACCCGAACTACTCGTGTTGTGTTGGTATATCTAGTGGTAAGCGAGCCAAAGAGCCACCCAACATATAAGTCGATACGAACCATTACACATCCTAAACATGCCATAATACAATACCCCTTTGTGTCGATATTGTCCATAGTGGTCTTCATCTGACTGAGTGCCCCCTGGTCCGTAGTTACCCCATGATGGGACCACACAACTGGGTCAATGGCCACTTTTAAAAAACATGGGTCTTTAGTGGTCACTTTCACCATAGAGTATTACTAGCCACAGCCCGTTATTTTCAGTGTACCTTCCCTCCTTCAGGCTGTTGAGGCTTGACAGGCTAGTCTGTGGGACTAACTGCTAATACCTTACCTTCAGAAGGTGGTATAGTCTGGAATAATTTGAGATATAAAGGAAAGACACTGAGCAATCAAGAATTCAAAGTATTGATACATCCATGACCGTCGTATGGAATAGGGGGACTATTCAGCAACTATTCCTGCCATATTTTGGTGAAGTGTCCTTGTTCATTATTAACAAGTTAAAATGTAATGCTGATCTTTGGTTATAGCTTTCGGAAACTTGTGATTTAGTGAGTAATTCAGCTACGCTCTTCCTAATCAATTGAGAGAAGTGTGGTGCATGTATAAAAGCTGTTTGGGGGTAATAGCTTCACATCTGCCAATCATTCCCATCATGTCTACCTGCCTGCTAGGTTATCTATTATCAATCTCTCCAAGATTCTTGGCAACATATGGCCCAGAGGAGATCACCTCCTATGATAAAACATTAAAGATTCATTGGGGAAATTTAATGGCTAACAGTCCCTCAGAAGATAAAAGTACCTTCTTTCTGATGTGTAAGCAATAAGGCTGGGCAAGAATTCATGAAGCAGGTTATCACAACCCTTCCCTATATCTGACGATTTATGATAATGCAAAAGTATACAAAACATTTGTAGGAGCAGCAAAATTTTGCCCGACCAACAGCAGTGGAAACAGAATGTAACAAGAAAGCAAATTTCCTTTGCTGTATACATTTTTCTCTCATATCCGATTCACCTTTCCTTGGAAATGTATTTAGTAAAATTAGGCCCAAGATGAACACTTAGGAGGCCAAGCGTTAGGGTGCACCAATTAGATATGGCAGTATAGACTGAAGAGGCATTTTGCTGGATACAGTCTAGTGCAGGCCGTTCCGTCATGGTGGGTTAGGTGGATGACTTGGTGGTGAAGCATTATGTTGTGTCTGATGTCACTCCCCAGCAATTTGTCGTGACTCCTCATCAACCTGTGTGAAGTGGCTCACACATGTCGCTAGATGGAACACGACGTCGCTATAGTACAAGATCACCAGGAATAGCAATGGTGGTGATCACATGGCCTCACCTCAGATGGCGAGGATGGTGATCACTCAGACTCACCAGGGATGGCGACATGAGTGATCACTCAGACTCACCAGGGATGGCGACATGAGTGATCACTCATCCTCAACAGGGATGGCGACATGAGTGATCACTCACTTTGCTAGATGAGACGCACACCACAGATGGCAAGGATTGCGATCACTCACCTTGCTAGATAAAACGCGTACCTCGTGATAGCACAGGTTCACCACAGATGGTGAGGATCTTGATCACCCACACTCACCAGGGATGGCGACACGCGTGATCACTCACCTTGCTAGATGAAACGCACACCGTGCCATAGCGCATGTTCACCATGGTTGGCGAGGATCGTGATGACTCACACTCACCAGGGATGGCAAGGCAGTTGATCACTCACCTCGCTAGATAAAATGCGCACCACATCATAGCACAGGTTCATCATGGATGGTGAGAGTAGTGATCACTCAGACTCACCAGTTATGGCGATGCTGGTGATCACTCACCTTGTTAGATGAAAAGCTCATGATCATCGCCATTGGTAATCATGCAGCTTCACATCTGCCAGATCAAAGTATGTTTTGCCAGAGAAGGTATTGCCATATGTATCTTCCCTCTAACCACAGACAAGGTGTTCATGTAGATATTTCCCTATGTATTTTTCCTGTAACCAGAGAAAAGGTGTTTATGGATAGTTGCTTTCATTTTAGAGATACCTCTATCTAAATTCAATTGATATTCTCTCTGTATAATCTTGTTTGATTCAACTCTGAAGTATTACATGGAAATCAGTGTGAAACAAAGCACATTTGATACATATGGGACTTATACTTCATGCCCACACTTCCTAGATAGGCTACATGTTGAACAGTGGTGCTGTCTTAACAACTTTGGCAATGTGGTGATAAGTTGCCACTGTGAGTGAGAGTGAGTGACAGATGATGCAATCCTCAGAGAGCATTGACTTGGAGTGACACATATTCACGCATTGAGTGAGACCAATGTTGGCAATGGTGGTGATAAGTCACCATTTTGTGTGAGAGTTGATGACAGTGGCACACACTCACACAGCGAGTGACATCCATGTCAGCGATGGTGGTGATAAGTCGCCATTTTGAGAGAAGATTAACTAGGAGTGATACAAACTCACACGGTGAGTGAGAGCCATGTGGCAATGCAGGTGAAAAGTTGCCATTCTGAATGAGAGTTGACAGACAGTGGCACATATTGACGGAGTGAGTGAGATCGATGTTGGCGCTGGTGGTGATAAGCTGCCATCCTGAGTGAGAGTTGACTGGGAGTGGCACATAATCACAAAGGGAGTGAGATCCATATTAGCGATGTTGGTGATAAGTCGTCATTCTGAGTGAGAACTGACTGGGAGTGGGACATAATCACACAATGAGTCAGGTCCATGTTGGCGATGGTTTCGATGAGCCGCCATTCTGAGTGAGAGTTGACAGGCAGTGGCACATACTCATGCAGTGAGTTAGATCCATGTTGGCGATGGTGGTGATAAGTCACCATGGTTTGTGAGGGATGACAAGGGGTGGCACATACTCACGCAGTGAGTGAGATCATGTTGGCGACTGTTGTGATAAATCGCCATACCATGTGAGACTGACACACAGTGGCGAAAGATGACACAGTGAGTTATCACTCAGAAAGGAGTCACCATTGATGACCAATCATGGCGACAGATAACGACAATTTGCTTGGTCAGGTGCCGTTTCTGGTGACATGCTCCCTTGGGGATAGCTGTTGTCACATTCATAATTCATCCTGCAGAGGGCAGTGGGCATCTGTCAACTGCTGTCATCAGGTGTACTTTTGGAGGGCGGGGGTTGGTGGCAGGGGGTAGTATGGTGAAGGGTTGGGGAAGCAGTAGGTGTTTGTTTGCTGATGGGGGGATCAGGCATACATGTGATGGATATGGTGATACATGTGTCAAGGTGAGAAAGAGTATGATCAGGGTGGAGGTATAGAGTTGTGGCATATGAGAAGGAAGGGGTATATCAGGTAAGAAGGAAAGAGAGGGAAGGCATTGGGTGTAGGCTACTCAGAATGGAAATGGAAAGAGCATGCTGGAGGTAAGTCAGGTGCATGGCAGAGGGCTTTAAAAGGCATTCTGGGCCTAGAGATGATAGCAAACCTGAAAAACAGAGGCTATTTGCAGAGGAAGTTGAAAGGAAACACATTAAACATTATGGAGCAGGAGAAATATGGTTGATAGCTGAGAAGAGGTAAAGGGCCTCGGGGTGGTTTCTTTCTGTGAGTGAAAGGTTAGAAAAAGTGCATACGTCCCCTGGTCCACCACAGGTGTCTCTGACAACTACAAGACACAGATTTGCATTTCATTTCAAGTTCCACTTTCTTTTCACTTCAAGGAAAAATCAAAATAAACATTTTACAACTCAAGTTTACCTTGTGCAGAACCTTAGAATAACGCAATGGCCCCATATATGCACAACCTACGCATTACCTATTAGTTTTACTTAGAGAAGAATCCTTATGTCATACAAGCAAGCAAAGTTATCACTTCCCAGAGTGCACTTATAGTATATAGATGCCATGTCTTTCTGTCTTGTCAAATGACTTTATATTGGACATTCCTCATGATTGTCGTGTCTATCATTATACCAGTTTAATACTTCTCCCTACCGAATTTAAAGTCAATACCTCCTTCTTCCCACCATTTCCTTGGCCATGTTATTTCTATCAGTAGCTCTCTGTTAACAGCTTCAACTAACATCACTTCCATTTGCTAGTATCACCAAACTCCGACCATCATCATTCATTCTTGATGAATGAGACACCTGCTAGTACCTTTGATTAGGGTGGGTGAATCTTATAGTTGATATTAAGGATTCATTTGCATACATTGTAGGAGGAGTGGTTCCCCCCAGGAGCTCATAATCAAATGTGATATTCACCATATGGCTGTTTTCTAAGTCGACATTGGGACATGGCCAGTCACTTGGGTTTTAAAATGGTGGAATACAAATGAAGGATAAAGAAGACATGGGCACAATTGATAGAATGATGTGTTTCATCACAGCTATTGCTGTGAGATTTGTCTCATTTCAACAGTATTTAATGATCATTAGAGTTCTCTTTTCTTGTGATATTCTGAATGAAAGTGATCATCACACTAAAAAAAAACTGCCGCTATTGGAGAGTCGTCACAGCTGACAAGGTTCGTCATACCTTTGTGACAATCTAAAGTCGTCGTTTTGACTACCCTGTTAGGTGTACTAATATGTATACAGTTAGTCCATAAAAGAGTCCAATTAAGATCCCTCTTTTGTCTTTGGGAATTACATACAATTCCCATTCGATTCAGTAGAGTTGTTAATATATGCATATATAGCATGCTATCACAAAGTTGTGTAGCCAAAGTGAAAACCTGAAGTTGTGGCCGCTTGAGGACCCCTACATAGTAAACCTATGATGACCCAATGACGATCTAAAGCTGTAGATTAAGGTGTTGTCCACCTGATGACCTAAATTTGTCAATGCTGATCAGTTTCTGATCCTCGAAGGTTTTCAGTGCAGGAGGGGCATAAGATAATACACCACCCTCACCATACCAACATCTTGGTCATAGGGTAGTATACCTGCATTTCAAACCCAAAAGTTAAAAATAAAGGGAGGCTCTAGAAAATGAATTGCAGATAAAACGGCGTAGGCTGATTGCTCTATACATTCATTCAGCAGTCATTATCACAGGGACCCATTTCAGACTCATCAACATGAGCCTCTAACTTCAATATTAAACAGCATAGTTGTTCTGCTGGAGAAACGGACTCTGTATTATGACTGAAAGGAATACTGAAGTCAACATCCTAGTTGGCTTAATACTCATCTAGCAAATACCTTTGAAAACGCTTTGCAATACCTGCTGAAAGTTTCTCCCTCGTTATGTAGAATTTAAAGTATCTAGGTAGTGGATGAGTGATACTCCTAGGAGATAGTGTCTTTCAGGTCTGTAGCAGACACCTCTATACATAGACTGTCTAACCTATACCTAAGCTCACCCACAATGTACCTCTTTCAAAACGTTTCGGAACTTCTCCCTAAGGCTACTTATCATGGCAAAATGTTTTCAAACGTTAAAAACAGTGTTTTGACGTTGAATGATTTGTTTGTTGTTGAGTGGGAGAGGTGAACGACCATGGAATACATGTTGCATCCCTTCGGAATTCAATGAAATTCTTCTAAAGAAGTCAAATGACCAAGGGTGCTATTGGTATATATTAGCATTAGATAATGTACCTTGCTACCTTGCTTTCCTCCCAATAGACCTAGCTGTAGTGTACCCCCTCCCCCCCAAAAAAAAAGAAAGAAAAGGGAAAGAAGAAAGAAAAACAGACACTCATCAAAGAGAGCACCGTGGATTTGTTGCAACACTTTATATAGAGTCCCTGAAATAAACCAACACCATTTAGATTTACACCTTTTTGATAATGTGGCCCTCCAGAGTTACCTGCTTCACACTAAGTCACATCAATACATGCAATCGTCACGTTAGTGCAAGCAGGTTGTATCTGCATTTCTCAGGTTTTGTAGGAGAGGCAAAAGAAGGGTTCCACTTACTATAGAACAAAGTTGAAATAACAATATTGTCCAGGACCTGTAGGCATGCATATTATAGACATAGCTTCAATATTTCATAGTAGCTAGATATAGGTTGATAGATGTTTAAATGGAAGAAAACTCATTTTTCCAAAATGTCAGTTACAACCTTCTTGCACTAAGGCGACGAAATGATCCTTCTGCTACATAAAGGAAACGGTCTTGGGCCACTTGATCAGTGTCAGCAACTATGCAAAACCAGATGGTGGTCATGTGGAAGATAGGAGTAGCTATTGGCAGGGGAGCAGACAGTGCACCTGCCTTAACATCCTGGGGGTGCTCCTAATCACACAATTTCCTCCCAATAGACCATTTAGCAGCCAAGGCCACCCTATAGGCACTTGGTTGACTAGATTTGTCTGCACAATTGAATTTGACTGCTCAATGAGATTTACTCCTTGCATCACCAAAAGCTAACCCTAATATTTACCCTAACGCTGACACTGTTCACACAATGCACATTGAATGTCCAATACCCAGCCATCTCAATATACGATTGAATGAAACTTAGTTCACACCATATGGAGCTTAATACTCATAGTCCACTAGGCCTCATTGAACAGTTTATATCTAAACCAACTATTTAGGCTTTGTGGGATAAAAACTGGGCAATCTGCAAGTCACCTCTGTCTTATAAAGCTACTATATATAGGCTTAGTGGGATAACAACATTTGTGCTTTTATGCCATAATTGTGGGATAAAGACCCGTGGATGATGGCCGATCACCATCACTCTTGGAAAACTATATTTTCACAGACATCATTATCTTTGTTGCAAATGTATAACATTTTATACTCAAACTGTCCATTTAGGGAATAATGCACGGGGCATGGCTGTGGGAGTGCTCTAGACTGTATTGAGACATCGAGGGGCCTTATAGGCTCCGAGATGTCTCAATACAGTCTAGAGCAAGACCACAGCCATGACCAAGTGCATTATTCCCGTTATAACACAGAAAAATCACCCATCAGCCACCTGACAACACATGAATATCAATTCTGCAGTCTAAAGGTGAGATGAAGTTAACCTCCTTTACCAGGAGTGCATTATCCATCTAGATAATGCACGGTCAATCAGCCAATCAGAATGCAGTATTTAGGATAATGCACTCTGACTTCGCCCAGCAGTGTTATAACATACAACATAGCATGACAATTGTCTGTACAGTATGTTTCATCCACTAGATCTATCCATATAAGTCACTACCCATAGTTTCTTTTCTTTTTTTGAACAAGGATCTTATGCTAGTTAGAGCATTTCTTTATGTGGCCGCTTGAGGACCCCTACATCGATATTTTAACCTACTTCAAGGCTGTCATTCAGTCAGTTAGATTAGTCATGTGGTGAACAAATGGGATCTAGGAGTTATAATATTGAACTGCATGTAAATTTATAACAAGGGTTTTGAGACTTATCTTCTCAATATGATAATGTTTAAATAATGATTGATATGAGTATTGTCACAAAGGAGCAGCTAGGTCCTCTAGTCTTGGTAAAAGAGCTTTTGAGTTATGTTTATCCTCTCAGTGGGACTTTTAAGTTATCCTAGATTATTACACAACCTCTGTGATTTTGGGTGCTTTTTCTGGATATTCCCATTCTGATACCTGTCGATATTGCAGGTCCTAGGAGTGCTGATATCCAGGATATCGGCACTCCTAACATGTCACATGTCACAACATGTCACATTTTACATGTTAAAACCCACGAAATTTTCATGGCCAGGGTAGGGGTCAAACCTGAAGTCTCAGATCCCTAATCCAACTCCCTATGCATTGTGCCACAGGGACTGACGAGAAATGGTTGGCTAGAACCAGGCCTTGATATGATACAAAGCACGGGGAGGGTACTCACATATAACTTCTATACATTCAAAGTGTGAAAATCCCCAGCACTCTGGATTGTGGCCCCCCCTAGCTTTGACACTACTACTCGCATAACGGCGAGGCAACGACTGCGGGCTGTCCGCTGCCATAACCGCAAGACGCATTCAAATGAAGCCAAGCCGAGACAGGCACTGAGAGGTGGGACGCGTTAGTGGTTAGTGCATTGCGCTCAGCCGTTGGAGGTAGGTGGGACGAGTCCGGGTCCGGGCGCATGTTTTTTTCGCCGTGTGAATAGATATGATAGAAAGACGACTGCGGGCTGTCCGCTGCCATAACCGCTGCCGGGTGCCGAGCTGTGTGTACCGGTCGTGTACACACACTATGGCAGGCTTCGAGTCCCGGGGAAGGATTTTTGTTTTCAACTTGTTTTTATTGATATTCTATTGATTATTTATTGATTTTTTATTGATTAACCTTGTTATAAAGACAGTAAGGAATGTGCTAACGGGCACCTCAGTCATTGTATCTTCCCAGCAAATTGTCGTTATCTGTCGCCATGATTGGTCATCAATGGTGACTCCTTTCTGAGTGATAACTCACTGCGTCATCTTTCGCCACTGTGTGTCAGTCTCACATGGCATGGCAATTTATCACAACAGTCACCAACATGATCTCACTCACTGCGTGAGTATGTGCCACCCCTTGTCATCCCTCACAAAGCATGGTGACTTATCACCACCATTGCCAAAATGGATCTGACTCACTGTGTGATTATGTACCACTCCCGTGCCACTGGCATCAACTCTCACACAAAATGGCGACTTATCACTACCATTGCCAACATTGGTCTCACTCAATGTGTGAACTTGTGTCACTCCATGTCAATGCTCTCTAAGGATTGCATCATCTGTCACTCACTCTCACTAAGAATGGCAACTTATCACCACCATTGCCAGCCTTTGTCTCACTCAATGCGTGAATTTGTGTCACTCCAAGTCAATGCTCTCTGAGGATTGCATCATCTGTCAGTCACTCTCACTCACAGTGGCAACTTATCACCACCATTGCCAAAGTTGTTGAGACAGCACCACTGTTCATCATGTAGCCTATCTAGGAAGTGTGGGCATGAAGTATAAGTCCCATACGTATCAAATGTGCTTTGTTTCACACTGATTTCCATGTAATACTTCAGAGTTGAATCAAACAAGATTATATAGAGAGAATATCAATTGAATTTAGATAGAGGTATCTCTAAAATGAAAGCAACTATCCATAAACACCTTTTCTCTGGTTACAGGAAAAATACATAGGGAAATATCAACATGAACACCTTGTCTGTGGTTAGAGGGAAGATACATATGGCAATACCTTCTCTGGCAAAACATACTTTGATCTGGCAGATGTGAGGCTGCATGATTACCAATGTCGATGATAATGAGCTTTTCATCTAACAAGGTGAGTGATCACCAGCGTCGCCATCACTGGTGAGTCTGAGTGATCACCACTCTTGCCATCCATGGTGAACCTGCGCTATGATGTGGTGCGCGTTTCATCTAGCGAGGTGAGTGATCAACCGCCTTGCCATCCCTGGTGAGTGTGAGTCATCACGATCCTCGCCAACCGTGGTGAACATGCGCCATGGCATGGTGTGCGTTTCATCTAGCGAGGTGAGTGATCACTCGTGTCGCCATCCCTGGTGAGTGTAAGTGATCAAGATCCTCACCATCTGTGGTGAACCTGTGCTATCACGAGGTACGCGTTTTATCTAGCAAGGTGACTGATCACAATCCTTGCCATCCGTGGTGAATGTGCATTATGACGTGGTGTGCGTCTCATCTAGCGAAGTGAGTGATCACTCATGTCGCCATCCCTGGTGAGGATGAGTGATCACGATCCTCGCCATCCCTGGTGAACATGTGCTATGACGAGGTGCGTGTTTCATCTAGCGAGGTGAGTGATCACCCACGTCGCCATCCCTGGTGAGTCTGAGTGATCACCATCCTCGCCATCTGAGGTGAGGCCATGTGATCACCACCATTGCTATTCCTGGTGATCTTGTGCTATAGCGACGTCGTGTTCCATCTAGCGACATGTGTGAGCCACTTCACACAGGTTGACGAGGAGTCACGACAATTTGCTGGGTTAGGATACACAGCCACTCGTTATGATATCCTACGATACACTGACTCCGGTGCCCGTTAGCCCATTCATTACTTTCTTATTGTAGTAACCAAACATGAACACTGCAATCTACTTACTGGCCCATGCTATTTCTCCAATCTTCAGTGTTATCTCCATTTCTGCTTATCGGTAATGAATACTGCATGTGCAAAAGACCGCTGTACTCTTAGTGTGTAAGAATCCTCTACCCAATTAGCGTCCTTTTGATATAAGGTAACCTTCCATCCTTCCTTCTGCTTTTCCATAAGGCTCTACTTGCATTTATAGCATCTAATATACCAGCACTCTCTGCTTTCCTTAAATTCACAACAAACAGCACCGCCAATATCTGTAATACATGAGACTCATCCCATGATAACTGGTTAGGGTCGCTGAAACTATCTAGTTTTTAGTATTTAGGACTCATTTGCATACATGATGGGAGGAGCGATTTTTCTAGGGGTCTCAAGTGGAATTCATGATCTAGTGTGATATCCACCATATGGCCCTACGTTTGTCAAGTCCACATGGAGACATGGCCATACACTTCAGTAGTAAAATTTCGAGAATTCATAGACTCACTTAAAGCAAGAAGCCTTGCTTCAGCTCAATTATTGCTGAAAGCCTGTCTTACATCAGTCAATGTCAATAACAATGTTAGCTTTCTCTTACAATAATCATTGTTATGAAAGCCAGTGAGTTAATCTGTAGACTTCCTCCAGAAGTTGGATAGAATGATGCATCATCATCTGTAATACTACAACGACATCCTGTTAGAGTGAATGCCCCTGCCACTAATTTCAATATTTATATCAATCCAAACAAATCAGAATGAGGGCAGCTAAATTTCTCTGGGGTGGACATGAACTGATGGATCTGCTACTGGAACTGACTGAGGGGCCATCTAATGATGCTTATGTAGGTATCATGCGATTATATCGATCAATAACTATTGGATTCGAAATGAGGTTTCTAGAGAAATATCTTTATTGCTTTTATTTACATAGAGTAAACACTTTGACCATTGGATGGCTCATTCGAGACAGTACCCCGATATCAGTGGTATTGCAATCGTTTCCAGATAATGCGTTTAGAGCACCGTTGATACAGAAGGTCAAGCTACACACATGGTAGAATCATTCTGCCCCCTTATGTAGGTATACAACGTCTTATATAGTGCATGTTACGGTTGATTGGTTTATTCCTGAATGCCATCTAGGTCGATTACCACACCACACGCCCAAAGTCACCAGTGGTGGCCTCTTGCGGGAAGCATGAGAAATGGTCCAGAGAGATGTTCGTACACTATGTTACTCATATGAGAGTCTCGAATACATATACATGTCTTGAAATGGATATTCGATTCCCTACCGAACCCCCCTTCAGATAACACTAGGGGAAAAGGTATACAGATATGTGTTAATGATCGTATTTGACCATAGTTTTATCTATATATTTCACCAAGGATCGATAACTATATAGACATGTGTTATTTGAGTATGAATAGAATAGTAGCATTATAGAATTGTCCATCTATGAACACTTTGTAATTCGAGTCTTGAATAGGACTCTAAAACATAATTCAAAATCACATTTCGAGATACATAGAGTATATCTAGTAACACAATAAACTAACTGTATAACATGAGGATCATATGATCATATCAATATGACATATAAAGTACAGATGAGTATCGGGATGTAATAGTCATTTGTGGAAATAAAGGAATATCCAACCTGCCTAGCATCAAGAGACCTACTGAGTTCAGCCTCTATTAGATAGCTAGTGGTTTTCTATCTATCCATCTGTTGTAGCTATTTCGGAAATTACCAGAGATGCTCCTTTCCTGTGCTATCTTTGTTTCGAGGTTTCTCTCTCCTATCAGCTTCAGACACTTTGTCTCAAAGCCTCTTCTTTTCTTGATCATACAGAGCTGCTTTTTCAGCTTCGTGGATCCCTCCGATGTTGGTTTGGTTACTGTTTGTCAAAATAACACGAGAGCTTACATAAACTTCTTGTGCCATTGACCATATTTCTCCTGTTGTATCGTATAACTTAGGATGTTTTCGGGGTTGAAGTAACATAACCTTGGAACAGTTACTACCTATGCACCAGGGGGGATAGGTTCCTCTTTTGACGTAGAGGCGTGAGCGCCCTTCTTTTCTTTTCCTCCCGCTGTCAATATCTGTGATTTTTAACCACCAGGTGGTAAGTTAGGGTAGTCCTTATCTGATACTGTCCCAATACTTCCTACATGAGCCATATGGCTCGGACTTTGATTCCAGTCTGTCTTTTTGGAATTGAACGATAGTGGTTTGCCTTTAGGTTCTACCTTTTGCAAGACAGTTCCCCTTCAGACATGCAGATGTGGGTTTGTCTTGACTGAGGGTCCGAGCTTTCTTCTTGGATATGCCATAAACTTTGCTTTGATCTGCTTTCCTTTTACCTTGGTGGGTATCCTTGTCCCATGCCTTCATCGCATCGTAGTAGTCGGGCTTCAAATGTTCAGTAATAGATTCTGAAAATTTTTTTCCCTCACTATATTCCTCGACTACCACTGCTATTTCACAAGTGAAACTAGCCATGAGATCCTTATGGATTTCCTTGACTCGTTTCAGCCCTTTGACTAGCGCCACTCCATGACACTGGTTCATGTGTCAAACCATGTTCGAGCGGCGGACTGTTGCTAACCCATCAGGGCATTTGGCGCTTTGTTAGTATCTTTCATCAGGCACACCCTCATACACCCTGTGATGGTTTTTATGTACTTCGTAAAGATGCCTCATGAAATAATCCTTTGAGGGCCAAGTTTGAGGGACCCCTTCCAATACCTCTACATCATGACAAGATGTGAAGAGACAACATTTTATTTCCTCATATTTCAAGAAGACCGTTTCAATTTAAGTTTCTGATCTTTCTTGTAATAGGTTTTGTCCATATGCAACACTCTATTAAACCAGTCCCAATATACCCTGAAAACTGATTCTTCAGTGTTGCTCCACCTTATTCACTGTTCTTCGTCATCCAATCCATCTTCATAGATTTTGGGAGGGGCGGCATGCTTTTTATCTTTCTTGCCCATATTACAATCACTAAAGCTCATAGGTCGAAACCTATTGAACTTATTCTGTGTATTGAGAAAGACTAATTTCTCACTCTCAGTTGGTGGTGTCCAGGTATCTTCCATATCAGATTCCTCGCTCTCCATACTAGCTTTAGCAGGTAACAGCCTTTGCTGGTGTTCGGCCTTGTTGGCTTCTACTTGTTTTTGTTTTTTTTACGTTCCTAAGCCACTCAAGCCATTTCCTTTTTCTCTTTCTGGGAGAGTGCTTTGTTACCCTTTCCAGGTTTAGTGTACCATGGTTCAGTCTTAGGTTTTACATCCTTTGACTTAACGGTTGAAGGGTCCTTCTTTGTTGGTTTCTTCATTCGAGTAGCCATCTTGAGATCACCAACAGATTCTGTTGTTTTGGTGTCCATATCTGTTCTGGAATCTGCACAGGCAGCTCCCTCGAGGGCTTGGTTGGCTTTTCTGGCTTTGGTTTCGGATGTTTTACCAAGTTTGTGACAACTTTATTGACAATTTCAGAAAACCATCGACATTCGGCTGCCCCTTTTGTACAGTAGGTTTTCACCCATTTCATGTTCATTTTGTTAAACTGAGAATCCATTTCGGTTTCGGGGTTGAAGCCAGTGGTAAACTTAGCTGCCACCCCCTCCTCCTGTTGGGTTGTTGCTGAGATAGGCTGACATGCTTTTGAAAGGGAGTGGGTCACCCTACTCGGTGTTTGCTATATACGGGCCGAAGGCTTCCATTTCAGGTTCAAAATAGGAATCCTCCTCCCCTACTGGTTTATCTCCCTTATCATCAGAGAGACTGAACCTTTCTACATCAAGAAGCGCTTCATCCTCCATACGTAGTGGAGACACCATGCCCCCAGAACATTCACCCCTGACCTGCGTCTTCATCCATGGCAATTCATCCAAGCACAGAGACAGACAAATACCACCATCTTCCCCCCAATGGAGAAGGGTCTACAGTGAAACGTTTGAAATCTTTGGTGACACTGAGATCTAATCCCTGTTTCTTTAAGTATTCTAAACATGGATGATTCGGGGAAAGTTGAACACCTGCAGCTCTCAAGACTTCTGTATTCTCGAATTTCTCTTCTTTAGAGTTTTTTAGATTGGCCTTCCTCTGAAGCCAACAATTTTTTATTCTCGAAAGTGCTAGTCACCAGATTGGTGGGTTGATTTCCCCTCCCGATACCGTACTAGCGACATCTATCACCTTAGATTGGCCACGTTCCACTTTCACCTGTTTATGGCGAGGTCCCTCTTTGGGGGTTACTTAGTCGCCTTTAGAAGTAACCCCCTTTAGTTTTCCTGCTTTGCCCGCAATACAGGTTTTTCAGTGGCATATTCCATTGCGAAATGACCCTTTCCCTAACAACGGTAACAGGTTTTGTTACCTTTGTCTACTTTAGTTCTATTCCTGGTCCTCTTTCGGGCCATCTGTTCCGTTATCTCTTTTACCAGTCTCTCTATCATAGAAATTTCTGATTCTGGAGTAACTACTTCCTTCTTAGTTTCAGTAGTTGGTCTGTCAGTGCTTTTCTTCCAATTTGGTAACCTCGACACTTGAAATGAACACCAGCTTCATCAATCATTTCTAAATGATCCTCATTTGGAGCTTCTTCCTGATATCCCGGCATGAACATCACAGCAGCTCTTGATTGGGGCATTTTCCCTGCCATTAGAGCCTTATTAGTATCATACACAACTTGCTGGACAGATGGGTCCTTTGAAACAGCCACAAATTGAACAAACAATTCGTTCATGAAGTATTATGAAGGTTATGTGAATCAAGAAGGTAAAACGCCCCTTCGTGAGGGGCCTAACTTTACCTTGTTGATCCACATATGTATAGTTATCTCAAGTTAAATACTGAAGCTTTATAGGTTTAACCAAAGAAGCCCGTATTCCACACCCCCATGCAATAACCCTACCACATATTTCACTGCTATTTGCAGCTCCTAAATGGTCAGACAACTATGATAAAATCCTAATTCTATGCCAAAAAATGCACTTTTGCATAATAGTGCAAAAATTCAGTTGAAGGGGCTTGAACTACAGAGAAGTAAAGTTTTCTGACTGGATGATGCATACAAGGACAGTTGACATGATGCAATGATGCAATAATAGAGTTACATCCCATTGAAATCTGGCTGCATCATTAATACTGCTATTTTTTTTCATTTTTCAACCATTAACTTCATGTGGGGTACAAGGGTTTCTTCAGTCTCTGTGCAGTCACACTTTTAGATCACTTTTCTACAACTGATTCAGATCATGATGGCATTCTGTTGATTAGAGGCAGGTATAAGGGATGAGAGGGCAATGGAATTCAATGTAGGACAAGACAAGGGACAGGAAAGTGAGACTAGTGATGCAGAAGGCCAAATCACCCAGGTTAGTCCAATTACATCCATAGATACCATACCAGTGGCCTGACCAGTCTTGCCATCCTTGAACAGTTTTGGCCTGCACCTCTTCCAATGGTAAGGTTAAAGAAATTTCAATGCCTCAGGCACATACTCAACTCTAGCAAATGACATATCCTTTAAATGTAAGAATGATGTATAAGAGTAGGAGGCAGAAGGTCTGTGAGAACGATGTAAAGGAGTAGAGACTAGAAAGCTCAGAGGTGGGGGAGGTTGTCGAAGTGGGGAAGGATTAGGTGAAGAATAGACACCGAGGAGTAGGAAGGAAAAGTGTCTTTTAGCTAAATAGTGATGAAAATGAAAGTAATGGGGGGATTACATCAGTAACTATATGGATGTGATTACTTTCCATTCCATGTTGAACTGGTAGAGGACCAGTGCATGTATAGCACCAACGTCCTTTGAATCAGAATTTACACACTTAAGATTAGAAATTACAGTCTTGATTTTGATTTGGAATAAAGGTTCATTTTCATGATATTAAACTGCTTTTTCCAAATTATATCCATACTTACCGACTGTTCAGTGCATGATTAGGTGTAATAAAAGAAGAAATAGATGATTTTGGGCTCCCCAGTCACAGAGGAGTGATGGCATAAATAGGCATGCACCATGATTATGCCAAGACCTTATAATGAAATAAAAAAATAATCAGTGTTTATAATTACAGACTAATGTGGTAGGGTCATAGGAAAAATCATGACTAAAAGTGACAAACCATAAAACCAGGGCTGGACAAATCTTGCCAGCAGAATTGTATCCACTAGGCAGAAAGGTGAAAAAAATTATGTTGTACTCAGTAGGTAAGATAAGTACCGGGGTTTGAAGCATTGAAAAACAGGTAATCTTTTGCTAGTCGAGATTTGTTACATTTTCAATTTACCCCAATATACCCCACATATAAGTTGGATCTGACATGTGCGAACACAACTCTTGAACTAATCTGGCAACCTTAATCTGGCATGGGGAAGCCAGTTGTCACGCAGGAAAGAATTCCTTTTGTCCATTATGGCCCCTCCTGATATACTGGGTAATGCAAGAATGCAAGTCAACAATTCTTACAAATAATAAACATCTATTGAACCTTTGATGATAGGGAATCTATTTGAAAGTGTGTGTCCAATGATTAGAAAAATATATGAATAGATTTAATTATAAGATAATTCTCATCTTCATTTGCCAATATTTTCCATACAATCTTTAGGCACAATCATACTATTGCTATCATACATTTCCCATTTCTCATTTATATGTCTATAACCGATGAGGCAGTTAGAGATCTTGCCAAAAATACACATTTGTTGAATATTTCAATATATATTCATATATATTTAATGCAACCAACAATAGGGCTTTAAACCATCAAGAACATTTTATAAGATTCATTTCAGTTCGGGATTTGTAACTCTATTTAACTTTTCGGGCACCTATGCTCAAGAAACCACTTCCTGTGTAAGCACAGGGAAACCCGCTCACAATAGGAACAGTTTATTTTGTATGCATTGAATGACCTTATCACCTAAAAAGGGATTTTATATCAGAGGACACATACAGAATCAAGTAGAACTATAAATGGATAACCTAGACTGTGTTGTCTGTGTTTGATTCATTGCCTCACTGAATCATTAGGAAATATTTCAAATTAAAAAGTCAATTTCATGAGAATTTGATAAATATCTATAAGAAACTTTTGCAGATGTTATTTGTGAATGATAACCAACCTATTAGCCTTCATGTGGTTGTGTTTTGCCATTACTATCTCAGTTATTAAGGAACACAGAGCCAGCTAACATGTTGCAGTGACGGGCTCAGGGAATGCAGTGCTAGGTGCATATACATGCTGATGGTCAAAAATCATAGAAGGTTTGCATATGATGAATTTGGAGGTATTCTAGCCCCTACTCTTCAAATTTTAGTTTCCCCCTCTATTTCATTGGCCCAAACCGTCAGGCTGGATGAGATCTTCATGTTACATATTGGTTTTGATGGTCCCATATGCATATTTTGGGCTCAAGGGGGGTAAAATGTGCCCAAAATGACCAAAATTGTCTGAGCGAAATTGTGTCTGGGAGAATGACATTTGAGTTACAAGCCATGTTGAGGGCTTAATTTCCTACAGAAACAATCTTCATACCTCCATGAAAATCTCAGGTCCAGACTACTTTGACCTGTAGATTAAGGAAATAACATTATCATTTATGTCAGATGTGTCCTTGCTATTGTAAAAGAATCATACTTATATGATTTCTTTTTCTGGGCACATGTCTGGGTGAATGACATGTAAGGCCCCATATGCACACTTTCTATGATTTTTGACCTGATAACATGCAGAAGCTGCCACTCTGGCACTGCTATCATACATTTCCCAAGTCTTTTTTTGAGTTTGAGTTACTATCACAACTACCATACCATAGGGATAAAAAAATGGGTATCAACTTTAACTCTTTTAAGCACACTTATGAGCATTACTATCACAACTACCATACCATAGGGATAAAAAAAATGGGTATCAACTTCAACTTAGTAGCGATGAATCCCAACAAAGTAATCACATGTCCAAGCATCACAGCACAGATTTATAGGAATTATATATTTATGAAATATACACACATAGCTAGGTCAACATTACAATTGGTCACCTTTATCAGATGGATTAATTTTTATCTAAGAGCCTCAGAACATAATAAAGTACTAACCCCACTTATGCCATCAAGACATATGCTCCAGTACAGCCCACATAGCAGAGTTTATATATGCGATTTAATATTTATAACATAACACAGACTCTGGTTAGTTTGTTGCCACACTGTGCCTCTTATCCGGTCAGCTCCAGTGTGGCAACTCCAGAAACACCCTTCAGAAAACGTTCCTTGACTAGAGGTGCCTCTTAACCTGTTAGCTCCATCCAGTTAGGAATATATACACATAGGTACATTGGCAGTTTCATGCATCTGCTTTACATTCAGGCCTGTGGGATGAGACCTGAACCATGTTCTAGACATAGAGATCTTATTAAATCAAGGATAGCAATTGCCACCCCAGATGAGAGTGATAAGTCCCATTGCTAATAGCCTATATCAAATACTATGGACGGCCACAACATGCTACAGATGGATTTGGCATCAATGTAAAGTTTCCCTTAACCCTATCGTGCCCAGAATACAAAAAGTGCGCTCTCAGCATGTATATGTGTTAAATAGGCTGCCCTGGGGTACCTACTGGCCATATTGAGATGATTCAAAAACTGAGAGACTCGCCACGAGAAGGGCTTTCCAGTGGTACCAAATACATCATGGTAATTTATGGTGGTATTAGATGGAAAATCTATAAAATGAAACTTATTGGTTTGAGAACAATAAACAAGTGCGCGCTCTTGATATGTAGGAAATCATGTTAATTCAAAAAAATGCACAAAATTCCACATAGATATTAATAAAAATGCAAAATAAAGAGTTAAAAATCAGTTTTTTTTATTTTTGCTATTGATATGGAATGCAGTATTGATTCCCAGCAAATTGTCGTTATCTGTCGCCATGATTGGTCATCAATGGTGACTCCTTTCTGAGTGATAACTCACTGCGTCATCTTTCGCCACTGTGTGTCAGTCTCACATGGCATGGCAATTTATCACAACAGTCACCAACATGATCTCACTCACTGCGTGAGTATGTGCCACCCCTTGTCATCCCTCACAAAGCATGGTGACTTATCACCACCATCGCCAACATAGATCTAACTCCCTGCGTGAGTATGTGCCACTGCCTGTCAACTCTCACTCAGAATGGCGGCTTATCACAAGCATCGCCAACATGGATCTGACTCACTGTGTGATTATGTACCACTCCCGTGCCACTGGCATCAACTCTCACACAAAATGGCGACTTATCACTACCATTGCCAATATTGGTCTCACTCAATGCGTGAACTTGTGTCACTCCATGTCAATGCTCTCTAAGGATTGCATCATCTGTCACTCACTCTCACTCAGAATGGCAACTTATCACCACCATTGCCAGCCTTTGTCTCACTCAATGCGTGAATTTGTGTCACTCCAAGTCAATGCTCTCTGAGGATTGCATCATCTGTCACTCACTCTCACTCACAGTGGCAACTTATCACCACCATTGCCAAAGTTGTTGAGACAGCACCACTGTTCAACATGTAGCCTATCTAGGAAGTGTGGGCATGAGGTATAAGTCCCATACGTATCAAATGTTCTTTGTTTCACACTGATTTCCATGTAATACTTCAGAGTTGAATCAAACAAGATTATATAGAGAGAATATCAATTGAATTTAGATAGAGGTATCTCTAAAATGAAAGCAACTATCCATAAACACCTTTTCTCTGGTTACAGGAAAAATACATAGGGAAATATCAACATGAACACCTTGTCTGTGGTTAGAGGGAAGATACATATGGCAATACCTTCTCTGGCAAAACATACTTTGATCTGGCAGATGTGAGGCTGCATGATTACCAATGTCGATGATCATGAGCTTTTCATCTAACAAGGTGAGTGATCAACAACGTCGCCATCACTGGTGAGTCTGAGTGATCACCACTCTCGCCATCCATGGTGAACCTGCGCTATGACGTGGTGCGCGTTTCATCTAGCGAGGTGAGTGATCAACCGCCTTGCCATCCCTGGTGAGTGTGAGTCATCACGATCCTCGCCAACCGTGGTGAACATGCGCTATGGCATGGTGTGCGTTTCATCTAGCGAGGTGAGTGATCACTCGTGTCGCCATCCCTGGTGAGTGTGGGTGATCACCATCTGTGGTGAACCTGTGCTATCACGAGGTTCGCGTTTTATCTAGCGAGGTGACTGATCACAATCCTTGCCATCCGTGGTGAATGTACATTATGACGCGGTGTGCGTCTCATCTAGCGAAGTGAGTGATCACTCATGTCGCCATTCCTGGTGAGGATGAGTGATCACGATCCTCGCCATCCCTGGTGAACTTGTGCTATGACGAGGTGTGTGTTTCATCTAGCGAGGTGAGTGATCACCCGCGTCGCCATCCCTGGTGAGTCTGAGTGATCACCATCCTCGCCATCTGAGGTGAGGCCATGTGATCACCACCATTGCTATTCCTGGTGATCTTGTGCTATAGCGACGTCGTGTTCCATCTAGCGACATGTGTGAGCCACTTCACACAGGTTGACGAGGAGTCACGACAATTTGCTGGGTTATGTTCTAATTTGATCAGAGTATTCTTATTTTGGATGTTAGAAGACCACTATTACATATTAACAATAGCCTTTGTTGGGCAAAATATGTGAAAAAAATGAGAAGAATATGCCATTCTATCCAAATCAAATCCAGCTATCTTCTGAGATTCCATTTCCTCCCTGTCAGTACATGAATCTTCCTGACTCACCTTTGATATTAGATTTTTGGATAGTTATTTTCATGCCAGATTCATTCCCTTTAAAATTAACCTTGATTGATCATAATTCTTTACACGGTACAAGAATTTGCCAGTACTTTGTTAAATATGTTAGCAAAATCAGTTGCCTCAAAATAATTCTGGGCACGAAAGGGTTAATGTATAGTGTTGCAATTAATGTATGTATAATTCTTTGACATCATGAGCACATTCGCCTAAAGTGCCGATTTAGTAAATATTTGGTATATCTGGATTCATATCATGAAGCATATCCATCATTGCTTTCCCACGTGGGCAATCTTTGCCACTGAGCTGGCTTGTACAAAAACACACTGACTAGTGTAGAATACGCCAGAATAAATAAACAAATTACACACACAGCGGCATGAAGGACACAAATAGCATCTCAAAGACCTGATAACAGTCTTATTTGTCATGTCCTTGCTCCTTTGCAGTAGCATGTTAGGTGGTTGGGCCACTTCCAGGCTTCCTATCTGTCACAGTGTTAAAGAACGGGTTCTGCTGTTGCTCTTTATAGGCTGTTATCTTATAATAAGCAGTATGTGTGATGCCTAGTTGGAAACATATAATATCCCTCATTCAGGACTAATGAAAATTATTCTGTAAAATGTATTTTTTCTTCATTAATTATTTACTTTTGGATGCAGGTGACAATCCCTGTGGTGTGTGGTCTATATTTCAGTGCAATGGGAGACATGGGATGAATCCTAAGGTTAAATATGGGTATGACCTCGTTGTATGTGGATGGTATTACATGGGCTGACAGAAAAAAATGCTGGGCTTCCCTTCGTATCAATATTTTTGAGTTTCTCTATAAACGCATAGTGTAGTACAGTGCGAATGTTGGTGACTTGTTACCAATTAACTTACCAGTAATACAATCCAGAACTAACACAGGATGTACCTCTAACACAGCTTGTATTGACCAAATTCATGGGTTTCTCCTTACCTCATTTTGTCTTATAGATATGATGTGTAGCTTATATATACTGTGTATGGGACCACCCTTGCAGTAGTACACCCAGGTCTGGGGCAGTACCTGCAGTGAGTGGTGAGTGGACCCAGTCTGCCTGCGGGCTAGGCACCCACACACCTGCCACTGGTAGTACAGTGAAAATGACAGGAATTGAACACACAAAAAAGCAGTCAAAATGCTCCATAACTCCCTTGTAATTCAATGGATGTTCATTATTTTTTGTATTATGTAGTTTCTGCATGATATCTTTCAATTGACATGACTTTTGCATTTGATAATTTGATTATTTCTATTTTGGGCTGAACATGCTATTTGTAGTATACATGTATTTTTCGTTCTCCTGCTCGCAATTCTCAAAGACATTATTCTTCAATGCATATGTGCAGTATATCAATGTGTCTTTTTCTTTACTCACATTAGTAAGATGAATTACAGGTTAGAGTGAGTGAGTGAGTAATAGATGTTTAACGCCATTTCGACAACTAAGGTCATATTCATGGCGAGAATTACATTACACAATTTCACAGGGGAATGTGTCAGTGCCCGTGCATATGTGCAACACACACATCCCGAGGGGATAGGAAAGAGGAGAAATAGACCCTTTTAAGTGGGCTAGGGAGGCCCGAATTACAGGTTCGCCTCTCAGCAAGTGCTCATCTCTTTTAGAGGGATCCTTTTTCAATCTGCCCATCCTGCTAAAGCACATCAATCGTCTCAACATTATCATTCCTCAGCAATCCATTTGAACATTACTATCACACAGCTTCCCTTCAAGTGGCTAGAATGAACTAATCAACATCCTTCAGTAGCTACACAGCGTGCTTGCTGCATGCTGTTGTCTTCAATTGTCTGTGTGTTTGATTTTTTTCCCAGCCTGTCAGTCCATGCATAGCAGAGGGTTTCTCCGTGTGACTGCATCTGTTTTTCTTTGAGATTTTCCCCTTTCTTGTTGTCATTCAGTCATCTAGATCTACACATTCAGATGAAAAATGAATCGGTTATCTAGCTAAAGTAATGTTAACAAGAAATGCATTGCTATTAGATTTTATAGAAACTCTTATCACTGGAATAAAAAATATGCAGTGCTTGGTCCTTTCAGGTTCACACCTATTCTCACGCCAGAGACAAAGACAAGCAAATTTGAAGATACCATCAAGCTGGTGGTTTTGATGAAAACCTTTATGGCAATTCTATAATCGTCACATTTTAAGTTTGAACTCAAAAGTTATTCTGGTATTTCTAAAGATTATCGTCACATTACTTTGGATGTGACATTACCTTCAAAGAGGGCCAGGAGTATCCATTAGAGAATTGGTTAGTGATATCCCAGTGTATTAAACACCACATAGTCGTCTTTTGCACTGGAGACCAAAATAACTTCAGAAGGCAAAGATACGTTGATGTCATTTCCAAAGGAAACTGAAGATAGCTTTGAATTTCTGAAGATATCTTGATCGGCGTTATCTATCACCTATCTTTAAATGGAAATCATTGCAACTGTATGTCAAAATGACGACAGCTCCTATTGAAATGTAAATTTGAAGATATCCACAAATTTATCGTCAGTGCTATCTTTATTTCTGCTTATCATTATTGGAGATACCATTCTGCCAGAGCAAAATACCACTGGTGATGTAGACACCATGCATCACATAAACCCCACATAAAGATGATCACTGAGAAATCTGCCACTGACTCCGAGGCATCGGTTCATGGTAATACCTAGATGCAGGTTGATTAAACCATGGCCCTGGGTTTTGTGCAAATAAAACAGCTCCTGTCGTAAAGGCCAGCAAGTAGATACTTCAATGAATACCTAAAGCCTGATAAACAATCATCATGTATGGGGTGTTTGGAAAGTGGAGTACATTAAATGAAAAAAAAAACACTGGTAATTTAACCCAATCTACTGAATCAGAATTAGAGCTTGGATGATGTATCCCCTGAAACGGATTGTCCACTTTATGCCAGCAGTCCCTGTACTGTTAGTATCACCTCAATGCTCTCCACACATCCTCTACCCCTGCTGTCACATTGCCTTACCTTCCTCGTCTTCAGATGTTGCTTGAATTACCGCACCAGCCATATATATTACATTCCACCCTCCCCTAAGTGTATGACTAAAGGCTGTGACATCACTTTCCCTTCTCATGCTGTATTCCCTCCATGCCCTACATACTATTATCAGCCCACTCCCTGACACATACTCTATGCCTGTTTTTTTTATTTGTTACCCCTATCTATCCCCTTGATTACTTTGCATACCTCTCATCCTCCTACATTATTGTTCCTACCCTTGCAGTATCGATCTGTTGTAGGCCACTCTCAGCCTTCTCCAGGGCAGGACCATATAGCTCATTCATCTGCATTAATGGTGCTACAAATATGCGGCCATCCCAGAGAGTTTTATTGTTGTTTTTTAGAGTTGCTTTGCCGCGAAGCAGCCGGGAGTGTAGCAACCATAGCAACTCTATTATGTTTCAGGTTTTGTCTCTGGGCACTGCCATTGTGTTTTTGACATCACTGGTGACGTGCACAGGGATGTCAAAAACACATTGCAAGCAACTGTGCAACAACGTCTGACAGTGAATGTTGAGATTATCGAGTGTTAGGGCCTTGACCAATGCAATGTTTTGAAGTTGCCGGGAGCATAGTGACCGTAGCCAGTAATGTTGATAACTAGGAAACCCCGGGTAGGAAACACAATGATGTCATAATTATGCCCTTAGTCCACTGCGATTAAACAATGGCTAACTGTAAAGCAGCTTCAACGATCTAGATCTAGAGGTGGCAGGGGCACGAAAAGGCCATGTTAGGGCTGTGGACTATTACACTATTACAACTGACACACACTGCCAGTGCTTGCCTCTTTATACATGTTGCACATGATAAATTCTCACCAAGGGCCTTTTTCCGTGGATTTGCGCAAATTGTGTTGCTGCAGTAGATCTATCTGTCGTCATGGGTCTTGGTATCACCATGGAGAGTTGTTGTGATGTGAGACAGATGCTGAGCAGTGGGGTTGGGTTTTATTTTCCTGTGCTCTGAGCTGTGTGCGATGGGCTGTAGTTCACGGCCGGGTCCAGTCCATGATGGCCCGTAAGGTGGGAAGGGGGGTGGAGAGGGGTGATGGTCACCCTGCCCTACAACATATCAGGGGTGCTTCCCTTTTGCCCACCCCCCATCCCTCACAGCTCAAGAAAAATGTGGCTTGGACCACGGATAAGAGTGGCAACTCCTATCTGTGGTCCTTGCCATATTTTTCTTGTTTAAATCTGGATATGATCTATCTCTCTTCTAAAGAAAGGGGATATTTGAGCAATTCAAAGTGGTAATTGAAGTACTACACAGGGACTCGAAAGGTTCCTCAATGCCATGCTATGGGCCTTTTTTATAACTGTGTTGCTAGCCAAGTCAGGGGTGAGGTCAATATTGTTCACTTAATTACTGCTAATTGTCTTTGATGAGCATATATATGTCTTTTTATCGGTGTGCATGGCCAAGTTTCTAATCATGATTCCTTTGAAAAGAATTTCAGGGTCACCTTTATTGTTATTATGTCTTTAATCATATTCACATAGCATTCATTCTTTTATAAGCTGCTCATATGAAAAAAAAATTGCAAGTGCCTACCACTGAATGACTGCTTATGATTAATGTGAAAAATGAAATATTTGGTAGTGCAGCAATATCTCTACAGAGGAGGACTAGATTTTCATCATTTCCAGGGTGCACAATTGCATCTACTATAGATTTCTGGTTATCCTCATTCACTACTTCAGGGCAGCACCCATGAACCCATTTTGCTGCAGCATCAGGATTGTTGCAGATTCAGCGTTTTCACGACTTGCATCAATCTGTGAATCATAAGTACTACTATTAAACCCATTGTAAATCAACTTAAACCCAGTACAAAGATTGCAACCCATTGCATCTAATTGCATACTCTATTCAAGAACTAAAGTGATCAGTTTTAGTTACAATAGATTCATTTAGTGGGAAGCGTGGTAGTGTGATTGTGCATAACGAAGATTCAAAAGCCAAGAGGGATGTAGCAATGAGGGACCATTACGATGAATAACAGAGGAGTGCAATAACGAATGGCTCCAAATATCTCAGGCAAATATAAACTAATTATTTACATCCCAGGGCACTGTCTAAGTGAGTACCATCTACCAGTTAATTCTGTTCACTGACTTTGGAGATGTGCCTTGAAATAACATAAGACATTGAAAAGCATTAAATCAGGATTAGAACCAGTTTATATAGGCTATAGGACTAAAAACAAAGGCAACTCACACCCATCCTCATAAAACGAATTATCTTTCATGATAATGTCAATTGTCATCCATCAGAGGTAATTTGAATTTTCAGTTCTACCATTTCACTAATTCCGGTAATTGGGTAGAAATCTAATCACATGATGTCTTTAAAGAGACCTAAAAAGGGACCCTTTTCTCCAGAACAACAAGGTTAAGTCTCCCAAAAGATGTTTACTGATATGTTTTTGAAAGAAATGCTGCAAGGAACAGTTAAAGAAATCCCATTTCTCCCATATCGGTTTGGTCACACGGCTTATCTAACAGTAATACAATTAACAAGTCTCTCACTAGTAGTCTCATTGTCCACAGAGACACTCCCATTTCCGTGTTTATGAGGTGGGTTGTGTGCATTATTTGTCTTGGTATACTGGTATATGAAAACAATACTAAATGTCTCTGCTACCTATGATAAGACAGGTCATACAGTAAAAACATTAAACAGTTTCAGTTTCTTTCATCACAGGTTTTACTTCACCAAAATTTGTTGAGCTACCTGAAATATAACCCAACGGCTCACATTGCTAACATTAAATGGCATTGATGATGAATTTTAGTTTCGTTATGATGGAGAAAAATGACGATTCCTATTTTCCATAACTCCTCAGATTGTCAAACAGCCGAGTGTAAGGTGATCCAGCTTGTTTGTGATTAAAGAATTTGTTTCATGATCTTGCAGTAATGAAGGGTTTAATTCCAAATGACATTTTAGGGAAGAAATGAGCTGAGATGAGGAAAGAACATGTTTAGACAAGTGAGAAAATGATCTAAAACCACTTTTTTTTTAAAGCTGTCACCATCTGGCACCGACAGCCAACCTAAATCTCAATTTAACTTTCAAAATGCAATAAATCCCACGCCTGGTTTGTTCTTAAACTTTGGGGAAAAACAGCGTCCATTGCATTTTGCAAAGAATTAAAATGAATTAATGATCTTTTGTCTGTGAAGGAAGCATTAGTGTGGAAAGGACTACTTAAAAGTTTCATTTGTATTCAACTAAACAAGGAAAGTCAGATAGAAGAGTTATTATATATATGGATACAAAAAATGAGCCTTTTGCATTTTGATGGAAGTGGCTACAGGAGGTGGTGAGCACCTGACGAATTCTTGTGCACTTACCATGCACATTAACAAATTCATATGATGTGACCAGTCTGCTAGGCTTCCATGACGGCATGGCAGACCAAGTATCAATCAGAATGCTCCAGTTTTACAGGCTTGGGAAACAGTGGACTGGAGATAAACGTTGGCTATATCTCCACTGATAATACTGTATGTGGAGGAGCCTGAGCCACTGTTGGACAACTCTCCAATGGTGGGCACTGCTGGGGGCCTGGGCCACTGTTGGACAACTCTCCAATGTTGGGCACTGGCCCTCAGTGAGTGTTCTTATCTCCTGTTTGCCATAGTGATGGCTGATAAGAGATTAGTGCAGGTGTTGGACCATCCTCCAACAGTGCGAGTAATGCAGGTGGGGAGGTGAGGGAGGGGGGTGGAGTCAACAGAAAATGGATAATTTGAAATCATTTTGATACACTAAATGCAGCATATCATATCATACACAACTTTGTTTTGACTGTGTTCATACATATACCTGGGTACTTATACCTATTACCATAAAGGTTCACTTCTTTGCACAAATCATAATTGTCTTGCACAAATTGACTTTTCTATTCATAACCTTAAAGTGTATGAAATTCAACCTGGGATGTTGGGGGATGGGCCAACCTTTTTCCCTCCACCTACAGTGAAGGATTGCCAACGTTTTCCAAGCCTTTAAGAACTACCTGACTCAGATCAGTTGTCCTGCTCACAACCAGTGAGCAAAGGTTCTTCTGAACTGAAATAAAGATACCTTTGATGCCTTTCAAGTGCCAGTGCCTCTGTGAAACCACAAGAGTTTCTTTCCCCTTTAAGTGAATAATTTGGATTTGCCTGCCTCCCCCCAACCAAGGAATTAAGTTGCACCCTAGCCTCAGGGTCACAAATGCATGCATAAACTTTAACATAGCACTACGGTCAAGTGAAAATAACATTGAAAGCTTTGTCTAATATTTCCTAGAGAACCTTTGTCATTCTAACAGCATAATTTTTGTGTACCATCACCTTTGACTGGGTAAAGGGAAAACCTTTAACATGACCAAGCACTATACATCAAGGTGCACATAAGTTTATAAGAATGCCAATAATGGTACATAGCTGATCATTCGCCCTACTTCTAATGCTGAAAAGTTCAGACTTAAGTCTGCTGATGTGGCCTGGTTGAAGAGCAAATGGAATAATTATGCTGTCATTGCAGGTAGATAGGATGGGGTTAGATACAAAAACAAAACCCTGATAATTGAAATCACTTTGATGAATTGAAATTGGAGCTCAGATGCCATTTCCCATAACCGTTCTAGCTTACAGCAGGCACCATGCTATTACTATTTATTCTCTGCGCTCTCCATCTATGACCAAATTAGGAGTGCAGTATTATTCTAACACCGGAAGTCATTAAACCATCTAACTCTTGCACTCCTCCAAGGCCACACTCATGTCTTACAATACCATAGTTAACAAGTAAATTGTTTTTAATTCTAATGCTTCTGGAAAAGGCAAAACCAAATGAAATCTAAGGATTCATATGACTTGTTTCAAAAAAACGAAAAGTCAATGGAAAGTTAAAAGTTGACATATGTTAAAGTAGCATATAGTACAGTAAAAATGAACATTTTATGCAAAAAAAATAAACATTTATCAAAATATTTATGAACATTTAATGAAGTGAACGCAAAAGTGAACTTTATCACCCAAAAAAAAGCCAAAAACTATTTTAAAAAAATGTGAAAACTATACAAGTTCACAACAAAAAATAAAAATCTGGCGCTAATGAAAACAACTTGAGTGTATTTGACAAAAAACTATCAGGTTTATTCTTTGCATCAACTTCACCAGATAACTGGTTGTAACAGTTTATATCTGTTTAGATTAAGTCACCATTTAACATGGAAAGTTCAGAGGCAATGATAGTAGAACAAAGCACAGAAACTCTGCCTTATGAATATTACATGCGGCCAGTTCTACAAAATGTTGCTCTGTACAGAAAAGCTTCTGCTGTAACACCTGACAATGATGTATCTGCTATTGCATGTGAATGTTCAGAAAGATTTTTTTGGGAAATAATACCTGCAGAAAACTTTGGTTATTTTAGAGGAGCTGAACGAGACACTGTTGACCACTGTTTAACTAGTGTTAAAATGTACAAATATTTCTCTTCAGCTTATTGGGACGCATACAGGAACTGCATGCACTATTGTCGAGTAAAAAGTGTAAACTTAATAATGCAAGATTGGTGCATCGGTGTATATCAGTTACACACTGAACCTAACTGTGCAAGGCACTACACAAGGTACACTTTAGGAAGTGTGAAAAAGTTTGCTGTTACGATCCAGCAGTTTGAGTGTAATCCCATTGTAGGGGTGTTTTGCCAGTGTAACTGTAAACTACAAGTATCTGCTATAGCTAAAACCATTTGTTTCACATGTCTACCGGTCACATTGGAGCTCCACAACTTAAGTATACCTGGAGTGAGAAATGATTTTTCGTTTGAGGTAAACTTCAAGGATGGTTTTCTATCTAGTCTTTTACCAGGACCTAAAAACAACGACACTTTCTTCCTGGCACAGGCTTTGTTTGAACATGCTATAGCTAACATAGCTAAACTGAACAGTTATTGTGGAAAACTAGTCTCATAGGTCAAAGCTGGTATCAAGTAAGTAAATTTACACACAACTTTTGTTGTATCTGTGCACATCCCGGTAATGGAAAAAACTGGGTTCATATGTAAATATTGTGTCTAATAAAAGTACCCTGTAATGAAAATGAATGAGTTGTGTTGTATTTTATTATATGAAATAAACAGAGAGAACTGCACAACCATGGGTGACCAAATGTGGCCTTTGATCCCCTCGGACTGTGTCCTCGGGAACCCCATTTGGTCCACACGGTTGTGCAATGCTCTCTGTTTATTTCATCAGTCATTATTGTGCAATTTTTAAGTAATGTTACATCAGCAATTGCACAATACCTGTTCATATGTAGCTCATACGTTTCCATGAGGTCACTTCCAGTTTGTAAGTAGGTCAAACCAAAGTATTGTGCAATATATGTAATTTATGTAACTAGGTCATGACATGTATATATTCCAGCTCTCTAATTGGTGGAAAAACTAGGTTGTGACCTTGTGACATCACTTCCTGTCAAATCCAGGCCTCTGATTGGTTAAAACTGGGTCAAATGGGGTCATTTCCATTCTGCAAGTGGGTCATGACCTAGTTAGTAGCTGAAGCTATGCGCTGAGTTTGCATGTATATACTACTGATAAAGAGTAAATACACAATACGCCTCCTCCGGGTATCATCAATAATGAATCTAGTAGGCTTCAAGAGCAATTCTAGCAAGAGATTGGAGCAGTTGATCCTTAATAAAACAAAAGTATAGATAAAATGGAAGTAGCCTGCTGCCTGGGTGATGCATTGGGGCTTATGCCAATGATGGTAATTGAAACAGCTATCATGAATAGAAAGTGTAGTATAAGTGTTGTTCCCCATGGCTTATCTAGCTTATCACAGCAGACTCTATGTTATCTCCACCAGCTCTCTCCTCCTTCCTGGTACGCAGCCCTGTGCCTGATTCCTGTTGCTGAGTCTCTCTCTTGTTGAACCTCTCACACTGCAAACATGAACTGACCTCTTTCACTCTGATATAAACCTTATGTACCTTCTGTTGGCGAGGCCAGGAAAGGCCTGTACATATGTTTTATCAGCAGGGATAGATGCACAGAGGTTGTGGGATTGGATTGTTAAGACATTAGACCTACTGGGGAAAGGCAGTCAAATTATAATATCATAGGCCAACTTGGTTTTACTAAAGGGGGTGATCAAAATCTGCATGACTTTAATACAGCTCGAACCCCAGGACGCGATTTTTGCCCAGAAAGTTTCTACAATGTAGAAATCTGTTGCAATTATGCACTCTCTGAATATTGCAAAAGGTTCAACAGCTCTAGGAAATTGCAATGGCAGGCCAACCCTTGCAGATTGGGAGTCAATCTAAGATAAACATATCTTTTCCCTTGCATTTCATGAAAGTTTTTGCAATTTTTATAAAATTATGCATCTGAAAAGTTTAGGATGTGGGGAGTCTTATAAATAATATTTATGTCATGGCAAATACCATCGTTACTATAGAACAGTACTGGACATGCCATATTCAATGGTGGGGATGGAATACAATGTCGTTGTATTCAATGGGTTTCGACCATCTTGGATTTTGAACAGATCTGAGCCATTTTTCTTTATTTAAAAGCAAAGTACCCCCCCTAGTCCATGACATAAATTTATGCAAATGTCTACTTCCATGGGATATTTTACATCATATTCCCCTCTGTGGGACTGGTCGTATCTCACTCAGCCATATCCCATGGTCATGGACATTTGCTTACAGAGTTGGAGTAGAATGAGCTTGAGCCGTCCATATACCTTGAGTCGGCCACTTTGCATGTCTGTAATGACTAATTGAAATTATCAAGGACCACCTAAGAGGATTTTAAACTATAATTGGCACAGGATGGGGAGATGTAGCATCTGCTATCTTACCAACTTTGGCATTTTCGGTGTATCACTTTATAGGCCGGGGGCTGATAGGGCCCACCATGCACCCCCCCCCCATATCCCAACGTGACGGGTATTTTTTTTATCCTTAGGGTCCCCTGAACAATATTCAAGATGTTAACATTGATTATCTTGGGATGCACTACCGGTTTTGGCTCATTATCCATGTGCGGTTTCAGACCACTTTTGGTTCACTTTTAGTATCATGTTATTTAAGGGGTATGCTCAATCCCCAAGCTCTAAGACCATCTTACTTTGTCTAGATCCTGAAGCTATTGGTCTTGTTCAAAATAGACATAATAAGCTTTTCATTAAGCCCTAATTCATGTTTTTAAGTTTTTTTGAATTTATAATGTATTTATTGCACAAAGTGATTTTCAAAATACAATACATTCAAAATGAAATAGGAACTCAGTCCTTGTAAGTGACTTAGCACGGCATAACAGTAATCCGTAGTGCAATGAGTTAACTTTGAAAGAAGTAGCACTGTACATCAAGCACTTGTCATTTGGTATACTACTAATAATGAAGGTATCTATGTTTAAGTGTGATGGGTTAGCCAATAATGATAATGTACATCAAGCACTGTTCTTCTGAGTTCTTCAATTTGACAATATAAGTAGGAACAGTATTATTTCAAATATATGGAAATGAAAAAATTCAAGTAATAGTAGAGAGAGGTTAGTAACATTGAGCATTGTCAGCAGAGAAATATGTATGTCGTTGGTCCCTGAGCATCTCAGACCACTGGTAAAGGCACAGATGGTAATTGTACAATTTACAAGTTATGATGAATCATTTGTTACATTTGCAACACCAAATATTGAAGAGTCCTGCGTGACAGAGTTTCATCACTTACTTTAGCTGCATTTTGGCCCAAATCTTTAACACAGTGACTTTTGCCTTGGCTTAAACTCGACTCTAGAGGTTGTTAATCTACATGAGGCATTAAGTTGGTTCCACAATTCCACCCCTCTATACAATGGGCTTTTCCTATAACCTAGCTTTGCAGCAAGGGGGTAAGTTAGGAGTGTGGTGTTTGTGGAATGGGTGATACGACCACAGGTGGGTGCTGCCTGTAACTGTATACCCAATGATTCAGTATCATGTTTTTGCTCGTTCAGATTTGAGTGTACCAGACAGTCGGGAAGACAGAAGATTGAAATTACAAAGTTCCTTTTTTACTGAAAATCTTAAATGCGCTCCAGATACATGTATAAAACTTGCCCTTATTCCCATCTAAGCACAATATCTAATATGATTTATGTAGGCCAAACCTATCTGAGTAATATGAGACATTTTGCAGAATTCCTTGATGACTATGACACACGTTATTGCCTTGGACGCAAAGACATTACGTTGAGCCAATACGATGCTCTTCCATTTCAATAATCTCCCTCTTTATGTAAATGGATGTTTTTTCGTGCTAAATCTTTATCAATTCTCCTGATTCTTATGCTAAAAAGAGTGCTAATTAAGAATATGCACGTTTCTACTTCATAAAATTTAATGGCAAGGCTTTACATGGCTGAAAGTCAAAATGGCCAATAATAGATTCAGATGTCACTTTGAATTATATAAATGTGCAGTCTAGAAAGTATCTGGTGGGTCCTACCCCCCTATAAGTCAGCTTAGTAGTATACAGTGCTGCTTTTGTTTTGTTGCCATTTTAAATTATTAATGATTTCTACCCTGTGTAATGCTATACACAAAATAATGTACTAAAAGTATATTTGAGAGATCCTGGAATCCATTCATGCCATTTAGAACCATGTGTTTGACAGCCATTTTGAATTATTAATGAGTTCTACCTTACATAATGCTATAGAAATATCTCCACTTCTAATCAACATAGGAACACAATATAAAGTTCTGAAAGTACATCTTTTAGATCTGGGAATCCATTCATGCCATTAAGAATCATACCTGTGCATATGGCAGCCAATTTGAATTATTAATGAGTTCTACCAAGTGTAATACTATTATGTATTACAGGTTAATTTGTAAACGTAAACACAAAGGGCCTATACTGATGTAATTTAAGGATATTGGCGGCATTGTTTGAACAATCCATTCATTTTCATCCTTAGTCTGATGTGTTAAACTAAAGAAGGAAAGAAAAAAGACAATTTCGTTTCTTTATTTCCAAAATGTATTCTACATTGCTGCCACGAGACTCACCTGCAATACGTCTGCAGCACAAATAACCTAATGGACATTGCACATTTGCAAAAATGATTTGGATATTGCAATTTACTTTGGCTGCCAAGCAGGAAATTACCTCCCACATTATAAGCGTAATGTCAGGAGGTAGAGTGTGCCATTACTTCAAAATAAATTGCATTTCATGGTAAAGTGGTGAATATTATGTAAATCATTTATGTACCTCACTTACTCTCCCTGCAACCTCGTACGAAATTAACATTTTTCTTGTCCTAGTGAGCCTTACTATAAAATGAATGTGTTTGCTGGCTGCAATTAAAAGATAAAATCTAGGCTGGCATTTTGATATCGGACTGCACACTTATAATCACCAACATCACCCCTTTGATGTCTTTTTCTCAAGGCCTCAACCATATTGATGGGATGAAGCTGCTCTCTAGTGGTGCTGGTAAATCTCCCCCCTCCGCCTGTAGACCCTTTAGTTATTTCTTTTGTATGTGTATATTTTGCAGCTATCACGGAGAACAATATCTATAAAGATGTAACAGCGTCTGACTATTGTTGTGCACTCTTGGTCATTGCTACAATCCTTCATAGAATGCACATGATATGTGACGAATCTGGAGAAAACATGCATCGGGGGGATTTTTAGTTCTGCATTTGGCCATCAGGGGGCAGTATATGAGGAAAACACTAATAAATATACTGAAAAATGGCTTAGATCGATTTTTGATGGAGAATTAAGTGATATGCTCAAAATTATTCCATTCCAATTAAAAACATTCCATTTTTGGAATGCAAAAGAGACATCCGTTGCCATGGAAACATAGATAATTGGCAAATATGGCAATGTCTGGTTGCCATGGAAACCAATTCATTACTCTAAATGGGAATTTCTGCCACAAATGTGTTGGATATTTACACAACTCAGAACCAAAAACAGACCCAGAAAATTCCCTCAATAAGTGATTTTATGATAAAAAGATCACATCTCTTTGTTTATTTTCCCACAAAACTGCATTTTTTGCATTATCACTATTGAAGCTAGGATATAATGTATTTAGAGCTTATTTGCATTTTTCAATTCCTCACACCAACAAAGGTTTGACAAGTAATTGCAGAAGAACTACCTGGAATATTTTAGCTCAAGATATCTCATTTCAAAGCACATGACTTCAACTTCAACAAGCCATTTCCCCCCTGGATGCAGGTTTTCCCCCATCTGGTCACATATATCATCTAGACTGTGTCTTCAGCTTTAACACGCATGGTGCTTATGGAACAGTGACCATCCATTATGTGACTGAACAATCAACCAGAATAAATCCTACGTTACTGGAATGAAATAACAACAACGGGCTACAATTGGCATAATAATCCTGGCCAACAATAATACAGAAAGAGAAAAAGAAGAAAAAAAAATCTTGGTCGGCTGTCAGTGGCGGAATTGATTCAAACCAATTGGTCACTATAGTCCTGGTACTCCCAAGTAGAGGGCAGCACTGCATCCAATAGTCGATCAGATAATAGTTCAATAAACTCACACTAGGGTTGATCTGCATACACTGGTATTTATAGTGTCATAAATTAACCGGGCATCTATGCCCCCATTTAACATATTGCATGAACAGTCTATCAATGGTAGTTTTGTGCATGAGAAAGCCTTATGATGTTGCCTAAACTTAAGAGCTCAATCATTTATCTACTTGTAAGTACAAGCTATGCACACTAATTATACCATTTCTGAATCTCGTCGAATGAGCCGGATGTAAGCGTGACTGGCTAGATCTATGGCAAAAGGATCTCTGGATATGTATCTCAGCATTCTAATAACTACAGCAAGGCCCAATAACTACACATTTACCTATCACTAGATCAGTGTGGTACAAATGGTAGGGATTGAGACTACCTTCCCAGCAAATCTGAGTGAACATGAGTCATGCTGGGTGAGGAATGTGTGAGTACATTGAGTGATAACGAATAATGTCATTTTGTGTGATACAATGTCAACTCTCACTCAGCTTGACAAACCTTCACTTACTTCAGTAAAACCTGAGAGAGCATGCGTCAACATGTGTCAATACTTGTCAACTCTTACACTGCTTCACATGTCTTCACTCATTTCCATAAAGATGTGAGGGAACTGGTTAAGCAAGTGTCAACATGTGTCAATACTTGTCAACTCCCACACAGCTTCACATGTCTTCACTCATTTCCATAAAGATGTGAGGGGAACTGGTTAAGCAAGTGTCAACATGTGTCAATACTTGTCAACTCTCACACAGCTTCACATGTCTTCACTCATTTCCATAAGGATGTGAGGGGAACTGGGTGAGCAAATGTTAACATGTGTCAATACTTGTCAACTCTCACCCAACCTCACATGTCTTCACTCATTTCCATAAAGATGTTAGGGGAACTGGGTGAGCATGTGTCAATACTTGTCAACTCCCAGGCAGCTTCACATGTCTTCACTTACTTCAATAAAGATGTGAGGGGAACAGAGGGAGCACATGTCAACATGTGTCAATACTTGTCAACTCTCACCTAGCATGACATTTCTTCACCAAGCCTTCAACAATAAGAGACTATGGAACCTGTATGGATTCTCATGGCTTGTACTTTGGAGAGTGGGCCTATTGAGTAAATGTCAATATGAGAATTTATGTTTCACAGAGCAAGTTCCTTTCTTACATGGCATGAAATACATATGACTCAGGAACATAATGATAGCCAAGTATATGTGATTTAGTACTTACTTTAGACATAATAGCTCATTTGTTTTGTCTATGGGACATAGCACTGAATTGGAATTGCCTATTTTTTCACATGATATCTAAGTATCTGTTTGTCCTGGTTTGATAGGATATGAAGGTTTAATGTCTAGTGATCAGCTAGGTCACAGCTGATTAGAGCAAATATACAGGAACTCTTCATAGGCTGGTTAAAAAACTCTGTATTGAGTGATAAAAGAGGCAGATACTTTGTCCAACATTAGCATGACAGACTGTGTGAGGAGATGTGAGCATGCATCAAGATTCACCAACTCTCACCCACCATGGCACAACTTCACGCACAATGACACACTATGTACTATTCTGTGTTTTGATTGGTCCATTTAAAATTTTCCTCCCATTCCTTTGTTCTCCTCCTGCTTTCAAAACAGTCAGGCAGAGGCAGCCATGGAGAACAGATCTTGTGGTAGGTGGTCACACAGTTCTAGATTGATTTGAGTTGAAATCCTATGTGATAAGCATTTATACAGTAACACATTGATATTATCTATAATCCCTAAACATCTATCTTGTTGCTGAATTCAGCTATTTGTCTCAACACCCCAAATTAATGTAGAACTTTCTATGTGAGTAAGGCTCAGGGAAATTCTGGGGGAATTCAGGCTGCCATATGGGAGTGGTCATTGTTTATCAACTTGGATGTGAGTGGGTAGTCAAAATTAGATTGTTGCTGTTTGTTTATGACCCTTTCTTTTCATTTCAACAGGCATTCCCAAGAATGATACAAGGAAAATTCAACTCACACAGCTGACAGAATATCTATCCATTTTCAAGCAAAGTGGGCAACACATGACATGCAGAGGAGAGATATCTTCAATTCAATGGGAACCAGCATGAACAGCTGAATTGATGTTAATAAAGTTATGAAATATCAGAAATCCACAACCACCTCCAACCCCTCCCCTGCCTATCCCCCACCCACAAATTAGTCTGTGCGTCAATATATGTGATACTGTGTCATGGCCCATGTGTCAGTGTGTATGATAATGTCTGATGACACATGATGTCATCATGTGTCATTGTTGATGAAGGTTCACGCCTGTTGACTCAACTTCACAAATTTGGCTGGGATGTTGATATCAAATGTCGATCTATGAAAAAATATGATAAGGATTTATTTATTAAGTCACTTAGTGAATTCAATTGGAACAAATTTTATTTGACCAATGATGTTGATACACTATGGAGTATTATGTTAAAGAGGATAAACCATGTGTTGGATGTAATGTGTCCCTATGTAACTCACAGGGCAAATTCAAACTCGAAACCCTGGGCTACTCCTGAGTTAATTGGTCAAATTAGACATAAGGATAATGTACTACAACGTGCTAAGAAGAGTGGTGATAGGCATAGAATTTCGGCGGCACATAAAGAAAGGAATAAGGTCACTCAATTGACAGATAAAGCTAAGGGGGATTTTTTCAAACAAAAAATCTGGGAAAGTAAGGGTGATCAAAAAAACTTTTGGCGGGAAGTTAAAAAGGTATTACCACAAAAGAAAGGGGAACTACCAATTATTAATCTTACTGATATGAGTACCGGTAACCTTATGCCTATCCACACTGTTGCAATGTATATTAATGATTACTTTACAAATATTGGGTATAATTTGTCCAAAGATAACAACACAATATGGAGTTTCGATGGGCCTTTTGACGAAGAAGATGGAAATATAGCCATGACTACTGACAGAAATGAAGTTCTAAAATTGCTAAATAATATTGCAACACATAAAACTAGTGGGGTCGACGGTATTAAAGGGAATGTTATGAAGGATGCATTGGTTGCCCTATTGGATCAGGTCACTCATATGTTTAATGTATCACTTGAGACTGGTATTATTCCTAACACTTGGAAGAGCGCCTGTATTGTACCGATTCCTAAAGATGGTAATCCGAATCTAGTGGAGAACTATCGGCCAATCTCACTTCTGTGTACCCCAGCCAAGATTTTAGAAAAAATAGTTCATTCAAAACTCATGCGGCATTTAGATACATTTGAAATTTTGACTGACAGACAGGGAGGTTATAGGAAAGGGTTTTCCACTATACAAACAGTAGGGGAATTAACTGATGACATACTAAGAGATAGAAATGTTGGTATTGAAACGGTGGCTGTGTATATAGACCTGAAAAAGGCCTTTGATACGGTTGACCACTTTATTCTTCTTAAAAAATGTGAAAAGTATGGTATTAAGGGCAAAGCCCTGTCCTGGCTCAATAATTATCTCAGAGGGAGACAACAGTGTACTTTGGCCAATAATGTCAAGTCGGATTATTTACCTATTACTTGTGGAGTGCCTCAAGGATCTACCTTAGGACCCTTATTATTTCTAATCTATGTCAATGATGTTGTACATGTCTGTGATAATAGCAAGATTCTTCTATATGCTGATGATACAGTCATTTACCATTCAGGAGGGGATAAGAAAGTTGTAACCCAACAGTTACAAAATGACCTGAATAAGTATAATGATTGGTGCTCTAAAAATAAGTTGACAATTAACATCAAAAAAACTAAATTCATGTGTTTCGGCCTCAGTCATAGATGGAAAAATTGCAAATTTAAAATAGGTGATCAGCAGATTCATGAAGTTGAGCAATATAAATACTTAGGAGTAATTCTTGATCAAGCATTAAATTATCAGAAGTTTATTGAAAACCAGTTAAGAACAGTAAATTTTCGTACCTATCAATTGACAAGAATGAATAGGTATATAGATATAGATACTGCTGTTTTGATTTATAAGACGTTCATCTTACCCATTCTTGAATATGGTAATGTATTATTGTATGAATGTAATGTAACACATCTGGTCAGAATGCAAAGAGCACAGAATAGAGCCTTAAAAGTTGCATTAAGAAGGAATTACATGGAATCAACTAATATTATACATTTTGATGCAAATATCAATAAGCTGGAAACTAGAATGGTTGCTCACATTCTTTTAGCAGCATACAAAAGGTCAAGACAACACAAATATGTAGACCAAAGAAGGCTGCATACTAGAGCTTGGAATGCACCTATTCTTAAGTGTTATACTCCACATGCTAAATCATATACCAGAAGTATGGAATGGAATTTAGCTTTTCAATGGAATAATTTAGATCCTGAAGACCGAAATTCTCCTTCCTTTCAGTCCTTTAAATACGAAGTTAAAAAATTCCTACAAACAAATCTTCCGGGTAAAGACTAGTTGCCCAGTCCCACCTCTCCTCCTAAATATCCCAAAAATGACTAGAAAGGTTGTTTATTGATCATCTTTATTACTAACACGGGTATGAATATTACAGGTGTTTTGCACAATACCTGTTAATATTAATATAAGTGATAGTGGGAAGTTTGACGTTTTGCACAATGTCATTCTTCGTAGGGTTCTTTGTGTACAACTTAGCGTTCAGTTAATAAGTTGTAATGTTATTATATGACTACTGAAGTGATGTTTGGTAGCATTCTTGATTGAATTGTTCTAAAAATATTTACTGCAGTTAAAATACTCTGATTGTTTTGTACTCATACCGCCATCTTTATGATAGTTATTTTTCCTAGGCGTTGAACATAGTAAGGGTTGCCAACTTAAATATTAGTCTTTCATAGACTAAACGGCGACCCGTCTTTATTGTCGCCCTGGTTAATTATGGATCTGTATTTAATTTTGTACATTGTTGAACTATGGCAATAAAGACAAATTCAAATTCAAAATTCAAATTCATGTTGACGCATGCGTCATATCTTGTCATGGTCCGTGATCACCCATGCATCGAGTGCTAAGAGCGCATTGGGTGAGGGCTGGCGCAGCATGACAAACGTTCACACAGATTTGCTGGGTTAGTACAACCCTACATGGTGACTGGTTAACACTCATAGGTGTGACATATCCTGGGCACTGGGTGGGCGGGGTAAGGTGCCACTGACTTGACCACTAGGCATTTTGAACCTTATATATGTCGACCACCCTAACCTAACTACTTTTAGATTATGTAAAACTAATAGGTTTTTCTGCCTCCTTAATTTGTCTCGCAATCCTTGGGCACACTGGTTGACATATTGTATATATTACTTCTACAAACAGCAGTCTGTAAATGTCTTGCTGTGGGAGCGAAATGTCTCTAAAGGGCTAGCTGTCGGTCAGTGTCATTTTCTTACAGAGCAAATGTATGGGAAAATAGTGTTGTATTAGCAGAGATAGACCCAACTGACGCAATGGAACCAGCTCTCAAAGCGTTGGCTCCACTGCCATCCTTCCGTTTAGCTAATCCGACCATTCATAATATTGCAAAAGTATAGAAAAAATTCAGTCAGATCAGCAGTGCAACCAAATCATGTTGCAACCATGAAACTCGACTGACCTATCCATAAGGTTCATGTGACACAGTGGGGGTGATGTAAAGGGGACTGCATGCCGTGACCACAGAGGTACTCCTTCACCTGGTTTGGGACGGACCACAGAACTGAAGGTTGGGGTCACATAGATTAGATGGATGTTCTAGGGCAGACATTAATCCTAGCCCTACATTTGTTCATGAGAAATCGGTTTCGTTTCCTAAGACTAGGCAGGCATGGCCCTACAGACCTTTTTTCACTGTAAGGGGGCTGTTTCACCTATAATTATTCATCTACAAATGAACCAATCCTAGGATTTCCACCCAGTGTGTATAGTTGACAGATATTGCCATTTGATTCCTAAAAGGCTAACTTTACGTCTCCTGTTTCATGGTCGCCATGATGCACCCTGGAGCTGCTCATCAGTGCATCACCACCTTCCTCCTAGCCATGACGGTGCAATAACGACCAACCAGTATGCCAGTGACAACTCCATTTAGGTCGACGCCTGAATGCATTTTTTTGCCAAAGACAAGTGCCCACAACGTCATAACAGGCCTTTCAGTAGGGCATTTCTCAATAGTGTTCAGGGGTAGACATTAACATTTTGGGCATTTGGCCATCCGGGCCAGTAGACTGGTATAGGGCAATGTATTTTCAAATATTAAATGTCAGTGTTAGTGTCTACCCCTGCAGTGTAAATCAGTATCATTTAGAAATGCCCTCCTGGTCAACTGAGAGAGACGTTTGATTGGCAGTGGTGTCCTACCAGGGTGGACAAAGGTCGGCCCCTGTGTCTATTCAGCTGGTGACCAATGATTCCAAGGTTAGAAGGTGCTCACTGATCTCCTTCTGGTAACTGATTGGCTAACTCTGCCCTCACTGACCTTCACCCAGCTTAATATAGCACCAGGGGCCACCTGGTGGTCGACAAAGGCCTGGCTAGGGCTAGGGGCATAATTTACAGGTGTTTTGTTGTGAACAATGGCAGTGCACTAAAGATCTAGTCCTATGTTCTGCTTCAATCTATATCTCTAGATTGTACTTACGTTATGATGATTCTGCTTGTTATATATAAATCAAAATAGTACCAAGGGCAGCATCACCTGCCCACACATGGACCATCTGTGGGCTTCATCCGTTTTATTTACCACTAATCTATTGGGTGGGAAATGGATGAAATGAGACACGGATGGTCCATCAATGGTCAGTGGATGTGACCCTTATCTATTCTAAAATATGCATTGCATTCCATCTAATTTGCAAAATGAATGAAAGAATAAAGACTTCCTTTCTTTGTTTTGCGCCTCCTGCCAAAATGTGCAAATGTTTGCTCAATTAGAAATGTTGAAATTGTTCAAAATTGCATCCCACTATTTCCCTTAAATCAAATTACTTAATTCACTATAAAATGTGATTTGTTAAATGTGATGGCCTTGGAAAATCAAGAACTTTTAATCCTAAGTGTGCATTTTCCCCAAGGAATTATTTTGAAATGTGCAAGTATTATATCTAAACCTAACAGGATAGGATGAAGTCCAAAGATACGTACATGTTCCCTTTGCCGATGTCGGGGGAGATTGCTGATATGAGGGTCAGGTCATGGCATGCGTAAGATCAGTAACGTCAACTTTCCCAGAGCTTTCTGGCAACTGATCCATATTTAATGATTAGAATAACTCATCCATCTCCAATTGAATATGTTTCTCAAAGGTCCAAAACAAAGGCAATCGAGTGACGAGCTTTTCATTTTAATTATCACAGTTTGGATATATAAAGAGATGTATAAATGTGCAGTTGATACAGAATTAAGTATTGCATGTTTTAGCTCGCTTTCTTGAGATTTTCTAGACATTTGGTCCATGTAGAAGGGTCAAAGCAGTCAATATGACCACCTGATTATATTTCCTTTTTGATATGACAATATGGTCACTGCAGGATACATTGCAGCCTTATGTTCTAAATAAAAGAAGGTAAATGCCATTCTATAAATTCTCTCATAATCAGTATGAATATGCACTAATTGAATATTGTCAACTTAACATAAAGAAACAACAAATACAAGTAACTGAAAGGATGTATACAGGACTAAAGCTATACAGTGAGTGAACCTGATTATGTTATTTGATGTAAATCATAATCTGATACGTATCGAGAAGCATCCATCCCCCATCGGAAGGGGATAAGGCAATGGGGCTGTAATGCCTTAATCCTATTAACATGTTAACTTGAAAGTGTCAATGAACAACCAGACGGCATTTGGTGAAAAACAGATCGTGTGTTATATTTTGAGGTACCTTCATATCTCAATGTGCTGCACATACATTAAACATTATCGTAGGATTCGTTGAAATAGAGTTAACAGAATTTCATTTACATTTTAGTAAGGATTCTAGTGTCACCAAAAGTAATGGTCTGCGTAATGTAACGCATGAGCATTCATATCAGTGTGCAAATATTATATCTGACTATAGGGGGATGCTTCAGCTTAACCTTAGAATAACAGGGCTCAAGAACTATTTTAATTAATTTGGTGTCATTTCTCAGTTGATTTTCCCAACCTTGATATCAATGAAATCATCGATGGAATTCCCAACTCACAGATGTACACAGAGAAAAGAAGACTGATCGCTTTGACACATACTGCACAGGTCACAATTGTCTCCCACATGACATGCGTGAAAGGCATGTTGAATGAGGTTGACACTCTCACATTTGGTTCGTCAACTCCACTTGACATGCGTAATGAAGACAGTTGTCATGATGACATATGTGCCATGTCCCAATGACATGTGCTCTATGTGTCAAATCAAGTTGACATGGATATACATGTCATTTTGTCAGGAAGACTTTTTTTCAGTGTAGGGCTTGTGTGATGATTTTAGCAGTGAATTTATATAATTACCCATGGGTTTCAAACGAAACCTTTACACAACTCTTAAAGAATTTACTGCCTTCATACATATCTGATTCATCCACTAACTCTGTCTGACCTGAGAAGCTGATACTTCTACTAAGGCCATGGGTTAATTCATGCTGACTCCATGAAAGGCGTCAACGTATCTTATCAGATGATAATAATTAAGACCTGTCATCCTCAATGAATCACACCTGTAATGGATATCACCCATTAGAATCTTATACAAAATATCTGAACCAAACAGGAATACATTACCTTCACAGAAGAGGACCACTTATGTACCACCTTTAGCTCTACTGAGGTCCCTCCCTAGCCCATAGTAGTAGTATATAGTTTATCGGAACGGGATTATAGCTAACTTCAGGATATTACTCACCCGAGATGCAGCCAATCAGAGGCCTCCATTTGGTCAAGTGACCCCCACTTGACCTACTCAGGTGATCACATGATCACCACATGACCTAATTAGGTGGTCACATGACCACCATGTGACCTAATTAGCGGATTAGTGACCTGGTGTCCCCTCATTTGCATAATAGGCCATGCCCCTTTATGCTAATGAGTAGCCGCCATTATGACCTAATTAGTGACCCCTCATTTGCATAATAGATGATGCCCCTTGACCTAATTAGGGGAACAGAACTATAGCTAACTACAGGATGCAGCCAATCACAGGCCTCCATTTGGTCACGTGACCTCAACCCCCGTGATGCATGCCCATATATGGTCATGTGACCTTGAGCTTGACCTAATTAGTGAGGTGCATGCTCCATTTGGCCACGTGACCTGGACCCCCTGTGGTGAGTTCCTTATTTGGAAAAAAGGTCACGCCCCTTTGGCCATGTGACCTACATCCTGCGTGGTGAGCTCCATATTTGGAAAATAGTCCACACCCCCTTAGCCAATTAGAGGCCTGCATTTGTGACCCGATTATGTAAATGGGGGTTGGTTAACCACGTAACCTTTTTGTTTGAAAACAACACGTGATTTAACTACATGTTTTTTTTTGGGGTAAAAAAAAAAAAAATGGGGGCCCTTGGGGTGGGGAGGCCCTTGGGGTGGGGAGGCCCTTGGGGTTGGGGTCCCTTAGGGTAGGGTGGGGTGGGGGGCCTTGGGGTGGTGGGCCCTTTAAAATAGGGGGGGAATTTAGTTTATTTTTTAAGGCAAGCTAAAAGCTTGCCCAAAAATTTTTTTAAAAAATACTACCATCTTTTGATGAGTGGCCAGGTTTTCTGATTGTGAAATTGATATACTCCTATCAATCTCTCTGCGAAGACATTGGTTTCTCTCCAGAAAACAAAGTCTGTAGAGCGCTTGATGTTTCCATGATGAAGGTGGCAAAGGAAGTGTGAGGGAAAAAAATTTTACTCTTCCTTATGTACCCGTCCAAGATAAACCTCTTAACTGTGGTTTTAAATTGATCAAAGACTTAAAAGACATTTAATCCCTTTTTTTTTTATTAAGTGTGGTTGGTCCCAGAGACTTAAAGGATTTAATCCCATAGTCACCCACCGTGCACTGCATGAGGATTTAAAAGAAAAGATCTGAGTTTAATTTTTCTCAATCACAACAGACATAGAAGGTAACCCACACCCCAGGTTGGCGACAAGAGGAGGAGCAGAAAGGGGGATTAACTTATTAACTGATTTGTTAGACTTAATCTGCTTACCACACGTGCACGTTTGTAGTTACAAAGGCAGACATGTACAAAGGCAGGTACTTACAAAGGTAGACATGTACCATGAGGTATTTTTTTTTCATGGAAGTGAAAACTATAGTTATTTTCCACTTTATATCTCCTCAAATTGGGTGTGTGTCTTACACGCGAGGTACTACGGTAGGTAGGTACGAGGTAGGTAGGTAGGCAGGTGGGGAGGTGGGTACGTGTCCACCATTTCTGCTGTGTACCCCACACCTTTGGTATTGAGTAATCCAATTAAAACACTTTTGACTTTGCTCTTACAAGATTATATTTTCCCTTTGTTGTTAAGCACCCCCTGTAGTTTTTGTATACAGTCTTTGAACACCTTAATCTCCTAACGTTCCATAATCCTCTTATACATGAAAGTCGCATTAAGGTAATTATCACAGTTGTTACACCTGTTATCCCACTTTGATACACTTATTCCAAAAAGTGTTCCATTATCACTGACTTTAGACACATTACCTGACTCTGATACTTTGCAAATACCACCACACAATATAATTCACCTTTGATTTTCTACTTATACTTCTACTTATAGCACAGAGATTGTCTATATTCTGACATGTAGGGTAAACCCCATCTATGTAACTGAGCATAAGTCTATTAGTTAATTCCCTTTACTAGCCCAGTACTTGTTACTGAACTCCCAAGGTTTGTGATGATAGTGGTCTATGGGTGGTGACAGGGGAGTCTCACTACACAAACCTTGGGTTTCCCACCCTTGAACATACAGTAAAGTGTACCACATATCTAAATAAGTTATACCAGTGATAGTATAGATAGTTAGTATTAAGATAGTGTTTACAGATCTGTCTATATTTCACTGAGTTATGAGGAAATTAGCTAAGGAAGGTATGGGTAGCATGAGTACCAGACACTTTACCCCTTATTTATGACCCCACTCGCGTTGCTACTGATTCTATACATGAGATGGTTTTGTTACACACATCACAGTACCATGGATTTTATCATGAGTCACCCATTGTAGTTTAGATCACAATCGATGTTTTCGTGAAGGAAGTGACAATACTTTGCACTTTTTCTCTTCCTATACATTGTAGAAATCTTACCTGCTTCACTGCATGGCGTGTCGCTATTTATGAGTACATACCTATTGTACCACCATTTCTCTCCCTTACCAACTTGGTACAGTTCACCGTCAGGGAGCTCAAGCTTCACAACTTTTCCTTCAAAGGTTCTGTTTATATAGTGTTCTATACAATATTAGTTTTGTTCCCTCTAATAAGATGTTTTTTTATACGTTCCTCATCTTCTCAATGTGTTTAAACCAAGTAACTGTGGAAGTACCTGATACATTGAATAATAGGAATAGACTGGCTGGTGTGCCTGCTTGTGAGTAGCCAGGTAATGGAAAATCTAATCCTGGTGTAAATAGGGATACTGGGTACTAAAGTGTGTGTTCCAGTAATATTATCTACAATTGTGGAGGAGAATTGTTCAATACCGGTACTCACAGATTGAGACGCTCATAAATTTACAAAAAAGTGATTTAGACACCCTATTGGACTCACTAAACTCCCTACTGGAAGGTAAGCTCCCTCTAAATTTAATCCCCATGAGACAATACAACTAGACCTCAATAATCTATCAGATGCACTACATAATACCCACAAGGGAGCCATGATACTAAGTGTACCCATAGGTACTACAAGAGGAGAGTGCATGTGCACTGGCACGTCGCTGTACCCATACCCATCAAACTGGAAAAGCATTTACTCTATTTATAGAACAGCGAAATTCCCGAATTGCTTTGATACAAGCAACGTCTACTCTACAGGGTATACACTGGTACATTCGCTACCAACTTACATAACCATGTCCAGATCCTACTCACATTACATTGAGATGAACCACACGAACATGGATATGTGTGAAGCTGGTCATTTTATTTTAATTTTAAGTTGTAGTCTACCCCTTCCTATGTTATTTCCCCGACATTTTTTTTAAAAAAAGGGAATCACTGTGGATCATGGATTCTCCTACTTTACCTCTACTTGATACACACATCTTGTATTTGTCACTTTACAAAAGTCAGCATTTTTCTGCTTTGTGGGGTTTTAACATCTCCATCACCTACTTGCATTGTTTTTGAGATGTTCGATTTCCTACAGGTAATCTTAAAACGTAGAGCTCATCAAACCATACCAACACAAACACTGTTACAATATGGCCTGGCATGGAGCTTAAAGGTGGTGTAAAACAGTTGTCGAGTTCCCATTACCTACCATAGCAACCACCCCACCGTCTTAAGTCTACCAAATTTCCACCATTTTAAAACCCTACACTGTTAAAAATTTCTGTTGATTTTACAGAGAACAATTGGTAAATTTTACAGGATTTCACCGTTATTTCTATTACAATGAAACACCCTCGGATTAAGTGATGATACAGTGAATCTGTTTAAAACACTACGGGAAAGTACTGTTATTTAATTTACGGTGAATCTTTGTCCTTTCGGAAGTTTCATATCTTCCCACTAGGTGGCGTCGTGGTTCACTTTTAGACTTTCTTCAATGCCCTACACCCTAAACAGCTCAAATTGTGACAAAATTTAAAGTGTATCCACATTGGTTTGTGCACCATGTTATCAAAATGCAAGTCTACATTGTAGTTTCATCGATTTCAGATAATCAAAAAATAATCCACCTTTGTGTGGCAAAGGAGAGTAGCAGGGATGTCATATACACATTATGTGGTAATAGAAATAAATACATGTATAGGGTCACAAATTATAGAAAGTGTGCATATGGGGCCTTACATGTCATTCGCCCAGACATGTGCCCAGAAAAAGAATTCTTATAAGTATGCTTCTTTTACAATAGCAAGGACACTTCTGACATTAATGATAATGTGATTTTCTCAATCTACAGGTCAAAATAGTCTGGACCTGAGATTTTCATGGAGGTATGAAGATTGTTTCTGTAGGAAATTAAGCCCTCAACATGGCTTGTAACTCAAATGTCATTCTCCCAGACACAATTTTGCCCAGACAATTTTGGTCATTTTTGGCACATTTTACCCCCCTGGAGCCCAAAATATGCATATGGGACCATCAAAACCCATATGTAACATGAAGATCTCATCCAGCCTGACACTTTGAGCCAAAGAAATAGAGGGGGAAACTAAAATTCGAAGAGTAGGGGCTGGAATACCTCCAAATTCGTTATATGCAAACCTTCTGTGATTTTCGACCATAGGCATACGCCTACAGTTTTCAATTCATCACAATTCTGAAGTAATCTATGATCTTAGATTGTTACTCCAAAGTTATGAAGGGCACAATGTGCCTCTCAAGGACTAATTTATAATCATAATGATTACAATGTCCTCAAACTAGGATGTCTAGATGAACTACATTTGCAACCAAACCATTATAAAGATAACCTAGCCCATTGTAGATTTACAGTGGAATTTCTAAAATGTCAAGCCAGGAGGCCGTTTCACCGCGTTCATGAATCAAACACGGACGTCCGTCTCCGCAACACGGACGTCCGTCTTTGCAGAGGCGGACATCCGTGTTTCTGTTTTAGGGTCCGTAGTTGGAACACGGAGGGGGTAGGGGGCAGTAGGTGTACGAATATGGACAACATGGATGTCCGTCTTTGCAAAAACGGACGTCTGTGTTGCAGAGACGGACGTCCGTGTTTGATTCATGAATGCGGTGAAATGGCCCCCAGAGGCTGAATATTTATATGAAAAGTTAATGGTGTATGGGATTAAAACCAAAACAATGTGTAATTAGTTACCCTTAGTCTTTGTTTAGAAATAATGGTGAAATTCCTTAGAAATTACGGTGACATTGAAAAAACGGTGGCCGTTAAAAAAAAGCTGAAAGATTGGCAGCTATTGTTGCCAATGCTTCTTCGTTTTTTCTTTGAAAATTTTAACAGTGTACATAATCAAAAAATATTAGCACTGGATGTTTTGTACGGAGTACCTGTCAGTTTAGCAGTTACCGCTGGAATGGCACAAATTTTGAAAAAGTGCCCATTTATAGTGCTTGACATGTGACCTAGGTTGACTAATCAGGAGTGACTCAGAGCTTCTCATGATGTATCTGGGACAATGATTGGTTGCCATGTGTGGTGGTAACCAGGGTATTGTTTGCTCTACAACAATGTGTTAATATGAGTAACTGGCGGTTTCATCTGTGGGGATCCTCAGACTGCTTTGAAATAAAATTATTCATGTCAATTTAAATAGTGTTAAAAATGATAAAAATAATTTGAGCGGTACCATCATCTCAGGGATGATGGGTGGGGAAAATTTTAACGTGGAACAGTGTGTGCCAGTGTTATAAATTTTCCAATGGTATTTAATAAATTTCTCATAGTGGCTAGGTCACTTGGGTTTTAAGAAAGCCATTAAATATTTTATTGCAGAGATGAAAATAAATTTGAAGAATTCTAAATGGGGTTTTAGAATTTTTTCATGGGTCAAGATTTATTCACAGTGGATAAATTCCATAACATGTCATTTTTCAAGTCCATAAAGCTGACAGGGCACTATATTTTACCTATGGTCCTATACCAGGTAATATCCGATGTGGAAATTGGGTTTGTTGTATGTGGCAATAACCCATTATTAGCACTGATTAAGGATATACTCAACCTAAAGAATACTGTATCAGTTATCCATGGTAGATCTTCAATATTGTCCACAGACTCAATAACACACTTCTTGGATATCACCTTGAGTTTTCACCATGTTTACACTTGTTGTCACCAAATATAAGCGTCCTTTGCTGTGTGCTCACATGCCGTGTGTGTGTACATGCATCATGTGACCATACACCTGAGCTATGTCTAGACCTAGATCAGGTGAGATTTCATAAACCCCCCACATAGCTCATCACTCTTCACAGTACACTGATCGTGGTAGAAGCACAATTCTTTTTTGACTAAGCTGAAGGAGATGCTTAAGAACGTCAACCATGACTGGTTATTGACCACACCTTTCGTCCGCCATTTTGACGCTCAATTATGGAGAAAATGACCCCCAAGGAAACGGGTCTTTCTTCTCAAACCACCGAAGGATAAATACCTCCTGTTTGATCCTACACTGGCTGAGAGGGGTACTGACACTTTTAATGGTGAGTTTTCCTTCTTTTTTGACATAAATCCCAAGATTCGTGTGATGATCGTCCTTGGCCCTGCGTTGGACATAGCACCGGATAGGTCGTGATGACGCTGATATGGGGATGCCCCTTTTCCCATCCCACAACACCATCCCCCTACAAAACCTCTCATCCCCTCAGGACCCCACTTACACCCCAAGTCTCAGTAACATATCAGCTCACCCCGTAACCCCTTATCCACTTACGATATCATCAAGTGACAACAGTAGATAAGTTTAGCTAACACATTATGCACCATTACTTATCCAAAGAACGCCAGGCACAGCGCCTGGTTGGACTTTTCCCGCCCGTGGCGTCAGCCCGGCACCAACTTGAATATGCATCGATGTATCGAAACTGACGTCCGTCACGGCCGTCACCATGGTAGCCATCCATTTGGTGATGCCCTAAACTGTTGCACATGTCATAACAACATTGACATGTGTTAACATGACTTTTTGCTCAGTAAACTTCCACCTACCTTAGTATCCATTCTGTTCCCCGGGATTAATGACGGTGAAGGTGATTTGCGTAAAACTGGAAATAAAAATGAATCTTTCTCATTACAACGGCAAACCAAACACAAAATTAATTCAAAATTCTGAATTTAGACGTGATCTTGATAAATTACCCACCTTCAGCCTGTCATGACCACCGTGAGGTGTAGGACAACCCCGTTGGGAAAAACCAGCTCAAGCTCGAAGAGTTCCATGGTGACCTATTATATAACGTATAAAAAAAAATTACCTTTTATAGTGGACTGACCCGCGCGTCGCGCTTCAAACTTTTGGCACATTTTTCGACCTTTTGAAAATTCAATTTTTTGGACCTGTGGTTTCAAACAACAATAACCATACATTACCCAAATCCAGTTATGCACCCATATACTCCCAAAAACAAAGGTGGGAGCACTTCTGAGCAATTACTCAAGCTTATAAAGCATAAATTGATACACAATCTCGCCATGATGGCACAGCGCAAGCGCAGTGTCGCCACCTGGTGTGTTACTCATGAACTAACCAAAGTGTCCCTGGAAACTAAACCCGCGCCTTGTCTAGGTCTATAGAGCTCTATGTATTGTGTTTGTCAAGTTATCAAATACGAATTTAACCTTGCTATCTTTTCTGTATTGACTGAGACCAAACTTGTGAACCATATCAGCTGTTCTACGCTAACAAATGGTCTCTATTTCAACACATTTATTAAAGTGTCATTTCATAGGTAGACAAATAGTTCAATATACAGTACTCCATCATCAATTACCTAGTACTTTTCTCAGGATGAATGTTATTATGAGTACAAATAACAAATTTCAACATTTTTTTACTTTGTTCACAGTTATATTATAGAATTTCTATTGGAAAGGTCTTGCTTTTGTCAGCCAATACACATTTATGATCCATATTGAAAAGAAATGTTATCAGTTCTTTCACATTCAGGGTATAGACAACGTCAAATATGGCACACACCCTTGTAAATTCATTCCAAATATCACCGACAGACATCCTGGAAAATACCCACTCTGCATACATAGAAATAAGTTCTTCCTTGTCGGAGTAGCATCCATGATATTTAACCTCCGACTTATGGTTTTTACATCCATAACATTCATCTTTTACTGTCTTATTAAACTTCCTGTGTAGTAAATATTGACAAGTGTCGACCATTAATAACCTGGCTGTTGGTCGTTCCACAATTGTAGTAACCATTGATGCTTTAGCTCTCTCCCTCTTGGCAATCATTACGGCCTCCAAACAGTTTGACATCTTGAGAAAGTATTGAGGTGTTATGTAGTTATTAATGCATACTCTAAACAGCTGCATTGTGTCCGCCTTTTTGGATATATTTTTACCCCTTGACCTTAATAAATGAAAAAAATGAAAACATGAGTACAAATAAAAAGTAAAAGAAAAAAACGACAGGTGACACCTGCGGCATCACCTCCACAATTATCCTTTTATTTTTTTATAATTTTTTTTTTATTAAAAATTTTATACCCAGTAAAACCCACCTTTTCCCTAAAGGGGTAGGGTGGGTTTACTTACTTTTTTTTTTATTTTTAGGGCAAGCTTTTAGCTTTTATTTTAATGGCCCCCCCCACCCCACCCTACACTAAGGCCCCCCCCACCCCAAGGGCCCCAATTTTTCTTTTTTTAACCCAAAAAAAAAAATGTAGTTAAATCAAGTGTTGTTTACAAACAAAAAGGTTACATGGTTAACCAACCAAGGCCTCTCATTGGCTAAGGAGGTGTGGACTATTTTCCAAATAAGGAGCTCACCAAAGGGGGTCCAGGTCACGTGACCAAATGGAGCATGCATCTCACTAATTAGGTCAAGCTCAAGGTCACATGACCATATATGGGCATGCACCACGGGGGTTCAGGTCACGTGACCAAATGGAGGCCTCTGATTGGCTGCATCCTGAAGTTAGCTTTAGTCCTGTTCCCCTAATTAGGTCAAGGGGGCATGGCCTATTATGCAAATGAGGGGTCACTAATTAGGTCATAATGGCAGCTATTCATTAGCATAAAGAGGCGTGGCCTATTATGCAAATGAGGGGACACCAGGTCACTAATCCCCTAATTAGGTCACATGGTGGTCACGTGACCACCTACTTAGGTCACATGGTGATCACATGATCACCTAAATAGGTCAAGTGGGGGTCACATTACCAAATCAAGGCCTCTGATTGGCTGCATCTTGGGTGAGTAATATCCTGTAGTTAGCTATAGTCCCGTTCTGATACACTATATACTACTATTAGTCACACAAAGAGATGAACAGGAAAATGTGTGGCGTGACAGTTGTACAATTTCCTTGTATATTATTTCTTTACATTTGATTGATACATGCTGTAAAACAATGCTGGTTGTACTCCATGAGGGGGATACACATGTATTTTCATCCTTATCTCTATTCTGCATAGCAGGAAGGATAATCATGAATTGCGATGGAAGATGATGGAAGTCCCCTATTCAATTAGGGCATCTGTTGTTTGAAACAGCAGAACAGCTTCTACAGATAACGGCCTCTTGCTGCCCTTCTTACTGTAAGGTGGCACGAATTTGATGTCTTCTGCTGTAATTCCTGAACAACTGAATCATACAAATGTATGAAACTACCAAAAAAAAAGCATAATTTACCATCAGGGAGGTCTGGACGGTACTTTAAAAAAAGGGAAAACAAACAACCGATGAAATGAAAATTCACTCACCAAAATGAAATCTTTGTCTATGATGAGTATGGGCATGTATTAGATACGTTGTTATGTACTTTATGATAAGTATGGGCATGTATTAGATACATAAGCAAATGTCAACGAGCACTTCGGGGAATACGATGCTAAATTATCACATGCGAGTTGTCATTTGCCATTATGCCATGGCCCTACAGGTTTAAATAAAGATAGTCAACAATATTTACTGATTTTGAATGTGTTGAGTCGTCTCGTTTTGTTTTGATCCGCCATGACACCTTGCTCGACCTGCTAACCTCTTATAGCTTCCTACGCCGAGAGCTAGCCATGGGGTCAACCAGAGTTAAGCATCTTCTTTGTATTAATTTTTTTTTAATTTTCGAAATATTTCATAACTGAGATATCTAATAGTTTTAGAATTAATCTTTAATAAATTGTATTTAAATGACATTGATGCAGTAGTCAATTAAATGTAAATAAAAAAATCCATACAAGACGGGAAGCCGTGGACTATTTCTTGTCGCCCCCGTACATGCCTTTTCCCGCCTCAAACTCACCCGAGAGCCGCCGAAGATGTTTGTATTAATTTCAAAATTCAATCTTCTTTTAATCACCACTAAGATTTCTTTTCATTAAATGTCTATACAATAAGGGCAGAAGGACAAGTTTTTCAAAGAGAACTTTAACATTTTTTATTTCTATCAACCCAAGTCCACATCCGGGACACTTGAAACTTTTCGCACCAAAAATATGGCGGGTGGCAAATTCAACAAGGAGGACCTTAATCGTCTATAATTTGTGGAATAATGGGTGACATGTTGAGTGAAGCACTCTGAGAGGAGGATACATTGTAGTTTATTGTCAGATTGATATTCCCTGTAATGAAGGCATGTGCAAACATCCCCTGGACTGAGGAAGCCAAGCGCTGGGTATTGTCCAGATGTACCATCGTAGAATAGGCGGTGTTGTCAGGGACTATTTGTCGGGCGTCCCCCTCAGCATCTCCTGGCAAGGATTCTATGGATGGACCCGGGGAAGGAGCTCTACCCATGGCGGGGGAATGTTTATTCTTCTTGTTGGAGGATGTGTTATTAATTATAGGCACTGAGGTGCTAGACTTTGTATTGGCAAAGCTTGGATCATTTTCTGTGGATTTACGCTTGATGGCAGCAACTTGGAAATGATGCCCCCTGGCCGGCGGCTAAGGTAAGGCAGTGTTAATTTCATGTCCACCCCTCCCCCCCTGTGCTGTAGCAGAAAGAATATAGCTCATGGCTCTCTGATGGGCCCGGTTTGCTGTATTATAGTGTGCAATGCTTCTCTCATTTTTGTGTCTTGAATGTTGGGCTATGCATACAGTTGGAACTTGAGCTCCCATCAGTGCCCTGATACTACTCTTGCGCAGGGAGTGTTTTTTTTCCTGCCACCCCCTCTTGCAAACCGTTTTCACAATATCTCCCAAAGTGTTAATTCTCATATTTCCCCTTATGTAGCCAATTTCGTTGTCAATAGTGGCAGTGGCATGGGGTGTGAGGAACATGGGAGCCTCATCAGCAAGCATTTCCTGTGGTTGTCTTGATATACATTCTTTAAAATACCAAACAGGACACCTGTCTCCCTGAGTCGCCCATATCCTAGGTTGAAATACCTTAGGTGCTGAATTAATTACCTCCATGGGGGTTAGTAACCTTTTCTGTGTATTCTAAGTATTCCACTCCATCTGTATCTGTTTTCAGTTCTACGTCTCCGTAACACATTTGTGTTGCTTCATGGTTCCCTCGTAGACCAAACCCTATATAAAAAAATAAGAAAACTTCTTTCTTGTAGAATGTGTGGGCAGATCATCCCAAGGCTGCCCCTCTCCCAAAGTAGCTCCATTTCTTCTTTTGTAATAGGTTCTGCTCTTTTAGGTCTATTGCCTTTGCCTGCAGCCTTTAGTTTAACTCGTTTTGCATGCAGGACCTAACGTGACATTTCAAACCTTGGATCTTTCAGTGGGTCTACTCCCTACTTCATATCCTTTAGGCGACTGTAGAATATAAAAACTTATAGGAGAAATAGTGCAGAAAAAATATCATTTCTTACGGTCAATTTCATGGCTAAATGTTACTTAAAAATCACAGTAAATTATATACTTTAGCCTCCATACATATTAGGTACAAAAAGTAAAAGAACTATAATAAAATTCTACACACCTCAGAATACCTCAATGTATGGAAGTTAAGGTATCTGGCTCATGCTCCTTACCATTCTGCTTCTTTTCCCCAACAATGTAATTGCACATGAAGACATCCAACTCCTGGGGTTCAATCTCATGTATGGGACGTGTTTCCTGACAAAACTTATCTAACCATTTTTGGAAAGCATTGACGACCTGTAAAAAAAAGGGAAAATTATTAGAAAAATGAAAATTGTCTCCACATCCCTTGTTATGTACAATATTACACATAGACGACTGTACAAAATCCCCTACAATGGTTCTCCATATCGTCTATACACTCTCACTTTTATTCTGGCATGAAGCCAACTGGGGCGCTCAGTACACATGCACTTAGAACTCCCAGCGACTTACTGCGCTCCAGACTTGGTATGGTGCCAGGGCATCGCTTGCTTTGTTTACATTTGAGATGCCGGGCCTAATTCTTTATTATGGCACCGTAAAACTTCTAATTAACTCCTAATATATGTACAGCTTACCTGGTTAGTTTTTCTAGTAGTGTTTTTGTTTTTACTGCTGTCTATGTACGCAGCAATCCCATCTATGTCCAGCAGTTGTTCTTGATTTCTCTCGGCTAGCGCTATTGTAGGGTGGTCGTCACGACAATCTGTGTAGGGAACTATTGTATTGTCAGTAGCTTCTGTACCATTCTGCACATCTAAAACACCTGTACATTCATCCTGATCATCAATAACACTGATAGCTGGGGTTGGGAGTGCAGGTGGTGACCTCTGAACTTGGTTAACTAACCTGGCTATATCGTCGGGAACATGGTCATCAGTTGTTTCAACCCCTTCTTCCATTAAATCAAGCTGAAACTGGCCATAATTGATCTCTACCACCTGTTCAGTTGTTCTTTCTACCTCATTTCTTCTTTGCTCGCCAATGTCAGTTTCAAACTCTGACAAATTTACACCATAGAAATAACTGTGGTCATCCATGTTGACGATTGACGAACTTGCCATAGCCGGGACTACTTTCTATGACGTCATCACGTAGGTCATGTGGTCGTCAGCCATTGAATATGCACACATTGTATTCAATCCCCCCATTGAATATGGTGGTTCTAGTACTAATCTATAGTGTCGTCGGTATTAGCCATGGCATAAATTGTTATGTACTTTATGATGAGTATGGGCATGTATTAGATACATTGTTATGTACTTTCATATTTCTCGTCCGAATCCATGATGAGCTGAGTTATGGTGGATGAAAACGAACCGGGACGACTTGACACGTTGAAAAACAGTAAATATGGTTGTGTTTCTTGATTTTAAAGCAATTTAAACCTGTGGGCCATGGCATAAATGCAAATGTCAACTCACATTGAATAATTTAGGATCGTATTCCCCTCGGCTTCTGTGTTTGGTTTGGTAACGGCTTTGTTGAATACGGACAGCCTCACCTCTGGGAATACGATCCTAAATTATTCACTGATCATTGACATTTGCTTATGTATTCAGCAGCTGACTGATAACAGAAAGGTCATTGGGTCACCATGTGAAGACTGATTGGCTGGTTCTACCCTGACTGGCCATCACCGGGCTTAGTGCCGGATCACTGCCACATGGTGGTCATCAATAGACAACGGCCACAAAAGGGCATTGTTACAGGGATGGGTACAATGGGAATTAGATTTAGCAGGATCCACTAAACTTGGACTGTTTCCCTGGTCATCTATGATCCAAGTCCATTTAAAATCGGATTGACTACCACGTGGTTATCGAAAGTGGTTCTCCTGCAACTTTGGAACAAAGCTTTCAACGTTATTTTCACAGATTCCTTTTAACACAGGGTATTTCTGTGCTGCTATCTTGGGCTTCATTCTGAAAACTGAATTTATTCACTGCTCGATTTAACAAAGATGCTTGGTGGATTAATTCCTAATAATTAATTTCTTATAGTGTACATGCGTATTCTATCCTCTACTCCCCCTTTATTTAATATCCAAAAGTGTGTCACGTGCACCCTTTACATCCCTGCAGCAAAAATTAAACACACACAGAAAACCAAACACAGAAAAACTGATGTTAGTGGCGGCTGACTAAAGGCAGTTGAGCCGTACCAGTCAATGCTGGTATAGATAGTTAATGGAATGTGAAAAGCCCTGTAAATATTTAAACAAGGCTGGCCTAATATATAGACTAGGTCATTATAGTAGATGCTGATACTCCAGCTGCCGAGCATAGGTAGGAAAATGATAGTCTAGGATTAGTCATGGCCAAAGTGTTGTGGTATACAGTAGAGGAACAGAATAGAAGGGAAGACCTACTGTTAGCCAGTTGTGAGTGTGTTTTACTTGACCAATATTCTTTACTCATTACGTCATTTCCCCCCTCAAATATATTGTTGTTTTTTTTTAAATGTATACTTTTCATAAAAGAAGTGAGTTACAACCTACAATTGTCTCTATGTGGCTTATTCCTCAGATGAAATCATATTATTGAAATGCTGCATGACAATACTACAAAGGAAGGGACATAAACAGCTATATCTGATTCCTTCACTGCCCACCATGTTTGCACTAAAATCTTTATGTTGGATGCACTCTGAGCCATTCATATGGGAAGTATATCCTCTAAGTAATTATCCATTTTGCATGGTACAAAGCAAGCAGATCACTTTGTAATGGAAAACCTCCGCAGAGCTGGAGGTTTTATGGCAAAACCTCCAGCTCTAAGGAGGCTTTCTGACTTATACTCCGTCCACTGAAGTTTATATAACAATAAAACTATAAATATAAGCATATTTTGACATAAACTGTAGAGGCCTAGAAGAGGATTTGCATCTTCTACATTGGCTGTGATACAAAGCTATGATAAATATGTGGTGTTCCAGTCTACAGTCACCAGCAGTCTCAATAGTATAATGGTTAGCATGTCTGACTTTGAATCACAGAATGTGGGTTCAAGACTGCATGGGGAAAGTGTTTTTAACTTACACATACAAGGTAAAAGGAGTCCCCCTGAAGCCCCCTTTATCATTTTGGCAATTAGAGGATGATCATTATAATCGCTTAGTTTTAGAATTTGTTGAAAAAATGACAGTGGTCAACTGAGAATAAAACAAAATAACACCAGGGGTTTGAACCTGTGCGGTCTAGATTTCTAGTTCCAGGCCTTAACCACTACACTAGAGTGACCAGTCAAACTTTCAAAGTGAAATCACTCTGTTTATCTATAATTGATTACTCAGTCATAGAAGTAGCATATTGCCCTTCAGTAGATGTTCTAACACCTACAGTATCAGCTGAGGACTCATGGTGTAATGGTTAGCACATGAGACTCAGGATCCCAGCACTGTCTGGTGCATGGGTACAAATCCCATATGGGACAGAATCTTCCCAAGAATTACATCTGCTTGGCCCATTTCACAAAACCTACTCCCAGACCTGACCCAATTCACAAAACCTCCTGCTAGAACTTACCTAAACCATAAAACCTCCTGTTGGCCCCCAAACTGTAGAATATGGAAATAAACCCACAGTAGGAACAATAGGGTGCAGAGCCAGGTGGAGTATAATGTATAGATATCCTTCCTTCTCCTGAAGAACACAAACAAATTACCCCTTTGTGATTTTGCACACTATATTGGCCATTCTGGAAACCATCCAGGAGCTAAAATTGTTACCATGCAGAGGAATCAGCAAATACTGGCTGTAATAGATTGAGGTCTGTGCAGCTTAAGTGGCAAAGTGATACACAATGTTGAGAAGATAAATCACATTGTAGTATGTCCTTTGGGTCCTTTTCTCATGTTAGTTAATGTATGGGTATGTGGGATATTTAGGGTATGCGTCACTACGATATTAATCAACCACTTTACTTCCCTACTTTTCATCTTGTACTTAATCTTCATAGGCATCTGTTTTTACTGCCTTTTGTGCTAATGAATCTTTGGTAAGATACAATTCAAGCATAAGGAAAAGGATGATGGTAATCTAGGACACCTAATGCATTGTAATTCGTTGTGATACCTAGACAGCTAGACAGGAAGCAGAGCCAGTGCTGAGTTCAATGAACAGTCATGAACTCATAATATCTTGTAGTCTTCATTGATCTAAATATTATGGCATAAATAATGAAAAGAAAAAAGAAAATGACAACAACTTTATAGAAAAGACCAGCCAGAGGCCATGAGCAACAAACATTTAAGCATGTGACATGGCTCTAACCTATGTAAACCAATGACTAAAAAGGTCATAGGTTCTCCTTCCCAGGACTGGCCTGCACTATGCCCTTACTGATCACCACCCACCTTACCACCAAGGCTTGGGGATGGATCTTGTTGTTGGCAAAGTCCTCCCAGTTAACATTGTCACGTTCATACATGTTCATGTCACAACTCACAATTTGAGAATGTTCTCTGAACGTACAGATGTAAGGTAGATTAACCTAAAGACGACTACATACCTAGAGTTGACCACTTGTCAGCTTGTTTTCCTCACTTTCACATGCAGTGCATTAGTCTTAAACTCGAATATTATTGAAATACAGGACCCGGTGTTATAGTACCCCATAGAATCATGTCCTGGACCAGCTGGTCATTTCATCAGAATTCTCCAACTTTGGTTTGATAATTTGAAGATGGCAAGTGCTAACATATACAACATTTTGACTCTAGGCATAGATAAATATCTTTGCTAAATGATAACATAAGGAAAACTGCAGAAATGTTAAATACTTTCTGTATAGGACTATTTCCTAGAACATACCAATTTCACCTTGAGATGACCACCATTTCACCTTGAGTCAACCACTCCTTATACACATATTTGTGCATTTAATTGAATAGAAACCATTGATTATGTAGGATTATATCACAAGATTCATGGCCAGAATAGTTTTGGACCGAAATCTTCACTGGATTATGCTCTGATGCATACATTTTAAACTTTACTGTAATGTGACGGTTATTACTATTTAGATGAACTATTTGATACTGAGAGTGTGACAATAAAGTTAAGGAATAGATTATTATAGTCCATATTGAAGGTTGCTTAAAGTACATTAAAAACAAAGCCTCTATAATGCAGCGTTGGGAATACCACTTCTATTTTGATGAGATTTACAATATCCATGGCCATAAGATTGCCTCCAATTTCCATTCTAATCGAGTCACTATAAATACATACAATTTCTTATGATGCAAAAGTTTAAATTACGCCATTTTACTGCATATCTATAGAAGACAATCATTCTTTTTTTCAAATAATAGTTTGATGAACATAGCCCCATTAAAATAGTAGTTATCAAGTGGTCAGCTCAAGGTGCAAGGTGGTCATCTCAAGGTGAGAAAAGACTAACTGAGATGGTCTTAGAAATGATGAAAAACAATAAATAAACTTTACACATGGATTTGAGAAAGGTAATTGGTCAAAAAGCCCAAATAATTGTCTTTCACTTAGTACCTAGGGGAACCCTAAGGGCCTATTAGACTCAAAGATATTATCTACTACTTTTCCCTTGTCGAAAACCTGCACAGGAACGGTCGCCTTTAGGTTAATCTGGCCTAAAGATTTTGTTTTATGTAAATAAGCGTAATTTTGCATTTATCTTTATATTTAACATTTATTTGACGTAAATTACAGACCCCATTTTACATAATCATGATGTAATTTTGCGTATTGGAGATGGATTTGACATATTGTTTTTTTAGAGTTCAAACTTGAGACATGGATAATAATATACAAGACCTGTAGGTAAAAGCCTCTCGTCAAATTCAGTTCAAAGAAGCCTCTTAAAAATGGTTAAAACGAAAGAAGATACTAAACATTGGATGAAGATAGTATAGTATGGATGTCATCATAGAAGTCCTCCAAAATCCCATCAGCTTGATGAGGTCTGCAGTCATACTGCCAAAGAAGAAGAGGCAATTGGTGGAATTATAGTATTTAAAAGCCTTGACTAGACATCTGATACTACAAACAGTCATGTAATAAGTGTCATTTTGTTTTTGATATGATATCATCATCCCCAGGAAGTGGTAAGGGACTGACCTTTTAGTTGATGAGACCAATAGAATGGCTAGATAGAAATGGTATGTATTGAAACACTATACCGTAAAGAAACTAAACATAAAAGGCATTTGCTGTGGGTAATTCAACAGACTTTTGAAATGTAGCTGGAAAACTTTAGCTTTACTATAATGTTGTACAATATCAAGTAAGCAGACATCCCTCTCTATATAAGCTCACGTCACAATCCACTCCATCAAACCCGACAAGCTGACACCTTTACCTAGAGCTAGTTAATGCTGGTTGAAGCCCTAAAAGGCCTGTAAGTAACTCGACACCCTAGGTGTAAGATGATATAGATAAGGCTTATCATCCCCAATCAATCTCACAGGTAATGGGTTTCAGGTATCTTATCCATGTTACCATGTTTAGGACAGTATGGTGGTAATATGACTTAAACATTTCTCTGTAGGAAAATACCTCAAAGAACCCTCTTATATATGCATAGGATTGTAATTCACAATGTCAAAGAAGTGTGCATTCTAATTCTCACCAATGTTACTCACTTCGAGACTAGACATGCATGCCTCAACATACCTCCTTATGTCAAATTCACTATATTACTCAACCATGTAGAAACCTTGCCAGACAGGACATTTGCCAAAATGAAAGTGTCATAAGTTTTTATTTTAGAATTGTTATACAGCTTCATACCTAGGAAACGTGCATGGAAATCCATTCATATTTTATATTAAATTCTGCTATAATCATTTAGAAATATTTAATTTTCCTTTAAAATAATACCCGAGGAAGGTCATCCATTCCCTATACTACTTCATCTGGGGATATGTGGAAAGATTTCAAATATAATTAGTATGTTATTACTGGCAGACAGAGAATAGAGATCTCCAAATTTCCTGCAGACCCCGTTCCATCAATCTCTGTTCTGTTCAGAACACAACCCTCTTGATTAGTACCCCAGATCGTCCTGCTGTTCAATGCGCATTGTGCCCTATGCCTCTACCTATACATCATTTTCATTAATGCCAACAGAAACCACCGTGTAGCGTGCAGTCTGATCATCGGCAACCTTCAGAGAGCATATTTTATTAACAGGGCTGTGACCCGAGCCCTGTCCACCTGGCGATTACCCCACCCTTCTCGTTACTAGTGGTACTAATAGGAAATGACCAGTGCAGACAGGCAGAGAGGCAGTGTTAACGGAAGGAGAAGTAATCTACTGTATAAGGTACTGAACATGGTGTTTTCAGTCAGCAAGGAGTAGTATCCTTGCAGTCAGGGAGTCTCAGTTGAATATAACTGATACAATATACCACCATCTTTCATATAGACACCTGCAATGTTGAGCTTATAGCCAAACCCGAAACTGCTATCATACACATCCTGATATGATCAGATGTAAACATGAAGAACTTTTCCTCTCTTACACTATCTGTACGGTATGAACATCTAAGATTGCACGGTGAAGATTCACAAATAGAATTGAAACAAGATGTACCTGCCCTATAACTTCTAAATGCATTTACGAAGCAGATCGAAATAGCCAACTACAAAATAAAATATGGGTAACATTTAACAAATTATTCTAAATCTATATTACTAACCTTCATAGGCTCATTCTCAATTGTTACTTCATATTAGACACCACTTAAGTCAAAAGCCCTTCCCAACCTAGCTGCACCAACCAATCACTACCCGCCATCATCTGAAACCATTGCTGAGAGCGTGGCTTTAGGGATGGAATTGACGTGTGCTGGAGGTCCAGTAGCACCCTTCACTTCCGGACCAGGCTTGGGGCCGGGAGTGACCTCCAGCAGAGGTCAGGTGGTCGAGGCCAGTAGTATAGTATGTAATGGGACTATAGCTAAGTACAGGATATTACTCACTGGGGATGCATCCAGTCAGAGGCCTCCATTTGGTCACGTGACCTGGACCCCTGTGGTGCACCTCATTTGCATAATAGACCATGCCCCCTGAGCCAATTAGAGCCCTCCATTTGGTCACATGACCCCTCATTTACATAATAGACCATGCCCCTTTATGCTAATGAGACCTCATTTGCATAATAGACCATGTTCCCTTGATCACGTGACTTAGACCCCCTGTGGAGTGATTTCCAAATGGAGGTATCTTATTGGCTAATGGTCTAGGTCACGTGACCCGATTATGTAAATGGGGGTTGCCCAACCATGTGACCTCCCTTGTTTGTAAACAACACGTGATATAGCCAAGTGACTTAACCACATGGTTTCTATAATAGACCATACCCCCTTGATCACATGGTGAAGTCACGTGACCACTTCTTTGTAAACAAGGGGTGGGGTTAATTATGCATAAAAGGTTTGAGTTTTTCTCGAGAAGAAATATTTAAGCGTAGGTAAATTTTACTATTGTATACCTTTTTGTGATGAGAGGACAAAATAAAAAAAGGCAAGCTATAAGCTTGCCAAAAAAAAAAATTATTTTATTTTAATTAGAGAACCCACCCCTCAAAGAAGGGGCGGGTTCACTGATATTAAAATTTGTTTACGGATTAACCGTTTATTCAATTAGAAACCTGACTACCAAAAGTATGTAGTTACATGAAGATATTTATCACAGAGATAAAGAACATGTGACTTATACATGGCGATTTTGTACTATAGAGTAGTACTAAACTGCTAAAAAATACCTGTACGTGACACTAGACCATACAGCTAATATTAAAGACAAATGCTGGTGGATGAGCGACGTGGTGCATACTCATATATGGTCATGTGACCAAATTGAGACCTCTAATTGACTAAAGGGCTACTAAACTACTAAAAACATATTTGTACATGACACCAAACCATACAGCTAACGTAAGGACAAATGATGGTGGATGTTCATGTGACCTCGACCTTAACCTGGACCCTTGTGGTGAGCTCCTTATTTTGGAAAATAGACCACATCCTCTTAACCAATTAGAGGTTTCCATTTGGTCACGTAACCTGAACCTTTTTACATGAGGAAGTTGGATATTGGATAGGAATATGATAGAACCTACTTCCTGACTGTTTTTGGTTGGAGTTTGACTTTTAAAAGAGTTCTGTGGTCAACTCTGTACCCTTTAAACTGGAAGCACCATCCTCTACTATATTTTACAGTGGTCCTTTTTTTTGTTGCAAATTATTTTATCGAAGAAAGTGTTTTCCATTACCTTAAACAGTATGAGAAGTAATCACTTAAATCATCATCATATCCGTCAGCTGTAGTTACACCAGCATCGTTTTCTCCAGCGTGAGGCTGATAATGTTCAACATCAGAAGCAGCAGCACTATCATCAGCAGGAATAGCACCACCTTCATCAGCAGGAGCAGCAGTAGGAGCAGCAGCAGCAGCAGCAACAGCAGCAGAAGCAGTAGCAAAAGCAGCAGCAGAAGCACTAGCAGAAGCACTAGCAGCAGCAGCACCAGCAGCAGTAGCAGCTGCAGTAACACCTTCAACAGCATCAGCAGCAGCAGCAGCATCAGCAGCAGCAGCAGTAGCAGCAGCAGCAGTAGGGAAATCAGGGACTACACCATGTGGGTTGGAAGTAAAAGCAGCTGCGGTAGCATCTTGAGCAGTAGGAAAAGGTTCTGAATTGTTAATCCTTTTCATATTCCTTAAAAACTGTATCTTAGTAGGTTTTTTACTCATGGTGGGGGTTGAAGAGAGAGTGTGAGTGAATGAAATTTTCTTTCTCCCTTATATACTCCTCTGGAGATAAACCTCTTACTGTAGTTTAAATAGATGAAAGGTGACTTTTGGTTTTAATCCACCTATTAACAAAGGGGAGGGGTAAAAAATCAAGGAATCTTATAATACCTTAACGAGCAAACCTTCCTTAAACCTGTAAACCGTATTAAAATAATTATCACAATACCTTTCCACCTGTTTCTTGTCAACAGATCTAAAGATAAGACACTGCACAGAATGCGAGCGATCACCTATACTCCAAGTAAATATTTGAATAGATGAAAGGAGGCTTTTAACATCTCTTACAATAGAGACTGAATTTCCCCTCTTTTTTTTCCCCTCCCTTTAAAATACTCCTGTCACAGCATCTTTTATTCATGTTTTACTTTGATTCTCATAACCCTAATTAGTTAAATTGTTTTACACCTGTACGTTGCATTAGGATATTTATCACAGTTTCTAATAGCTTTAATTCTGTCAAGATTCCTATTTTAGCTGGATACTCTCATAGAACCCTTAGATCTGTAGGGGTCGGCGAAAACATTTAGGGAAACCGGGAGTTGAACCCGAGACCTCTCAGCCTTCAGATGATTGCTCTACCACTGAGCTACTTCCCCGTACAATGTTTTCTACCTTCCACCCACGCCTGGACTGGGGTGACACAGAGAGGGGACATGTGATTACAAGACGACGGGCCCCTGAGAGTCAGCACATCACGCGCGGGGAAATCACATTCCCCTACACAGCCCCCAACCAGCTTTGACCACCGCTGACCAGCAACCCGGCTCTCCTCCCAACCAGATGATTGGGCTGTATTAAGCAGTGCGAGGCATTCCTGATTCCCTGGTCAACTGCCGGTACAAGTACTGGGTGGTCAAAGCACCTGCTGTGTCACACCAGCCCAGGTACCAAGTTCCATAGCCCCCCCTCACGCGGGTCAGGACCATTCGGTTTCCCTACCATTGTAGGGGTCGTCGAAAACGTTTAGGGAAACCAGGAGTTGAACCCAGGACCTCTCAGACAATTGCTCTACCACTGAGCTACTTCCCCGTACAACGTTTTCTACCTTCCATCCACGCCTGGACTGGGGTGACACAGAGAGAGGACATGTGATTACACGACGACGGGCCCCTGAGAGTCAGCACATCGTGTGCGGGGAAATCACATTCCCCTACAAATCGTTGTGGTTGGTCCCAGAGGAAAAAAGATAAAAAACTTAAAAGGTTCTGATCTTTTAGTTACAGAGATCCCCCTTTGGTAGGGAGTCTGTCCTTTATTCTTAACCATAGTGAGTAATCCTTACAAGATTATATTCCCCTCTGTTGTTAACCACCCCCTGTAGTTTTTGCATACAGACTTTGAACGCCTTAATCTCCTAACGTTCCATAATCCTCTTATACATGTAAGACGCATTAAGCTAATTATCACAGTTGTTACACCTGTTATCCCACCGAATACCTTTATCCCAAAAAGCATTTTTCCTTTTTCATGTTGATTGATCCAGGGGTGGAAGGATCCAGGTGAAAACACGATTAGATCATTCTCTCAACTATATAAAGAGCCCTGATTTTTTTTGCAAGGGCAGATCACGTCTGCTGTCTCCTTTGACAGCATCAGCGGTAACAGGGCCAGCAAAAGCAGGAACATGAGCAGCAGTAGGAGGATGTACAGCGACCGGAGTGAGTGTAGTGAAAGCACCAGTAGGAGTATGTACAACAGTAGCAGCAGCAGCAGCAGCAGTAAGTACAACAGGAGTAACAGTAGTAGCTAGTAGTAAGAGCAGCAGAACTAGCGTAGAAGGAGCGGTAGTAGCATCAGCAGTAGCAACAGCAGCAGCAGCAGTAGCAGCAACAGGTGTAGTAGCAAGTGCAACACCAGTAGTAGAATTGTAGGTGGAGATACAACAGCGTAGTAGTAGTAGTAGTAGTAGTAGTAGTAGTAGCAGTAGTAGTAGTAGTAGTAGTAGTAGTAGTAGAAGTAGTAGTAGTAGTAGTAGCAGCGACAGCAGCAGCAGCAGTTGAATCAAACACGGTAGATGATTGTAGTAGAAGTAGTACTAGTAGGGGTAACAGAAAAATACCGGTATTACCCCCTATAAGGTACTTGGAGAACTACTACCACCCTTAACTATAGATTTCAACCACGACCCAGACAACCAATACATGGCTGTGGTATGGATATAATAAACAGAAATTTGCCACATAAATATGGAAAGGTAGAATGGTTCGTTTAGAATGTGAACACTAGGTAAAATGGTAGATTTGTGAGGTTTAAAGTTTGCCACCAGGTGATCTCTGTGTAAGTGGGAGCATTTTATTTTTAAGATAATTTAGATCTAGTATGATAGGAAGGTGATTCTGGATCATTTGTCCCCTATTACCACACCTTTAATAGAATTGCCAAACTTACAACTATTCTATTCATAGGAATCGTTCATATCAATGAAAATGATTTCATGAACTCTGACCAAGACATTCTGGTAGTGCACACTGGCACAACTAGTTGAATATGCATTGTAGCTATGCAAATCTCACACTTAATTGAGCAGCACAACACTAAAGAGACCATAATCATACTAGTGAATAACAAGAAAAGGAACATTTTTGTTGCTATGGTAACCACACTCAGACAGAAATTTCTCTCTTAATGGAAAGTTGAAGTAAAAAAGAATCAGGTATGTAATGTGAATTCCATAGCAAAGACCTGTTCAGAATTATACATGGTCTGTATCCCTGGGGTGATGTAAATGTGAAATATAGGGAAAATCATCAAATAGTTCTGGGCACATAAAGGTTAACACTGTTTTGGAACAAAAATAACATCATATATATGTAAAGTTCAATCTGATTTAGACCCAAAAATGATTAATTACTATCAAAGTTCTTTACTACACAAATAGGGCCTCCATCTGGCGGGAAACAGCAGTACTACTACTCATAGTACTGTATGTATGAAATGGGTATCTTTAATTCAAAAGGGGTGGTTCTGTAGAGAAGCTATATGATCCTTGGTACATGATTGTCCAACCCAAAAGGAACAGGTCACTGCTACTATGAATATAATGTGTGTGTATAAGTTCATGGGTGCAGATCAAATTCAATCCCACTATACCCGACACTTAAACATACTGTTATGGTATGATGTAAGTGCAATACAAACAGCATGATGCGCTAAATGATAAATCATGCACACCATGATGGAAAAGGTGATTTACTTTGGTTAAAGAGGGCGGTTCTGTAGAGAACCTGTGACAGCGTCTTCCCAGTGACAGCGTTTCCCTCAGTATTACATTACTGAGACAGTTGGACCAGGGTTCCGCAATAGTCTAACCTGTAAAAACAGGATGTTATAGCAGCAGTAAGTATTAGTGTCACTGTAGAAAACAATGTCTGACTTATGGTAGCCCCATCACTATGGATGGTGCACCAGCCACCTAAGCAGCGCCCACTAGTGTCACTGTAGAAAACAATGTCTGACTTATGGTAGCCCCATCACTATGGATGGTGCACCAGCCACCTAAGCAGCGCCCACGCTTACATCATCCACACTCAATACTACTTGTAAAACATTTACCAAAAAGGTGTCGGCCAATGTCGACCTCGTTTATAGTCTACCTGAAGCTTTTTTCGGCGAGAGAAACCCCTTCAGGTGTTAGGTATGTATTTCTTAAACAATACCTAAACGAAATTAATATAGTACAATATCGATGTCGATCCAATTTACATCAATGGATGCATGTATGGTAAGCGAACAGTCCAACCAAATTCTTAGTAACATCACCTAGTGAGAAGTCGAGGAACTAATTATGACTTTTGGTTCAATTGGGGCGTTGGACCTCAGTAGGTATGGTACTGAGGTCAATGCTGTCTGTTGCGGGGTCACAACCTTACAACTGATTTGGTTGAGAGATAGCAGCGACCCCCTTTATGAAGGGGGCCACTACAAACCCCCTTTTTGAAGGGGGGTCTCAACCATGAATCGGTCAAGGCTGCAGGTCCACACCAAACAGGTACCCCACCACCTCTCTCAGTGAAATGAGATGGTGGGGTGTGTATTTGGACATATGGTCACAGTCTGGCTGCATGGTACTTGTAATAGATATAGTGTCATTGAAATGGTAGTGTAAACAAAACAGCTGTGTATTCCACACTATTAATGACAAACACATGATTTTTTTTTGGACATTGATACATGTCTAACAACATTGTATACCGGGACCATGAGTGAGTAGTCGCGTTGGATTTCGCTCGCTGGGTTCTTGGTATTTTTGGATGGTTGAAGGCAAGGATTACTATAGGAACTGTCACAGAGTGATATGAACTATCTGTGAACCCGCTGGTACATGTGGATTTATTGATTATACTACGGGTTGGTCATAATTCTATAGTTTTTGCTGAGTTTCTTGGTTTTCTGTAAGATGAAAGTAGTGCCAACTGCTTGTGAAGTCAACATGGATTACCCAACTGATACACCAACTAGATGCCATCATATGGAAGGGACACCTAATGCTAGGAAAAGGAAGTACTCTAGAGATTCTTCTGGTAAGGGGAGTCCAACACAAGGACAATTATCTAAAAAAATCAGCTTGGATGATACTCCTACATCGGTCCAATGGGACTATTTCCTGAATGCAGGTGTGTTAATGGGTAACCAGGGAGTTAAAAGGTCTACTGTTGTTGAACAACTACCTGCCCCACCAACTACCAGAGGTGAGAAAAGCTCAGTTGGCTCTAGCAGCCTAGAGAATGTAAATACCATAAGTGCTCTAGCTAAAATGATTGCTGAAATGAACACCAATCTAACCAATAGTATCAATGACTTGAGTACTAATTTGAGGCAACACAAAGTACTAGTAGCAAGCAATACAAACCGCTTAAACATACATGAACAGCAGATTAACACCCTACAGGAAGAGGTGAAATCAATAAAGGCTGAGTCTAAGAGTAGATATGAATATGCTACAAATGTGAGTGGACAATTAACTGGTTATAAGGAGGAGGTGAAAAAAGACATGCAAAAGTATTTTGAAACACAAAAAGGCCTTAAAGATGAAATTGAAAACATCAATCAAAGGCTGAATAACCAGGAGCCTATAAATATTGATCAGTTAAAGGATCAGTTAATTGATGAATTAGACATTGATAAACTAGTAGAGTGTGCAGTATCAAAGAGATTACAGGAGAGTGTGCAAAGAGATGACAACTACATTACTGAAAGGCTAGATGAAGTTGATTCACTAAGAGAGAAAGTGCAGTCACAGCAGGTAATCATTGATGGTATGATTGCAAAACAATTAAGTGTGCCAGAAGTGGGTCAATCTACTACAGGCCTGAGTACTAAAGAGGAGACCGGGAATGTGTTAAGTATGTGTGCAGGTGTAGTCAACCAGCTTAGTGATGTAAAGCATACACAGCCTACTCTAGAAAGGAACATCATTATTAAAGGTATACACTACCAATTTGGTGAAAATTTGTATGCTACCTTTGATGGACTATGTGTCGCTATGGGTGTTAGTTATGACCCTTGGAACGATATCTTAGACATTAAAGCACTGGAAATGGCTGGAGATCGCCAATTAAAGTGTGTTTTTCTAACATGAAGATCAAAAGGGTTGTGTTAGATAACAAGTGGAAGTTGAAAACACCAGTAAAGGAAGACCAAGTGTGGATACAGCATGATGAGCCCAAAGAAGTGCGTGATCATAAAAGAAGAGTATGTGGGCTTGCAGTAAAAATGGGTTTTAGACCAAAGCTGGTTGAATCTGGAGTAATTATTGACGGAAGCTACTTCCCAAACTCAAGGCTACATGAGGTCAATGACTCACTGACCTTACCTGACATCTCAAATATGAACAGTACGCCTATCCTCAATAATAGCACAGATGAATCTGACAATTCTGTGAAAGAGAGGCATGAAGATGTCAAATCAACACCAGCAAAATCTGACCCTAAACCAGGTACTAGTGCTGCCACTGAGGCTGAAATGAAATCGCCTGGTTCCATAAGCACTGATGATGAGGATGAAGATGATGATGAAGATAATAGTACAGAAACTCATCAAAGGAAAACAAGGGCTGAATTAGTTTACAGAGGAAAGAACAGCTTTCTAAGAAACTGGTATCCATGTTCTTTTGAGGCACATGTCTTAGGTCAGACAATGAAGTTCAACAGTGTCGAACAGGGTTATTTCTTTTGTAAACTCAAAGAATTGGGCTATCATAGGCTAGCTGATGACATCATGAAAACCACAAGTGCTAAAAAAATTAAAAGCAAATGCAAGTTCTATAAAGCACCACCTGGTCACTATTGGCATAGTGTATCCGAAACCTACATGAGCACCCTGATCAGTGCTAAATTCAATCAGTGTGAAGAGCCTAGAAGGAGCCTACTGGAAACAGGGTCTATTGCCCTGGTGGAAGGCTGTAGAGACTTGATCTGGGGTGGAGGGTTTGTATATCACTCAGACTGTTATAACCAGGGAAGAATTAAAGGGCAAAATCTGCATGGAAATATTACTATGCGCATCAGGGATAGCATTAGAGATTATGAGAGGAGCAGACCACTGATTGTATTATAAGTAGTGTTGCAACGTTAATCTTATGGCGTCAAAAATTGAGCTGTCGCCATAGGTACAGCATTGCGCTGCCCGCGAAATGGACGCAATGATATCTTTAATTTTGAGAAATGATACCCTTATTAGACCATGCGTTAGGAGCATATACTGAGTCAGAGCCATTTTTCCATTTTTCCTTTTTCTTTTTTTTTGTTATATCTTCAGAGGGGAGTGTATACCCTTAAGAAAGTAATTGACCATAGTAGCACACATGTATAGTGCTTAGGTATAATAGTCTTGTGCAGCTAGGAAGTGAGTCACATAGAACATAGCCATGGAACTACAAATGTGACCCATCCTTACAAATTGGTACTGAAGTTGCACATGTAGAAGCCTAGCTATAGCCTTTTCAAGTTGCATAGTGTCAAAAATATCAAAAGTTTCAAAAATGATATTTTAGCATTTTTGTAACATATGGGTACATGTCTTTTAGAAACCTTGCTTACTAAACTTACTTTAAGCCCCAAATGCCTAATAGACATGGCTATAACTTTTGAGGTTATATAGAACTACATAGGAATTATATAGGATTTATGAATTATTATATGTTTAATATGTTAATTATCTCAGTTTAATCTTTTATTAATTGATACGACTACATTTACTGCCAGATGACCCACAGAGGGCAACCTGGTTCAAATATGCAAGTGTTATATACCAAATGAAAGCTCTTGATGAGCTGTAAATGAATATGGCAATATATAAACATTTTCTATTTGCGACTTCCGTACCATTTTGTTAGGATGGGTCACAAATGTGGTACAGAGTTGGTATTCTATTGATTGGAGATTCCAGGATTGTACTAACAGCGTTTTTTTTTTATTATTATTAATACACTTATCTTGTACTATGATATCTTGATACTCTGTATGAAACATTCTTAACCTCATTCTTTCTTTTCTTAATTTTTATTAAACAAAAAATATACTTGTCTTCTATATCTATCCAAAAATCCCATCAACCCTTGCGATACCCAAACATAATAAAACAAAGTCCTATAACTAAAATTAGGGTGGGTGGGTTTTTCTCTGAGCTGTGTATAGCTGAAATTAAGTAGGCTCACAGACCAGTCTCCTCTTCCACGAGGTTAATTTTGTGGAAAGGAATACACTGTATTATTTATGTACATATTGATTTGAATTCATTGTTTATTTGTCTTGTTATTAAATATCATTTGTGTACATTTTTCATTTTCTATTACTGTATTCAACTCATGGTCTGTTTAATTAGCAAATTCGGAGAGAAGAGGGGGCTGGTTTTCTCTTCTATTAATTGTAGGAGCTTTGAAGACAAGTATAGTGAGGTATATAAGATATTAGATAGGAGTGACATTATTTGCTTATGTGAGACCTGGCTAAAACCAGGGTCTCCTGAGGGTTTGATAAATAAAGATGATAGGTTATTATATAGACAAGACAGAATAGGTAAACATTGTGGAGGTGTGGGTCTCAGTGTGAAATCTGGTTTAGGTCAATACATTATGATCATACCTGAATTCACTGTTCAAACAATTGATTATGAAAGTATAGCGTGTATGTTATGTGTGCCTGGTGAGAAAGATATATTTCTTATCTCTATATACAGAATTCCTAATACAAATATCCCTAATTTTATTGTGTTTTTAAGGAAAATTGCAGGTTTTGAATTTAATGGTAATAGAGGTAGACATGAGACATGGATCTTAGGTGACATAAACTGAAATATGTATGATGATACTGATGTAGGTTGTGAAAGCTTCAGATCCCTGTGTTAAGATATTGGTTGGAAAATTCTGATAAAATGAAATAACCCAACCCTTCAGTGGAACCTGTATTGATAATGTAATTACCAACAGTCTTAATGTTATAGATTCAGGTACTATTTCGGCTTTGATTTCAGATCATCTGCCTGTTTATGTTTGCAGAGGGCATAACAATTTTACATATGAAAAATCGGTGTATAAGGGAAGGGATTATAGAAATTTTTCAGAAGATAAATTCAAAGATTTTTTAAATGCCTGTGATTGGAAAACATATTTTGATATTAAAGATAATCCAGATTTATTATGGGAAATGCTTGTAACTCCTATATACCAATATCTGAACAAATTTCATCCTTATGTTGAACGTCAAATCAAGAAAACTCATAAATCTTGGATTGATGATGAAGTAATGGATTCAGTATTTGAAAGGGAAGGATGGTTAAGATTGTATAGTGTTAACAAGGGTACAACGGAGAAACAGGCTATCAAAGACTGCAGAAGGAAAATAAGAAAAAAGATTAAAGCAAATCAAATTGGAGGAGTAATGCAAGAGTTACATGAATGTAATGGAAATCCTAAGAGGTTCTGGAAGCATATTAATGACATGTTTAAGAATAATAAATCCATTATATACCCCGATATGAAACACCATGAGACAGGGATTGATGTTGCTTCTGATGTAGCATGTGAGTATGTGAATGAGTATTTTTGTAATATTGGAAGAGAGCTACATATTGCAGCGGTTGGTGATGATCAATGTAAACTTGATAATGATCAAACTATTGAAAATGTACTTATAAATGGAAATTTCACTGAAACAAACATTAAGGTAAATAAATGGGATGTTCATTACACTATAAAAGAAATAGACAAAAATAAATCATCTGGGATTGAAGGTATAAGGGGTGATATATTACAATGTGCATTGCTATGCCTAATACATCAATCTACCCACCTGATTCAGACTAGTTTAGATAAAGGTATTTTTCCAAGAGACTGGGCCTCTGCCCTAGTAAAACCATTACCTAAGGATGGAGATTTATCACAGGTCAAAAACTGGAGGCCTATTTCCCTCCTACCAATGCCATCAAAGATTATTGAAAACATTATACATGTATTATCATTTAAGTGAAAGTATGAAAAGAAATAACACCTTTTGTGACAATCAATATGGTTATAAAAAAAGGTACTGGAACAGGTGATGCTACCTTTGATCTTGTAAATGAATTGTTTGAGAATAGAAATAATGGGTACATAACAGGGGCCCTTTTCATTGATTTCACTCTAGCCTTTGATAGTGTAATTCACTCAAAATTGCTGGTCAAACTTAGTAAGCTTGGGCTAAGTAGGACAAATTTTATGTGGTTCAAAAGTTATTTAGAAAACAGGCAACAGAGAACGAGTTATGGTAATAAAATATCTAAAAAGAAATGTATAAAGTATGGTGTACCACAAGGCTCAGTTCTGGGCACCCTGTTGTTTGTTTTATATATAGATGATGTTGTTAATGTGTTGCAATCGTGTAAGATAAAATTGTATTCTGATGATATAGTAATCTTTTGTGCTGCAAAGGACTCGGATACCATTAAGAATATGATGTATAATGATGTTCAGCGTTTCAAAGCATGGGTTCTAGAAAACAGACTAACAGTAAATCCAAATAAGACCAAATTTATGTGGTTATGTAGTGCATTTTAATTAAAGTACTGTCCTGATCCAAAAATTGAATTCAATGAGAGTACTGTTCAAACAGTATTTGGGAGTCCACATTGATAGCAAACTGAGCTTTGACAAGCAAATTAAAATAGTTAAACGAAATGTATGTAATAAATTATTTCGTTTTGCCAAATTAAGAAAATTTCTGACTCAAGATCAGAGTGTAAAGATATATTGTAGTACAATAAGACCAATGATAGAATATTGTTCCTTCATTTCAACTAGCTGTAATGAGGAAGGTGTGAAAGCTTTACAACGCTTACAAAATAGAGCCTTAAGGATATGTCTAAAATGCAACATTAGAAAATACAATGTTAAAGAATTACATATGCTGTGTGATATAAGTCTATTAGAAAAAAAGGTTTGATATGCTTCTATTGTGTCTGATGTACAAAAAATCTAAAGATATAGAGCAAAGGCCACATGCACGTGTATAATACATGGTCACAAAATAAAATTGTTTTTGAATTACCAAGAAAAATTTCCAGGCATTACAAGAGATCTCCATGGTATAGAGGGGTGGCGCTCTGAAATGTCCTACCTGAGAACATCCAGAAAGCCACCACTAAAGTCAAATTTAAAACTGAAATACTGAAGATAGATAATTTGAGGCAGAAATTGAAAACTGGTTACAACTAGTATATGAAGCAGGTGTAGTTACCGCACCGCTTCCAGATAATTGTGTTGAATCCTAATTACCATTATATTATTGCCTAATACACTAACATGAATGTCAAATGTTATGTAAACCTTAGCTACTATACCAGTACATTATATCTTATACTATCTTATAACAAAAATGCATGTGTGTATGTTACTATGATCAGTCGACCAGCTCCTGAACTCTCCAATGTTGTTGTTCTTGTACAAATTAACTATTGTCATGTTTTGTGTTTTGTAGTTGCTGTTCCTTATTTTGTTGTTGAAAAATCTAATAAAAATTGGTCTGCTCTATAGCTTCACTTAAATGAACATAACAGTTCATTGATGCAATGAGCGAGTCCAAAAAAAAAAAAAAAAAAATTCTTTGTTAAAACAAGGATCAAACGTCTACACAATTTATTGCAATGAAATACATGTTACATTGGTGAAGTGATTATCTCAAATAGAAACAATGGCGCCATCTTAAGCTACTTAAGGACAATAGTTTAATTAAAACTTCACCACCAGGTGACGGTAGCATAAACCTTCCATACCGCCCTATGTAGTATACACACAACCAAATGCATTATAGATGTACAGTTTATGAATTTATTTAACACAACACAGCTTAATACTGCCTAGATTAGTCTTATATGAACTACAGTGATATAAAATTCACAATCATGCATAAATAATCTTCACATTAGCAGCGTTGTAAAACTACACCCTTTTTCAAACTGATTTAGTAAATAGATGTAATCCTCCTCACCGTGAATCTAACCACCAAGGCTCAGTTCAGTCTGCACGTTCCAACCAAGTGGGACTTTACCCCTTAAAGGGGAACATAGGTTCTCTTTAGAACCACTTTTAACAATAAAATTCATCTCCTCCCACCATCCAGAAAAAAAGACCCAACATGAACTTTTTAACACATTATTTCCAGCATTGATTTTTAAAAACCACAGTTTTATAAATAGTGGTGTGCTTGTATGTATTTAAAGGAACATTACAACATACCTGTATGAATCTAACATATTTATTAGTATCGATTACATACATTGTTCCATTGAGACCACTATGAATATCTTGTTTTAGGCATAGCGCGGGCTGGGTAGCTAAGGACGCTTTGGTTAGTTCATCTACTGCACACCAGGTGACTGCACTGAGCTGGCACTGTACCGTAATGGTGAGAATGATGTATTTAACTATGGGTTTTAAAATAGACTTGACCTGCTCGGGTCAACTTCTACCTCTGGTCTACCAACCATGAGACTAATATTGTCGATGGTTATAGTTGAGAATTTAATTGTGACCAAAATTATGAAAATGAAAATAATAGAAAAAAGAAATCAAGATTCTCAAGTCGCAATATTTTGACAGAGGTTGCTATAAAAGTACACTTGCCATTTTTTTGAGATTATAGCATTACATATATCATATACCATTTTATTATTCCATAAATTGTAACATATTATTGTATTAATCAAAGAATGTATAAGAAATTAATACATAGGTTGGTTCCAAGAGCTATAAGAGCGCTCAAACTTTGTAGAAGAGCGTTCATGCTCCACTGCACACCAGCCAGGTCAGTTATACATAGGTTACAACATCAAAGACAGCGACCTCATGGTCCACTGCACAATATAATGATTCTAAGGGTCTAAATCAGCGACCTCATGGTCCAGTGCACAAACTAATAACTTGTAAGTGAATGCAAATGGCCGTCACGGGTGCTTGGGCACCGCCGACGCCCTCATGAGTGTCTCAGCACCCAAACACTGAACAATAGGTTACATAAGTCACGACGCCATAACCTTCCGGTCGCTCTAGCATCGCTCCTGAGCAACCCTAGAGGTCAGATATCACTATTTATGGAAGGGCCATAATTAGACAGTCAAAATGAGCCCAAGATCAAGGCTCTACAGACAAACCAGCGCAAGTTAAGCGCACAAAAAGCAAGCATTGATAACTTCACATATTCAAGTCCGCGCAGGCGCAAAATGGCGGTTGTAACGGAGTAATTAGCCGAGTTATGAGGGTCAGAACATGCCACAGCGATCAAGACAATGGGGGCCATAGCGGCGTCCATGGGGGTCCTTTGTGCACCCAGTGACACATGAAAGACTCCCCTCAAACAATTGCAGAGTTAGGCAGATGCCACTGGCCCCAGTCAGTCTGAGGTGCATTGCCAAGAAATGGTACAAATAGCCTGGCTGTTCCTCCTAGAAGGCAGAATCTTCAGAACCACTCCAGAGGTAACATCTCCAGTCATCTCCTGCTACCTGCTATACCTCTACACTATGGTTAAACTATGCTAGACAGGCATAGGGTTCAACCATTAGTGGCCAGAGGCTATCTCCTACAAGACATCCACCAGAGGGTAAAGTTACACATTATTACATTATTCCTCTAAGCAGCAGGTCAGGAGCTAGGTGTGGGAACCCACCTAGAACTATGCTGGACATTGTATTATTATTACCTCACAGGTGGAGTGGAACAGAACATTATACTCTATGAACTATTGTATATTTACTGTATGTGGAAATTACCTGCATATTAACAACTGTGTGTGATTGATATTTCTTACATGTTGCCTAAAGCTGAATAAACCAGTGATAACTGGAAGTAACAAGTATTTATGAGAGCTTGCTGTATTTACTCTATATACCACTAGTCATATGATATTTCTCATATGACAACTTGATCATGCACAATTACTAGTATGACACATAACCAGTTCTACGACGATGGAGATTTACGTGGTGGATTTGGTTTTTCCAAACGGGGCACATCTCCACATTACAGTGACCATGGCGGGCGGACAGTAGTGCTGTTTTTTGGTATTGCTTCTGAATTTTGAATTTTTACTGTAATTTTCTTTGGGATATTGATCTAATTGTGTATCATTTCATATTTTAGAATCGTTCAGATTCAGTTGCAAGTCAGTGCCTGATGGAATCTAAGGTAGGTGTAATTTTTGATTAATCCATCATGCTAACAAGTGTCATTGGTGTTGTTGTGACGCTCACACCATGTGCGTGCGTCACATGACTGATGGTTGTCATGGTGACGGTCATGACGGTAATTAATTCTTTTAAAACAAATCCAAGATGGTGTCGGGCTGCCATGTTTGGCGCGAAAATGCTGGTCAGACGTTTGCGTTGATAAGCATCAGTGTAAACCCGTCTATTGTGTTAGTTATGGCTGTCTACTGGTATAACATGATGTTAGCCTAATTAGTTAAGTAGCTAATGTGATATTGATATCCTTAGGGTGTGCTATCCGGCACCATATCAAACGTTGTGTGTATGGATGGGCCATCTGTCATCCCCTAGATAAGTGAAATGGTAACTTCCAAACGGTACTGACATTTAAAGATAACCTTAGGACGTTTCTATTTTGGATGTACATGGGGTGTCCGCTAGTGGTCGAAGGTAAGACGGTAGGGACTCTGGATAATTCATACAATAAATCGAAACCACCCATTTTGGATTTATAAGTCGAAAAGTTTACCTACCATCAACGGTATCAGTGGCCCTCTCAGCCAGTGTTGGGTCGATCATATACAAATCCTTAGGAGACTGGACACTTTGGGCTTCATCACAGCTAATTCCCTGGTTCATCTTTACTTGTGGACAGCTGGGTTCACGTTCCCTTTACTGGTAAGTTTTTCTAACTTTTCAAAGATGGTGTGATAATGGGTACTGGTCATAGATTTCTACCATGAACCATATACGTTAGTATCCACCTAGTCTGTCAGTGTGGTGAACGATGTTCCCTCCTTGTTTCATCCAAAATTCAACGTTCGCAATGTTTGGGGTGCTATATATACTGATGAGCTAAGACAGGTGTGATACTTGCATATATGTATACGGTACGTGAGGACATAGCAAAAATTCTCATCTACTTTAACCACTTGCTTGCTTCACCCTCTTTCATCCAACATCATCACCACACTCATCCTTTTTTAATATTAGTAAACCCACCTCTGGCCTTAAGGTAGGGTCAACGATCCCCTAATTAGGTCAAGGAAACGTGGTCTCTTATACAAATAAGGGGTTACATAACCGGGGTAATCCCCTAATTAGGTATTACAAAAAAAAGTATCACAGTCATATACCCTTTATACTTTACATTTTCACCACAAATTAATCATTACATCACTGTAACGTTTAACTAGAAATAGGAAGTATTTTTAACTTCTACTTGACCTGAGTTAGAGCGTTGTAAGATTGATGGTGATTTATTGGTGATCAACATAATATGAACTATGAATATATCAGATTTATAATATTAAAAAATTTGGGCTAGGTGGCGCCACCCACCCTTACATTGCACTGTCGTTTTACTCGCGTATCTCTCACACACCTTTTATGTGTCTTCTCCCTCACACATCACTATATAAAGAGACTACTGTCTAGGTTGTATGGCACCACCCACTCATTACGTTACTCCATCGTTTTACTAGTGTCACTCCATGTTTTTGCCTTACACACCTTTTATGTAGCTTCTCCCTTGCATATCACTATATAAAGAGACTAGTATAAAGGTAGTAGTGGGGTGTTTGTGGTAGTAGTGCCTCCCTCCTGTTGTCAAATGATATGTCAGTCTTCACAAAAGTAAACTACTGACACCTTCTCCTAGTCTACTTCTCCTCCTTCTTCCTCTTTCATGCTGCATCACCTCCATAATCATCCTTTAAATATTTTCTTTATTAAAAAAAATGTTATACCTACTAAAAAAACCCACCTTTGTCCCGAAAGGGACAGGGTGGGTTCACTAATTGAAATAAATAATTTTCTGAAAAAACTAAAAGCCCCCTAAATTTTTTTTTTTTGGGCAAGCTTTTGCTTGCCTTAAAACAAACTAAAGTGTGCAATTTTTTTTTTGGGGGTGGGGGCAAGCTTTAGTTTGCCTTAAAACAAACTAAAGGTCGCAAAATTTTTTTTTGGCAAGTTTTTAGCTTGCCTTTTTTTTATTTTGTCCTCTCATCAAAAAAAGGTATACAGTAGTAAAATTTACGCTTAACCCCACCCCTTGTTTACAAACAAGTGGTCACGTGACTACACCATGTGATCAAGGGTGTATGGTCTATTATAGAAACCATGTGCTTAAGTCACTTGGCTAGATCAGGTGTTGTTTACAAACAAGGGAGGTCACATGGTTGGGCAACCCCCATTTACATAATTGGGTCACATGACCTAGACCATTAGCCAATCAGAGACCTCCATTTGGAAATTACTCCACAGGGGGTCTAAGTCACATGATCAAGGGAAAATGTCTATTATGCGAATGAGGTCTCATTAGCATAAAGGGGCATGGTCTATTATGTAAATGAGGGGTCATGTGACCAATACCTATCCCTCATGCTCACTTTATAGCTTTCCTACCTATCACAGCTTGTTCAGCTGGGATAGCTCACAACCAACCTTCATTTTGATCTCTTAGTCAACCTATCCCCTAAGAAACAAATGTTAGTCAGTGGTCATTACTTATCAAGAGGGAGTGGTGGATCTATACATGTAGAACAATCCTAGCTAGTACATACGTACATACAGGTATCTTATCTTTATTCACATAGTTATCTATGGTATTTCTCTTTTGCATTTATTTCAATATCTATGACATTTACAGAATAGCCTCTATCTGCCCCAGACGGCGTAGCAAGCAGTACGCCCTCTATGAGTTGACCTAGATAGCACTACGGTAAATACGGCGCCCATGCGGGAACAGATACTTCTGAGTCTGCATGTCTTAAGCATAGTACAGCCGAATAAAGGGTAATCCAAAGAAAAGATGATTGTAGTCATGTTGGCCACTGTTGTCTGTGTATGTTTGATATGTGTTTTATACCTGTCAGTGTGAGGATAGTTCAATATTGATGAGGATGTCATTTGACAGTTGGCTGGCCAAAATTTGATAATTAGCCAATTCAAGATAGATTTTACACATTTATTTTAGAGTCCCTGTAGGAATCATTTCTACATATCAATAGTGTAAGACATTATGCATTCAATTCACTAAGAGTGCTCAAAAGTGCTCCAGGTTTAATAGTAGAAATATTACTGGGAAAATGGGGTGACCGCCATAGACTTATCATTAGACAACACTGGCCATCTTGACCTGGTTGAGGGATGTGGCCCCTGTGCTGGCAGCTCTGAGACTGAAACACACAGCCTGGTGCGGCCGCATATATAATGGTAAAGGTGAACGATGAGCAGTTTGAGCTGACCGCTGACCGCGTGACCGCGTGTCCTGCCCGCTCTGCACTCGGCCTACCGGCCTCGTGCGGAACGGGCAGGACACGCTCGTGAAGAAACAGGAAGCTCAAACTGATCAGAGTTCATCTTTACATTTATGTCAAGGTGTTTGGGTTGATAATTAATCGATATTTCATCAATATAATCCCTAATTAACTCTTATTTACCCATCGTCATCGCGAAATCCTGACCGCGGCCATTTTGAATGTTTACGTTTCAAAAAGGCTGCGCATGCGCAATGGACCTATGACGTCATCGTGCGGATTTGGCCCGGGTTATTCAACGCAGGGGTACAATACGCGGTCTCAGTGCATTGTCAATGGGGCATCGATATTCACCTTGACATAAAGCGTGATATATAGGGGGCGCGCAAGTGCTTGCTGCGCCGCCTGTATCTGCCCCTAGGGCACACATTGGCTTATCCTTAGGCTTAGGGTTAATGATGAAAAAGAGGTATGTTACGAAAATAGATCCTTAGCATATCATGGTTCGGAGAGAATGATGTACACATAACTAGAGTAATAATTAGTGAACAAGTAAGCCATAGTGTGTGTACACAGGTACATACACCTTGTCGCTCGGCAGCGGACAGTGACAGCGCCCGTCTCGGCTAGGCTTGGCCGCAGCACACGGCGAAAAATAGTGTTTGTACACGATCGGTACATACACCTTGTCGCCCGGCAGCGGACAGCTAAAGCTTTGAATGTGTCTCGCGGTTATGTTTGTGTACTAAATACACCTCCTCGCCCGGCAGCGGACAGAGACAGCGCACACAGCGAAAAAAAAAGATGCGCGCGGGACGGGGCTCGATCCGCGTACCTCCGACGGCTGAGCGCAAAGCGCTAACCACTAGACCACCGCGCCTTCACCATTCACTGCGTCTCGCGGTTATGTTTGTGTATAATACACCTCGTCGCCCGGCAGCGGACAGCGACTTTGTATCATATCCAGAGGTGGTTCAAACCGAGCATTTCTCATCAGTCCCTGTGGCGCACTGCATAGGGAGTTGGAATAAGGACCTGAGATTGCAGGTTCGACCCCTTCCATGGCAATGAAATAGTCTGTTGGTTTTAACATGTAACATATGACATGGAAGGACATGAGAGGCATGCGGTTATCCATGGATAACCAGATGGGGTGCGATAACCGCACGCCTTACAAAATCGATGTTACAGCCTATAGGGTGTGCAATATCGACAGATATGTGTATGGGAATAGCCACCAAAAAGCACTGAGTAACCAAGAAATCGTGGTATAATAATATATACACCCGTAGTATGAGTACTACTGGCCATTTACAGTAGCGCCTTGTAGTGGAGTTCATTCAACTAGAATGTGAGCTGATTTTAGAGTGTATTCCCTCACACCTCGCCTACTTAGGCTATTGTTTTGTTAGTTGTTACCCAGGTGTGAGCGCGTCCACACTCCCTGCGCCTATGTAGCTTTGCGTCTTTAATAGTCACACATGACCTCCACCTGTATACCTAAGGGTCACCCATCACCCTTTTCCCCACAGCTCTATCATTGTTATAATCCCCAAGAATTCCAAAGATCTGCAAAGGCACTTCTGAATACCAAAGAAAAAATAAGTTACATATGTGAGGATTTGGATAGAGCAATACTCTCTCTAGCACTGCTTTCGCTGCTCTGTCGTGTTCCTCCTCATCCACCTCTGCTATTATTATATCATATGCTATACAGAAGCAGTTTGGGATATCCCCAAATAGTTGATCGTTCTTCTTTTGGAACACTTCAGCAGCTGAACTTATGCCAAATGGCATCCGGAGGAATCTGTAACGCCCGAATGGCGTGTTAAACGTACACAATTTGGAGCTCTCGTCATCCAGTTTCCTTTGCCAATAACCATCTTTCTGGTCAATCAGGGAGAATACTTTCTTGCCATGTAGCTTATTCCACTCACCCAACCCTTGGTATGAGGGAGGAGGTTTGTGCTCACCCGACTGCATAAACTTACTATACGCAATATATTAGCCATGCTTTTCCATTGTCTTTCCATCCAAGTGTGGTTTAAATATAAGCAAAGGTTCAGTTTGAGGAATCCCATAAGTTGACTACTGCATCACACGACGCCTAAAGGGCGGGGCCTGATGTATATATGTATACAGTTGTCAACTCTGAATGAAGAAACCCACCGAGAATCCTCAAACAATTGTGCCATTGCATTTATGTCATGGTTTCTCAAGGAAATACAATACCATTTCAACACGTTTCACGGGACCAGGGAGTGTGGTATTCTTACAGGTTTTCTCCGGGGGGGAGGGGCTGAAATACGAAGCTACACTGTTAGAGCTATGGGCTCTCAGTATATCAGGCATAACTTCAAGTAACTTCAACAATATTTTCAGGAACTGCATGGTATACATACTTATCTAACTATCTGGGCCTCAACTGTGCTTTTTTGCTCATAACCCCAGTTCCTTATCCAGCCATAACACACTCTGAGACCTTTTCTTCGTCTTCAAGAAGCTGCTGGTTTCAATCCGGACATGTTATTAAATTGGAGAAGTATACAAAGTCAACTCCTCCATACGTTTCCAGTTAAAACCGTTTAGGTTCAACGGGGAATCGATCCCCGGCCGCTGGGGCAGGAGGCGAGCTCGCTGTCCACTATATCAAGCCGACCGGTGGTAGATAGGAATCTACACCAAGGATTTCAAAAAGTTGTCCGACTTACCTGATGTTTACACACCTCGTTAGCCTAGAATCCATGAAACCTGGTGGAGTTATTCACAGGAAAACATTGTTAGATATCCTATATGAAAATGCCATGCCAAATTCCTCCATTTTCTTCGAAATAAATAAGAATCCATTGATTTTCCACATCGATACGTGTCGGCACCCACCTCGTAAGGCCATTCCTTGTTCGACGCGTGGCTGACCTAGTTTTTACATCCGGGCACCTACCCGCTCTGTCAACAAGAAGCAATGGCCGTGTACCGGGCCGTGTGCATTGGATTGGTATGGAAAATCAATGGATTCTTATTTATTTCGAAGAAAATGGAGACAAAATGAAGGCGAACACCAACTAGAGATCGTATATTTGGCGGTGTTAGAAGTACAGGACTTGACATTATTGGATTATACCCGAAAAATGAGTGTAAACGTGGAGGTATGTCAGACAGAACGACAACATGGCCATGGCGGGTTGGCTAAGCTAGCGGATCGCATGCACTTACAAAATGTCTTCTCCTGGATTAATTCTTGGGTTATAAGGTAAGAAATTAATACAAAATGGAGAAATATGTTAGATAAACGCCTTAATCAAGTTATGATAGAGCACTTGTGGGTATATGGTTCAATATTCCACTCCCGCTTCGCGGTCGTGGAATATTGAACCATATACCCACACGTGCTCTATCATAACGTTGATTAAACGCTAAATAATTATGGTGATAAGATCCTGATCATAGTCTATCTTAGCTACATTCCTTACATTACATTTGGGGCACTAACAACATTACTGGTGAAGAATGCATACTATAAAAGTAAATTATAGTATAAAGTGGAGATAGATCAGTTGGTTGGTCAAAGCCTGGAGGATATTGACACCCTCTTCCACACTACTAACCCTGTGGAAAATCCTAAGGCGATAAGTCATATCGACCAGCGATAAGTGTTGGTATCATAACCTCTCCCCATCTCCCTGCGCCACTCCTTTATACAGCACCACCACTGCCGTCCTTAACCCACAAGTGTTGCAGCCAATATACTGTAACCTAGACTCTTTGTGGTACACAAATGCAGCACTGGTGAGTAACTCTCAGCGACCAGGATCGTCCACCTATTATACATATAGTTCTGGCGAGCACTTGCCTCCATAGCACAGCAAATTAATAAATGGCTATACAGAGGTATGAGGCGGCCATTAAATGGTTAATCTAGCCCCTCTGGGTACAGGGGTCTCCAGGGGGTGAGCAGTATATGAAGACTGGCATCTGTTACAGGTGTCATACTAGGATATGTGTATGATCAAGTTGTCATATTCAAGGTTTAGGCAGTATTTATGTATCAGTTAAACAAATGTCAATACACAGGTAATTCACACACAGTAAATATAATATAAGTGTTCCACTCCTATGTATAATAGTAATAATACATTGCCCAATACAGGTTCTAGATGGGTTCCCACAATCTAGCTCCTGGCCTGCTGATAGAGGGATAACATAAAATATAGAATTTTACCATCTTGTAGATGGATGGTAGAAGATAGCCTCTGGCCACAAGTGGGGTTTAGTCCTATGTCTGGCTGACATAGTCTAACCCAGCAGAGTGTTCTTGTGGCCGATGCATAGCAGGCTCAGGAGAGCTGGACTTGAGATTATGTCACTGGGGTGGTTTTCTGGATACTGACTGGATGGAGGGCAGGGTTGAGCTTACATAGCCAACCCTAGCATCCTTCCTTTAGACTAGCTGGAGCTAACAGCAACTACCATTGCTATTGTCCAGTAGTGCTGAGTCTTTCATGTCCATGGGGGTTCATGGGGCACCCCCATCATCAGTGCAGCACCCCCATTGTCCCGCTCGGTTTGGCATGTTCAGCAACCCGTAACTCGGCCATTTATGCAACTGCGCACTTGTAACGGCACATGTGGGAAGGGGTATTTATCAGCTCCCTGTACCCTGTTGTGCATGCACACAAGTTGCGGCAGTTTGTCTGTGGCTCACCAAGAGTTCAAAACACTCTTGGTGACCTAGCTTCCTTAATAATAAGACTTTTGACACCATATTAAAACTATGAGATGCGTCTTGTCCGGGCGCATCTGGGCCATGTCCATTATCTGGGCCATGATGTCTGTGAGATGGAATTAGCGATGCCGGAAGTTCACAATGCCGTCACCTATGTAGCCCATTGTTAGTGTATGGTGGTCAGTGGACTGTGACGTCGTTAACATTAATTATTGTCCCTTATATAGGGTTAGTGGACCGTGAAGTCGGTCGGAATTGTCCATAATATAATTATTGTCCCTTATATAGGGTCAGTGGACCATAAAGTCAGTCATCCTAGTCCTTAGGGTTTATATAACACATAGCTGGTGATCAGTGGACCGTGAATGCTCATATGGAGGTATATGTATTCATGCCTCCTATTATATGCATTAATATAATCATATGTTACAATTTATATCATTAATAAATGTATGATACAGGTCACTGGAGGAAAGGGTGAGTCTCTCCAGTGAGTTACTCAATAGTAAGTTGGCTGATGCTTTGGTTCCTGAAGCAACTGGGCAGATGTGCTGATGGATATACCACAGTGAAATGCCCTGTATGTGTTATATTACCATCAGTCAAGGCAATACCCGCATAAAAGTTAGTACAAGATATCGTGCACACTTTTTGCTATATCTGACTAATAGCTCAAATAGAGTTCTGAACGTGATGCACACAGACTTTGCTCTCATGCACATCATTATTTGATCCCTGGCTGCTATTCTGTATGGTTATACCATGGTTATCCAGTTTAGTCACTAATATGCGGTGCCAAACCCTGATAAAACGATGTAATTAGCATGCATTATTCCACGAATTCTGGGATTATCAGTGCTTTTCCTGGATATTCCCATGCACATACCTGTCGATATTGCACACCATGAAGGCTGTAGCATCAATTTTGTAAAGCGTGCGGTTATCCAAGGATAACAGGCACCTGGTGCAGTTATCCATGGATAACCTGCATGCCTTACATGTCCTTACATGTCATATGTTACATGTTAAAACCCACGATTTCTTCATGGCCAGGGTAGGGATCGAACCAACAGTCTCAAATCCCAAGTCCAACTCCCTATGCAGTGTGCCACATGGACTGACGAGAAATGCTTGGTTAGAACCACCTCTTGATATGATACAAAGCCAGGGACTGCGGGTTGTCCGTTACCATAACCGTGGGATGCATTCAAACATAGCCAAGCCGAGAAGGCCGCTGAAGGAGGAGACGCGGTGGTCTAGTGGTTAGCGCATTGTGCTCAGCCGTCAAAGGTATGCGGGTCGAGTCCCGGTCTGGGCGCGTCTTTTTTTCGCTGCCAGCCGGGCGGCGAGGTGTGTGTACCGGTTGTGTACAAACATTATTTTTCAAGCCAAGCAGAGACGAGGGCTGTAGCTGTCTGCTGCTGGGCGCTGAGGTGTATGTACCAATCGTGTACACACTATGGCTGGCTTCGAGTCCCGGGGAGGGGGAACTATTTTTGTTTTCAACTTGAATTTATTGATATTCTAATGATTATCTGTTGGTATCGTGGAATAAAATAAGTAGTCAATGGATAATTCATGACTTGTGTGTGTTAGCAAAGGATAATTACACACTCTTCATGAATTATCCATTGATTACTTGTTCACTAAAGGCACTGTATACAAGATGTTACGTTGGCATATGCTCTGGGGTTATTCTGGCCGTCATGCGCACTCCTTACCAGTGGTTCTACTATGAACATGCCCCAGGGAGGCACGTCAACATAACATTTTGCGTCCGCGCTGTCCTGTCCACTCACCGAGGAAGACGCTCTGTTTTGATTCGAATCGTAGCGATGTCGTCGACGGAAAAGTCTAAATTGAGAAGAATAACATATCCCATCATGGCCTATACACCTGTGAGACTTAAATATAGCTGTATATGATCACCTCTCTTGACGACAGTCCCAGCTTTGCTGTATTTACAGTGTAAATGGAGAATATATGCTCACATACCTATGACTTGACAAGAAACCAATATGGCGCAGGACCGGCCCCTTCACATTGACTCGCATCAAAAATCAATGGATTTAATGGCTTTATAAGGTACATATATTTGATATAATGGTAGAAACCATGGTATAAATGCCATAGTGGATTGCTAGGCTTCCACTCGGTCCTTTTATCCCTTAGATCCTTTTATCTGGGATAAAAGGACCCAATTCATTATGCCCTTACTAATTGCAGTGCAATGCGCAGTGTGTTCTTTGGATTGGCACAGCATATGTACATTTCTTAATTTATGAAAATTAAATTCTGGTATTATACCCATGACTCGAACAACTCTAATACATATGATAATACTGATTTGATAAATTAAATCGAGGATGAAAAAGAACATCCTCCTTTCTAGCCACACCTTGAGACCATGGTCTGTATAAAATATCCATGTTTCATCGTGTTGCTTATAGAGACAACTATGTGTCCCACGTTCACTTTAATGTAATATAAATCACCTCCAATTATACACAGCCCTTTCTGACTGCCTCCCTAACAATGCCCATGTGTGCGTCACTGTTAAAGTATGCACCTTGGCAATGCCGCCAGTGCAGGCCAATCGATTCGGGCCCTCACAGCAGGCCTTCTTCAGGCCTGACTAGGCTTGTCAATATAAGACTTCTCTGTAATAAGATTCCATGGGCGCTTTAATGAGTTACATTGTGTGCTTCTACACAGCAGCCTCCTAGGGCATTAAACAGAAGGGAAGTGAGGGAAAGAGAGGGGAAAATAGAAGACGGTCAACGCCAACGATTTCATGGTTGTGTGGTAGGCCTACTTTGTATGAAGGGAAATGAGAACTGTAGAGAAATACCGGCTTCATTATAAAAACACTAATTCCTTCTTACGTGTTCCGCTGACATTGCATGTCGGGAGTTCCATCGACTGTGCTGGGTGTGGTCATTTCTGAAACTCGGCAGTTAGAGAAAGAGTCTATGGAGTACAATCCAATAGTGGGATTTTTGTCAGAGGCCTATATTAAAAAGTCCCAAGGCTCTTGCAGTTATAGATTTTACAGAAAACATGAGGAATGAAAAGAAAACATGATTACTGGTGCCTGAATATTGCATGCTTTATTTAATGGAAGAACACTGACCTTAATCCCCCCTTACCAAAAAAAAAAAACACTTGATCAATTTTAAGTCTTTACTCCAAGATTCCTAGCGCACTTAAGTTTCATTACTCAATATTCTACAAAGTGTTTGAGAATCACATTTGGGCATGGATTGATTCAAAGTGAAAACCAATCTTCTCTTGTGAACCATTGTTAGCTACTTTCAGAGAGGGGCATCACAAATCATTCTAGGTGCCGCTAAAGAATGGCTCAGACCAATAAAAGGTAGCCACTGGTGAACAAAAAGAAATCAAGATTTCAGGACCAATCCTTTTTCTCTACATTTCAACAACAGTTTTGCTCTCAAGAGTGCCACCTTGTCACACGAATGCAGCCTTTTATCAACAATCTGGCCTTTTATCAACAATCTATCTGTCCCCGCTCCTCTAGTAGCTACCTGACCTCATCCCTCGCCTCCTATCCTCCATTTTCTCCCCAAACAGACGACATTGATTGCCTGTAAGCCCTGGCCACATGTCCACTTGCTACATCCGGCTGCACGCTAGGTAAGGATCTTTAAGTATTCGAGTTGCCGGTTTAGCTCTGTTGCATGTGTGGAAACTGCCACTGGGTTGGAAGGAAGGGCATTGACTGCTCTGCCTTTCTTTGTCCGATTGCTTGCCTTTCTGTCACAAGTTTTCTTTCGATCTGGTATTGATCTTCAGGAAGTCCATAGGTTAATCACACTGCAGTTATACTCATACCAGCAACTCTGCGTATAAGACAGTTTCTAGGCTGTTCAGGCTATTTGTAGAAAACACATAAAACACTTTCTACTTTAGTAGAATGGATGAAGGGGATCTAGAGTAATTCAGTGCTGAAAAGGAATTATGATTCTACTATCATTGGCTGATCTGCCTGCCCACCACCACTGCATAGCATGCATTCAGTGGGCTGTCTTGTCCCAACTCTGGGTATACACACAGTGCAGTAGCTTCGGAAAAAAAAGTGGTTTGGATATCTGTTCATAACGCTGACCTAATCTTTTCAGAATATTTCCTTTTTTTCTATAGACGGCACAAAATGAATAAAGGAAGCAAATGTACGTACCCTTACATTCAATTTCATTCATTTGCATGGTGTTTAGCTCCCTTCTTTAATGATTATTCCTCTAATTCTGGTGCTATTGGTCGGATCAGATGGTGGGACATCTTTAAATATAGATCTCTATTGTGGGAGCATAGTTCACTCAATTCTGGATCAATTGACCTTATAGGCTTTGCCTGCTTTCCACATTTGTACAGAAAAGTTATTGCACTTATTCATATCTTTACTACCATAATTACACTGCAAAAATGGTGTTTAGATTTTAAACATGTTTAGGTCTAAACATGTTTAAAACCTAAACATATACCTCAATTAGGTGTCTCATCAACTACACATTTAGGAAAGAACACTTTTGTTCTAAATACATAAACATTTTTGCTAAACATGTTTAGATGTTTAGAGTTTAAACACTTGAATACTAGGTGCTTAGATTTGAACATCAATATGTTTAGATATGTGGATGTCAAATCCATACCAGGTAGCAGCACTACCTCTCAATGGACTATCTACAAAATGTTATAATCAATTGTTGTGATAATACTCCCCAAACCCCTTGTGTATCATAGTGTCATTTCATTGAATGTCATGAAAATAGAAACAGCAATAGAAGATTGGCTAAATTCATCTTACACCACCATTATAACCCTAAGTTAATCAATGAGTTCCATGACTGACACCTTTTTCATGTTATTTTGTAACAGATAAAGCAATGTCCTTCCTGCCAAGCTGTTGTACTTTCTCTAGTCTCTCATTCTAATGCAGTGTGTACATGTAAGTGTATATAGCTGTGGCTGACATCTTGGGAGATTTTGCTGTGTACATACCTGCTGATGGCTTCCAATAAATGAGAAAACAAACAAAAAACATTCCTTTATTTTTTTTACATGTCCGCAAACCCTTACTTCCCACCAAATAAATTAAACATCTAAACACAAAGATTCATGAACATCTAAACGCAAAATTTCATCGATAATCTAAACACAAATTTTGAACCTAAACACCTAGAGTTCTAAACACTGGAGCTAAGCACATTGTTTGGCTAAACATGTTTAGGAAAGCAATGTGATTACAAAAACGTTGCAAGAATATGTTTAGAATTGTGTTTAGGATCTAAACACCATTTTTGCAGTGTAGGTGCCTCCACAGGCAGCTCTTTTCACACACTTCCACTTACTCCTTTTCACAAATGTAGCAATCTAGGTACACAAATTACTACAAATTTTTCATGTATGCCTAGAATGGCATTGTAGGTTTCCATTGGTATGCATGTTGTCTACATTTATTGTGGCTAAATAATAGAAAATCAGACTTTAGGTTGAGAGGTTGGGAGAAATGTGTGATTGTCACCACAGTGGGTGATCAGGGTGAACAGCCTACAGTTTCAGAGACCCAGCAAATCGTTGTGAGTCCTCGTCAACCTGTGTGTAGTGGCTCACACATGTCGCTAGAGTCTAACACACAGTGGCGAAAGATGAGGGAATGAGTTATCACTCAAAAAGGAGTCACCATTGATGACCAATCATGGCGACAGATGACGACAATTTTCTGGGGAGTTACTGCGGCCAATAGGATCCCCAGGAACCCAGGGTGTGGCTTATATGTAGGGTTTGGCATATTGAATAGAACTATCCAGCCCCAAAGCTTAATCAAAGCTAATCAAAAGCCAGCAAATAAGCCTGTCCATGGGTGCCGCTTATGCACAGGGTTCTCTTTAGTTAAGGTGTTCTACAACCCTTCTTACACCGGGGCTAACACTAATTGCATCAATTAAAGTAATGAGAACTGTTTGGATTCATTCTACTGTATAGCGTGAGTTGCAGTTATGCCTCTGTGACGTCACATAGTGGTGAGCTGCGGGCAAACATTGCCAACATGTGGTTAGGTGGCTACACCAAGAGTAGAAGCTCCTCAAAATATTAGAATGTATTAGATGGGGCTTTGTTAAATGACTATATGAAATACCCCTACATATTCTGTATGTCTCATTGTTAGGTAAATTACATGATTTAAGGTGGATGGTGCGAAAGCCAAACACGTCCTGTGCTCAGGTTTCTGCTCATGGCTTATATAGACAGACTACAAAATTATAGAAGGACCATGACATGAAGCTGGGGCGGACTCCCAACCTTCTGTGTGTACACCTGACACACTTACTGACTAGGCCACCAAGTCTGGTTGAGTTGGGGTATAGGAGCAGTATATAACCTGTATCATGTACCGTAAACTCCCGCGTATAAGACGCGTCCTCTACGCCAAACAAAATGCTGGGGGATCTTATAGGATGTACTGAAATTGGGGGTGCGTCTTATACGAGGGGTAATTTTACTATAGAACAGTACTGGATTGACAAAAATCCCCCCTAAGAGGTGCGTCTTATACGTGAAAATGCATGTGCTGAGTTGGGGGTGCGTCCTATACGCACAGCGCGTCTTCTACGCGGGAGAATACGGTAGTTCTATTATTTTCATAAGATTTTTATTTCAATGTGGAAAAACAGTACAAAGGTGTCTGGGACCACATGGTGGTAAAACATTGGCTGGGTGCAGAGGTTGATGAGAATATTCTGGAAAAGTTATACAGAAATTTAGCTACTCTTTAATGTCATTCTACACATATTAACATGAAATGCTGTAGAAACCTATAGTATCTTCACAGAATCTTCATGGATGAATATCTTTGAAAATTGCCTGGGACCCCTATATTTTCTCTTCACCAGTGGAAAGTATATATCATTTGGATCTTGCCATGAAAGTTTGGTGAAAATTTAGCTACTTTGGTACCATGGGCACCATCCAGCTTAACAAAGAGACATATAGACATGAAGATAGATTTTCCAATATGTGTCTAGTTTTCAGGTTAGTGAGGCATAGTCACCTTACCCAAAGGTCAATTCAGTGCATTGGTTTGTTTGCCTGCAGAGGCCTATATATAGGAGAAATCTACATCTGTAACTCATTCTATTGGCCTGTATAATCACCGTCTTTGAATAAATGCCAGTCTTGAATGATTGCCAGGGTACAAGGGTTTTGACATATATGAAATTTTGTTAGAATTTAAGTCTTGAATTAGCGCCAGTCCTGAATAAGGGGCAGAGTATAGCCTGGTTGAAATATATGAGCGCCTCGGAGCTTATTCAGGCCAATACAGTATTTCCAGAGCAAGGAGGACAGAGGAAAAAGGAGACATTCCTCTTCCGGCTGAATTAGGGTTGAAGGGCAAACAGATGAAGACCAGTGCGCACTCGTTCCTGCCATAATGTTTTTAAATTGACGTGCACAAATAAATGCCCAACACTCATTGTTTGCTTTAGTGGTTCCAGCAGTGTTCTTTAGTTAGCTTTGGATTTCAATTTAAAGTCAAATGTGTTGAATTGTAAAACACTTGTCTGGCTGTCCATCACTTTGTCGCCTCCAAACTTTTAAACGACTCTTCCGGTTGGATTTCAGCTTTTTACGAGGTATTAAGCACAACACTTCAAATACATAATTATGAATAATTATTCAGTAAACTGTGGCCGGCAAGCCCTCCAGCAGCAATTTTCACCATTTTATTTTCATAGTGCCTCTTTTTTGTCATGTGGTCAATTCAATAATGATAAAAAAAAAAACACAACTGCTGCGTGGAATGGTTAAAAGAAATGAGGTAATAAAACCTCACTGATTAATTTTGATGGATTGTAAATTGCCAACGGCGTGTTCATGATTCATTGGTATGCTTGTGTACAGTTTATGTGCCATATGACAACATTATACGCACCAGTAAACGCCATATTCATCACTTGATGCACACCAAGCTACCCTCATACTATATATAAAACCACTACCTTGACCCTAATATTAGTCACACATACGCAAACCATATCGTTTTAAGGTATGCATGGATCCTTCCAGGTCCGCCCTTGTCCTTCTCCTCCTTCCACTCTTCACCATTCTTCCCCTTCCACCCCCCACCTTTCCTACACTTGCACCATGGTCTCTCTCTGATAAAGATTTTTTGTCTCTCTAGCGCTATCTATATTAGGTCCCTCTATGTCTGTCTGAATCTCTCTAGCACTATCTATATTAGGTCCCTCTATGTCTGTCTTAATCTCTCTAGCACTATCTATATTAGGTCGCTCTATAAATTCAGTCGGTTTTCCAGCCGCCGTATTTCGACAGTTCACCTACACGCATGCACATCCCCTCACACAAAGCACACAACACAATATCATCCACCAAGACCCTGGGGGTTTTACTGATACCCGCTGCCCATCTCTTACCAGTGGCCTAGTCCTACCATCTAGTCCCATTAAACTCTACCCCCCTCCAACTGCCCATCCTCCTGGGACCCCCAGGATATGCCACGGAGGAGATCATTGAAGAGGGTGGGGCCAGTCTTAACGTCCTCCAGGGAGTGAGGATGTAGAGCTGGAGAATAGGCGAGGGAGGAGAGCAGAGGATGCAAGGAAAAGAAAAAAAAGTGAGTAGAGGTGAGGCCCCATAGGGCCCCTCAAAGCCTATCGTGTCTGTTTACTGTGGGCTCAGTTGCAATGTGCCAGGAAAGTGTTACAGGGGTATCGTATGGTGATAGTAGGGGTAATATTAAGGTCTCAGCCATGGAAATACCTTTTCACTATATTTTAATGAAGCATGACATGCCATAACTAGTGTGCCCCGGAGTTATTGAACAAAAAATCACATGTATATCTTTAGAGGCAACCTTGATTTACGACATATAAAAAAAAAACCTGTGTATTGATCACGAAAATCTGGAATGCTAGCCATAAATGTACGTGTACACACCTGCAGAATTGACATTTTTTTGCAGTGAATAATTTGAGTTCAGACCCGATCCAAACAAGCCCAAAAATAAATGGGCATCGCTGCAATAATCATGTTTTATTTTATATCATATGAATTAGTACTTACTCAGGACCAGATATGAATTTTTACAGAGTTCTACTAAATTACCTAACTATTTTATCCACCCAGAACGCATGTAGTATTCAGTGCGGAGTGACCCCCGGGTTCAGGGGAAGTGATCGTAGCCATTATGGCAGAGGGGACGATGAGGAGTTAATAGCATAAGATTAACAGAAATAGTTGATAGAACCGAGCTGACTATAGTTATACCCACAGGAGGTAGTGGTTGACATGTCTGGGAGCCCAGTCATTGTATGTTACCAATCGCTTCCAAGAAGCTTATTCAGAAAGTTTGGTGAATATTCTTCAGTTTTGGGTGAAGTGAGTGAATTTCCAGGCAAGTTTCCTGATTTTAGAAATAGTGTGCAACTCTAAAAAGACACTTGCCAGACTTGAATTCTGGTAAACATTTCATTTAACAAATCTTCTACAACATATAGAAATAAAGTTGATTTGACATTTTAGGATACCTCCAGGAGGAGTCCTAAAATATGTTTTATGAATTACACCACAATCACCAAAGAGAGAATTTTTAAAAGTATTCTGAGGCATGCACATCTTACCTCATGAGTGATAAATCTTGGTGAGAATTACAATTTTCACACTCTTCGTGAATTTTCACTCTCTTCAACTTTGTGAATAACCTTCCAGATCCCTCTTACCTCCCGTTCATTTTGAAATGTCTTTACAGGCACCTAAAATATTACGGCACTGTATAGAAGGTGTAAAGTAGTTGACTATCTGCATTAGTCTAAAGAATTCTGTAAGAGCAACCATTTTTAATGCATCGGCTTTGTCATAAATCATAGCTAATGACCTAATAGTACCACCACATCAGTAACACTCCCCTTAGGTACCTTCAAGGGATCTTAAATGTGCTGAGATTAAGCTAGGACCGAAACCAAAACTCTGATCAAAGCCAAGGTCTAACATTTTTTCCTCACACAACAACACAAATGCACCCTTCTTGCAGTTGCCTTTGATGTTGCAAAATGTAGCACTTTCCTGTCACTTTGAGGATTTGGGACTCATTCACAATTTATGCCATGGGCATATCTAAGAGGGATTGAGAAAAAAAATGAGCATGGCTGAATGATTTATACATTATGCTATTATAGTCACATCCTGAATATCTTTTACCAGCATGGGCTTACAAAGTGTACTCTTTTGTACATCTATACATGCCATTATCGATAAATCAAATTCATCAATAAATAGTGTCCGTATGCCTCCGGCCTGCCCCCACTAGTGGCGGGAGATTCCACAAAACACCCCTACTCTAATGGACCCTTCCACCTACCTTTCTCCCCTACTCACAAGAGTGGACCTGCCCTCACTCCACTCTCCCGGGTGCCTGCTGCCTATCCGCTATTCCGCCTTCACACACACACACACACACACACACACACACACACACACACACACACACACACACACACACACACACACACACACACGGGACAACAAGCTTTGCCCACCCCCTACCCCTTTCTCCTCCTATACTAACATTATTGTTCTTATGTTCAATTTGTGTGTCGTTCATCTCTTATTCTTGTGATTATTTCATCAGTTATTCTGTGTTAAATTTCATCATGTCAAAATAAATATTAAATTTATATCTCTAAACCCTCTCTCTCGCTCTTCCATTGGTGGGCCGGCGAAGGGGCATACAGGTTTATGATTTGTTTGATATCATAGCACGCAATAGAAGCTTGGGAAGCTTAAGTACAACAGCTGTAGCAGTGTTCACGTGCACAGTACTGAAGATCTAGACAGTTATCACTTGCAGTGGGCAGGGCAAGAGATTGCCTTGGGCAGGTGGTAGGTTGGGATCCCTTAAATTCAATCAAAGCCTTCCTAGGGGTGGTATTGACCATTGTCCAGACCTTGTCCAATGTTTCCTTACTACTCCATCTACAGTCTACCCGCCTGTCTACATCCTTCCTTACTATTCTACTTAATTTTGTTTTGTACTCATTGGTCTAATATTGGGCATCCCACCTACAATAGCTCTTTTCCCCCACTCGCCATCTCTAATTATATGTGGCACTATATTCCTTCAATTTTAGAGCTGCGGGTCATTTTAGAATTCAAGTGATTTATGTCACTAAAGACACACATAAAGAGTTACTGGCAGTTCAAGCCCAGCTTTATAAAGTTTGCCTGTCTTCTTCAATATTTGTTACTCCATAATGATAAAGAACGATAGAAGCTAGCTGGAAATGATACTCGTCATAGACTAATATGGTTATTAGGCCACTCAAAAAGAGTTGTTTCTCATCACCAAGCAATGAAAAAAGGGACGAGGGAGGATTTTTTGGTTATTATTCATAGTCAGCTGCATTGTTTGTGCCCTAAGCTTTAATTCGATACCAAACTTGACTACTTTATTCATTTTCCAGTGTATTCTTTTATCAGAAAATCCTAACAAAAAAAAAAAAAACCACCAAAAGAAGACAACTCAAATGACGATTTTTCTGACGAAACAAGTGTTCTTTTTAGTCGCCTTAATTAGTTTCAGGAAGGGTTTTCCTTAATGAAATACAACAGGTTCCAATCTCTCCCAAGCCACTTTTATTGACGTCATTAAAATCTTATCTAAAGCCTGCTTATATTATGAATTAAACGCCCAGAAAAGAAAGTCCTATACAAATCCCACCCCGGTTATTAGCGATATATATGGGACTATATACACTAGTGTATATGCATATAATTAACAACGGCGAGTGGTCCGCCCTCTCCGGTACTACTTGTTGCGCGCAACAATACAACGCTCCATCTGGTATCCATGGCAAAGATACCCCCCCCTATATAACGGCGGTGCTGCCATTCAATCGCCAGTCGGGCTCGAGTCTCCATACGGTGCACAACACCCCTGTGCTGGGGGTTGGCACAAAAATTTTAATTTTTACCGGTTGCCAAGGTTGATTGGGCTTCATCAACACTACCATTCGTGTTTTTAACCTGGCAAAGTTGGTTTCTACCTAAATTCTGGCCAGGATGGGCCGCAGGAAACCAAACAAGAAGACGTTAGAGCCTGACTTAGGATCGCCGAGCGGTGTTAGGAGATCTGTCAGAAGGCAAGGGCCTCCTGGGTCATCCGTTACAGACCAGCCCTCAGATCCTCTACCCACTGATGGGATGACGGACGCTATGTCAGACGAGCTGACAGATCTGTGGATCCGGACGGAGGCTGTGGAGGAGAATCTGGCGAAAATCCTGGATAAGTTGGATGTCTTGACTCCAGAAGCCACCGGTGGGGGCAGCGATCGAGACACGACTTCCAGGCCACGACGGCTGTACAATAGATCGAGAGGTGGATCTAGATCAAGTTCGAGCTCCAGCAGTGACAGCTCTCGCTCCAGGTCAAGATCCAAGCATAGATCAAGAAAGCCGAGGGGTGAGTTCGACCAGCGAAATTTTTTAGGTCACAAGAAGAATGTTGACAGCCTAGAAAAATTACTAATGGTTAATATTCGCTTAGTCAGTGCCAAACTTGAACAAGGTGAGGAGGTGAAATATATTCTTGACCACATAGAAATGCTCCTTGAGAAGTCTGCCACTAGAATATTTACTCTCAGTTCACTTGTAAATTATGACAAAAGTGTCAAAGAGCGAGCTGACAAGAAGGGGATAAGAGCTTTTGAAACTGTTGAGAATTGTGACATCCTACGACACCTGAGCTACGATGGCACATACACAGCCAAAAAGTTGGCTAAATCATCTAAGTCTGTGGTCAAAAAATCAGCTAACTCGAAAAATCACTGTTATGCTTACAATAGGCCCGAGGGCTGCAAATTGAATCCCTGTCGTTACAGGCACGTCTGTAGCTCATGTGACTCTGGGAACCACTCTGCTGACAAGTGTCAGAAGAATGGCTCGGAGAAGTAGGATGTTGCCTCTGGGGAGGGTCGTGCCTCCAGATTAGCTGGCCATGCAGAGGCACTGTTGGTTGACCCCCCTGTTGAGGATTGTGTTCGTGGCAATGTTATGCTAGATATTCCAGTTATTGATGAATGTTGTCAAAAGCCACCAGTAGAGGTGGACTTGTTGAATTTTGCCAGCTCTGAAAGTAATTTTGTGGAAAACCCTAGTATTACCGGTTTTACCACAAGGAGTATTCCAAATGTTGGGGAGTTTTATCCCATTTTCGATGTAAAGTGCTCAGGTAATGTTAGTATAAACATTTACCAAAGTTGTGTTGACGGTACATGTTCTTGTCAACATTTTATTGGTGGCCACAAGGCCCAAATTTTGCCATGTAGATTGGCATGTTTCCTAAGGCAGGAAGGTGTTTTAAATCTACCCGAACGTGACTTAGATTATCTGTGGTCGGGTTTTGTAGAAGGTTTCAAAATTGTTGATCCTGGTTGCGAAACTGAGTATGAATGTGTAAATTACAAGTCAATTTTTCAGGGTAATTTTTATAATGAAATGTGTGAAATTGTTAGGGAGGAACTCCAGGATGATTCCATTTTTGAAGTAACCTCCAAACCTAGATGCATACATGCCCTTGGCGGTGTCCCCAAAAGTAACGGTAAATTAAGACCCATTACTGATTGTAGTATGCCCAGAAAAAGGAGTATTAATAATTTTATGGATTCAACTTTTAAACCTTTTTCATATAAATCCATAAATTCTGTCACGGCAATGTTGAACAAAAATGATTTTATGAGTGTTGTGGATTTAAAATCCGCCTATAGATCTATCAGTGTCTATGGGGAACACCACAAATTCCAGGGTTTCTCTTGGGATATGGGTGATGGTAAGAAATTTTATCAGAGTAGTCGCCTTACCTTTGGTCTCAGATGCGCCCCCTACATATTCAACCAAATTTCTGATTTTCTGGCAAAGGTGGCAAATTTTTATGGTATTGACAGGTTAGTCAACTACCTGGATGACTTCATCATTATTGCCAGCTCTGAAAGTGAGTGTCGCCGTCAGAGGGACCTTTTAATCGAAATTATGGAATATTTTGGTTTTAAGATTTCCAGAGATAAGGTTACTGACCCGAACAGAATTTGTACTTTCTTGGGTATCACCATTGACTCCCATAAAATGGAACTAACATTGCCTAAAGAGAAAGTTGACAAGTTAGCCCAGGCTATAGACAGTTGCATTTATAAGAAATTTGCCAGTAAAAAAACTCTACAGAGTATTGGTGGCTTGATGTCCTTTTGTTCCCAGGTGGTGAGGGGGGGCCGTACTTTCAGTAGAAGGGTTTTTGACTTGATGGCAAAGGCTAAAGAAAGGGGTGTCATTAAATTGAATCCAGGTATCATAAAGGATTTTTTGTGGTGGAAGGATTTTTGTAAGATTTTTAATTGCAAAAATTTAATCTTGAGTGATGCTTACAATGAACCCATGGTATCTGATGCGTCCATTCTAGGTTATGGAGCATGGTTTGGTACGGATTTCCTTTATGGTTCTTGGGATAACGTTGACAACTCTAAATTGGGGATAGGTCACTGGGTCCCCCCTCCAAAGGATGACAATATTGATGTTCATGAGCGTAATATTAATGTGTATGAACTATGGCCCGTTCTAGCTGGTTTGAAGAGATGGGGTCATTTATTCAAGAATTGCCGTCTGAACGCTGTAACAGATAACATGCAGGTGTTGGCAATGTTGAACACAGGCAGAAGTAAAAACCCACTCTGTATGGAGTGGCTGCGTGAGATCTTTTGGCAATGTTTTGTATATAACATTGATATCTACTCAACCTATATAAAGTCCGCTGATAATACTCTAGCAGACCAATTGTCGAGATTGGACTATAAAAATGTCCTTGCCAAGTGTGAAAAAACTTTGTCTGAAAATAATATGTGTATCTAATGAAAATTTTTCAGATCCCAGATTGAGGTCCCTGTTAAGAAAGCAGGAGGAATTTGTGAAGTCGGGTGTTGCCATGACAACCATGAAAACCAGAAAGCAACAATTTAAGAGGTACAGCAAATTTTGTAGGAAATTCTCCCTAAAAACTTATCCATGTTTGCCATCTCAGGCCTCATTGTACGCCACTTATCTGGCGGATAAGATGAAACCAGTCTCCATCAGAAATTATATTTCGGCTGTATGGTTTTTTCAGAAGTTGCATGGTCATCCTGACTACAGTAGTAGTTTTATCCTGAAAAAGACTCTAGATGGTATTGAGCGGTGTCAAAGTTTAACCAGGAATGTTAAATACCCACTTACCACTGTTGACATGCTAAAAATTTTGTCAACCCTGAATATGACTCTAGTATTGGATAGGGTTTTCTGGTGTGCCATTCTGGTGTTGTTCAGGGGAGTTTTGAGGTGTTGCCATGTAGTGGACTCTATACATTCACTAAGGGTGAAGGATGTTGTATTAACTAATGATTATGTAAAACTTCACATTAGGACATCGAAGACAGACCAGTTTGGCCACAACCCTTATGATATATACCTGATACTCGATCAATCATCTCCATTTTGCCCATCAAAAATTTTGGCAGAGTTGATACAGACTGCTAATGGCAATGTTAATCGGAAGCTGTTCAGTTTTCCTTCCGGTGGCAGGTACAAATGCTTGACATATTCATATGTGAATACGCGTTTGAAATTTTTGTCTGTCAAAATTGGCTTAGTAGATGAGAATGTTAGTACCCACTCATTACGCCATGGTGGGGCTACCTTCCTAAAGTCAATTGGTTTTTCAGTAGAGGACATAATGAAACGTTCTAACTGGAAATCCAGATGTGTGTATAAATATTTGCATGATTCAAGTGGTGATTTGTTGAAACTTGATGTATTACCTTCTATTAATATATAATAATTGTTACTCCGTGATGTTCCATGTGTTTGCCGGGTGGTTGGCCATTTTGTGTATCCAGATCAATTCCACCAAACACATGTCTCTGTTTAATTATTATTATCTTATCCGGTAATCCATTCAATACCATTATCACTTGTTAATATTATACCGGTAATACTTGTAAGTCATCCCAGTATCAATTATCATGTTAGTATACCGGTTTCTCCCTAGTAGTCCATCTTGTTATTTATTAGTGTTAATATACCGGTAATACTTTAGAGTCATCCTAGTATTATCCTTATCCCAATATACCGGTTACTACCTTCTAACATAATTTCTACCGGTAGTGGTTAACCGGTATATGTACTCGCCCCTAGTTAACTTATGGGACTATATACACTAGTGTATATGCATATAATTAACAACGGCGAGTGGCCCGCCCTCTCCGGTACTACTTGTTGCGCGCAACAATACAACGCTCCATCTGGTATCCATGGCAAAGATACCCCCCCCTATATAACGGCGGTGCTGCCATTCAATCGCCAGTCGGGCTCGAGTCTCCATACGGTGCACAACACCCCTGTGCTGGGGGTTGGCACAAAAATTTTAATTTTTAATTTTAATAATCTTCTTCCATTTATTGTTAGTTTTTAAGATTTTTAGTCTAGGTGCTGACTGTAACCTAGGGTTCACTTTTTATTGACTGATACTGCTTTGAATAAAGCCATTTTGTGTATCCAGATCAATTCCACCAAACACATATCTCTGTTTAATTATTATTATCTTATCCGGTAATCCATTCAATACCATTATCACTTGTTAATATTATACCGGTAATACTTGTAAGTCATCCCAGTATCAATTATCATGTTAGTATACCGGTTTCTCCCTAGTAGTCCATCTTGTTATTTATTAGTGTTAATATACCGGTAATACTTTAGAGTCATCCTAGTATTATCCTTATCCCAATATACCGGTTACTACCTTCTAACATAATTTCTACCGGTAGTGGTTAACCGGTATATGTACTCGCCCCTAGTTAACTTATATATATATATATATATATATATATATATATATATATATATATATAACCGACAATCCCCATGCATATTCAGTTGCGGAAGTACTATCCATAAGCTAACCTATAGATAGCTCTCTAACAGCAGAAATTTAAGAGATAAGCAAGTAGAATTCATAAATGTCTGAGGCACTCTCGCTCTTCCCACCAGTGTTTAATTATGATTAAATAAGGATGTTCCAGTGCCTTCATCTCTAGCCTCTCAGATTGGATAAGGAAGCACGGTAGAAGCGATTCTATAAGAGTAAGTATTCCGAATGGGAAAGAGAGAGTTTCACTTTTTGTCAGTAAATTGGAGACTCTTACAGAAATTTAAGGCTGCCACAGTAAAAGGTGTTTACCATGACGTCATGCTATGACATCATAGAAACCAATGCGCACTGCAAATAGTCCCTAACCGTCCGCGGCTAATTATATATATATATACACGAGTGTATATAGTTCCATAAGTTATCTCGCTACCAGGGAATAATAATACCGGTAATAACGATAATAATAATGATGATACAGTAATCATAATATATGATACAGTAGTGTATAAACGATCAAATCACAGACACATGAGTTTGGTTGGTTACTGACCTTGGGGCTATCAGCACCATACATGCCAAAAACACACAAAAACACGCCAAACACATGTGAAAACACATACAATCAGCATTGAAAATGAGATTGACACACTCTATCCAACTCCAACAATTCATCTTTGTAATTATGCAGATAATTAAAAACAGAGTTGGATTTCCAATTAACCCTCTTCTTAATAGACTCTATACTCAGTCCTGCATCCTTTAATAACGTAGCACCACCGTGCCTTAAGGAATGGGTAGAGACATGTCCCACGATACCAGCTTGAAAAGATAAAGATTTCAACCTGGAGTTGACATACTGGTACTGAAGAGGATTACCTTTTGAATTAAACAAATACTCATTGCTACTTCTACCACAGCACAACCTTTTCAGACCTAGATAAGGACATAGTGGAGAATTAACATTTTTTGACAAATAGATATTAAACTCATATTTACCAAGCTGGTCAGTTATGATATTCTGATACACATAGACAAATAATCTTGATGAAATTTAATATTTTACAGATGATGGCTTCATGAAATCAGATAAGTAAACTGCATATATGGAAACTTGAGAGGGAGAACAAGGAAAAGGTTGTAAACAAAATTTTTTACAAAATTTCTTATACCTTTTAAGTTGTTGTTTCCTTGCTCTCCTCGTATTTTCCGACACACTCTGGGCTAAAAGTAACCTTTTTCTGCCTAGTAACCTCTCCCATTCTGGAATTAAAGCAACACATATCATTTTCACGGAGAGAGTCCATACATTTGCTCGGAATACCCTTGTAAGCAAGTCTAGATAGTTGGTCGGCCAGGACATTGTCCTCTGACTTAATATAGGTTGCATATACCTCCACATTGTTAATGAAGCAAAGCCAGAAGATCTCTCTTAACCATTCCATACATAACTTATTTCTGGACCTACCAGTATTTATCATAGCTAGAACTTGCATATTATCGGTAATGCAATGTATTCTTTTACTTTTACAGCCAGATATCCAACGTCTAAGACCCATAAGAAGAGGATATAACTCGTATACATTTATATTCCTATGGTGATTTTTCAAATTATCCAGTATTGGTGGTTGAGTAAAATGACCACTACCTAGATTGAATTTATCGTAAGAAGTCCAGTTACCATATAAATAATCTTTACCCATCCAAGCTCCGAAGCCTTTAATGGATGAATCTGAGTACATAGGTGTATCGACCAGATCATTTAAGATTAAACTTTTACCATTAAAAGTATTGCAGAATTTCAACCACCATTCCATATCATTCCTCGTACAATCAGAAATTTTTATAACACCTTTAGGCCTTGCTCTGGCACAAAGATCAAAAATTCTGCGACTAAAAGTTCTCCCACCTTTAACAACTTGGGAGCAGAAAGACATTAAACCACCGATTCTCTCTAGATTCTTTTTAGAAATAAATTTCTTATTAATGTTATTTAATAAGAGATTTTTCAATCTTTCCACCTTTTCAATAGGCAAAGACAGTTCTAACTTAACTGAATCTATATTAATGCCTAAGAATTTACAAACTTGAGATGGGTCGGTCACCTTTTCTTTGGATACTACAAAGCCCATGTAGGTCATACATTCCATCAATAAATTCCTCTGTCTAAGACATTCAGTATAAGAATCTGCCAAAATTATAAAATCAACTAGATAATTTACAATTTTTTCTACCCCGTAGGATTTTGCCACCTCCACAATAAAATCAGAGATCCTATTAAAAATATAAGGAGCACATTTTAGACCAAAAGTTAACCTGTTGCTTACATAGAAACCTTCACCTTGACCAAAATCCCACCTAAAGCCCTGCATATCAGTGTGGGGGCCATAAACACTAATGGTTCTATAGGCAGATTTTAAATCTACTACGCTCATAAAGTCACCTCTATCCAACATGGTTGTGACCGTACCAATATTATTGTAAGAGAAGGTAGAACTAGTTTCGTTCATATAGTTATTAATTGAAATTTTTTCAGGCATGCTGCAATCCGTTATAGGCCTTAATCTACCATTTGATTTTTCAACTCCACCAAGAGAGTGAATACACTGTGGTCTGTTGTCAACTTTAGACACGAGACCAGCCTCTAACTCCTCTCGCAATATGCTACAAAATTCATCATAAAAATTCCCTTCAAGAATGGACTTATAATTTTTGCAATCGTAAGCTGTATTGCACGTAGGGTCAACTATCCTGAACCCCTCAACAAAACCTTGCCATAAGAATAGTGCCTCTTTATCATTTATATTAATAACTCCTTTTTGGGTTAAGAATGGGGCAACTCTGCAAGGTAAAATTTGGGAATTTTTTCCATTGATATAATGAACACAATTGCACACACCATTTATACAGCTATCATACACTTCGATGCTAGGTAAATCATTAATAGCAACCGTAAACAGTGGTTTAACCCTGCCCTGTACTGGGCTAATATATGATACATCCGAACCAACAGAGTTGGCTTTAATATTAATATCATTTCCAAATTTAGTTTGTAAACTTGCCACCTTGAAACCACTAGGGGGGACAGGTTCTACTACTCCAGCATTACACACACCAACACCCTGAGCTGGAGCAATGGGTGGGGGCGGACCAGGATCTACCAAACCTACTATACACGATTTTGGCATCGACACACTATCACATATAGGAACCTGGCCACCTGTAAAATCCTATTCAGACTTGTTAACTTGACAGTCCACTCTACTGTGGCCTGATTTGGTACATGAACTACATACATGTCTATACTTGCAGGGATCCCTAGTACATCCCTCAGCCCTGTTAAAGGCATAACATGAGTTTGTAGATACTTTAAATTTTCCAGGATTTTTTGACTTAGTTGAATAAGCCTTCTGGGCCTGTACTGTTCCGTCGTAGGACAAATGACGGAGGATATCCGAATTTTCAATCATGGCAAAGGCATCTAAACCATCAGTATTGGCCCTGTCCCTAAGGGACTTGTCATATGCTACTAAGGCTTTTACAGTGAAAATCTTTGTATCTGACTTCTCAACCAACATCTGGAGGTGCCTGAGCATGCCCTCTACATCGTCCCCATCCTTGTAATAATCTATAATGAATTTGATATTGACCAATACAAGTTTCTCAATGCTGTCGACCTTTTCACGTTTTTTTTATGAATTGTTCGTGGTCAAACTCACCAATTTTTTGCTTGGCGTGATGGCGATGAATAGACGAGTCTACTGACGACCCTCTTGACGAGCTGGGACTCCTGTGACGAGCAGTGTACGATGATTTCGATCTCGTTTGACGACCTCTACGTCCTGCCCTGATCCACTCGCCGCCATCTTGGTTGCTATGGATGCTGTCGTTGTCAACGTCCCGCTGTAGACCACGCCCCCGTCGCCTTGGTTTCGCGTCTCTCGAATCTTGTTTGTATACAGATACACGTGCTCCCGCCGCCCCGCTGTCTGGTCCGCTCAAAGGATTCATCTCGTCCTTACGGGCCCCTTGGCTAGCAATAACGTCCCGCAGCATTTTCTTTATATCCAAAAGGTCTTCCTCCATCAAGTCCAGCCTCGTCTGGTCAGCAGTCACACTCTCTCCGGCCTGTGGCGTGTTAGGCTGCAAGGGCTCCAGACCCCCACATAGAGAAATTAAACTGCTCGAAGATCCCAAATTGGCCGATTCTCGGTCCGTTTTAGCCGATTTAGCCGATTTTTTCGACGAACCCTTCTTCCTCACACCTGCAGTAGTCTTTTTCCCCATGTTTGAGCCGATATCCCAGCAACAAACCGGAAAAAAACTGCTTTTAAAATTTAAAATCAAGGAAACACCCAGCGTGGTGTTACCTGTACAGGTGAATCGATCCAATTGACTGTTACATTGAAACTTCTCCTTATATACTGGAGGAGTGTTTACCATGACGTCATGCTATGACATCATAGAAACCAATGCGCGCTGCAAATAGTCCCTAACCGTCCGCGGCTAATTATATATATATACACGAGTGTATATAGTTCCATATAACCGACAATCCCCATGCATATTCAGTTGCGGAAGTACTATCCATAAGCTAACCTATAGATAGCTCTCTAACAGCAGAAATTTAAGAGATAAGCAAGTAGAATTCATAAATGTCTGAGGCACTCTCGCTCTTCCCACCAGTGTTTAATTATGATTAAATAAGGATGTTCCAGTGCCTTCATCTCTAGCCTCTCGGATTGGATAAGGAAGCACGGTAGAAGCGATTCTATAAGAGTAAGTATTCCGAATGGGAAAGAGAGAGTTTCGCTTTTTGTCAGTAAATTGGAGACTCTTACAGAAATTTAAGGCTGCCACAGTAAAAGGTTGGAAGTAGATGTGGTAACAGTGTAGTAATAGTACACCTGCAACGCTTTAGTCTTACATTTAGTTGCAGTATTTTTGAGGACGAAGGTAAAAGCAGAGATCAGGGATTTCTTTCTTTCAGAGTTTAATTACTTGATCAGTATTTTGAAAGGAAATTGTGTCAGGTGCTAGGGACGCATTTTACCCTTTCCCCACTCCTTCTCTACATCTCAAAAGTTTTTACTTCACTCATTCCAAAATGACTTCCTTGCGAGGGTCCACTCGGTATATTCAATGATCATCGACACTGGCAGGGGCCAATTCCAACCTCACTAACGCCCTTCAGGGAATGGGAAATGTAGAGCCTGGAGGGTGTTGCTCCTATGGGAAAAATGTAATTTTGCCTAAAAAAAGGCATCACCTTCAGCAGTCTCATTTTTTTCTATGTAGTCCTAACACAAGACCACATGAAATAGTGTGTGGTAAAAGTAGGTATCTAATAGAGCAGCACACACCATTCTTATCAGACTTATATTGTGAGTGAAAGTCGAATGGTGAAGCAGGGCGTAACTTCTTTGGGAAAGAGAGCACCTACTCCCAGCTCTATTTAGCATAAGAGCAACACCCTCAAAAAATAAAGTAGAAGAGGTTGTTGGAAGCCTATCCTCAGGGCTCCAGGGACTGTGGGTACACTACCTCTCAATGTGGTCGGGAAATACTACATACTATATATATTCTATATTGTAATGTAAGCATAATGATTAATGAGCGGAGTACAAATGTATGTTGGCTACAGGCTCCTTAAGAGAAAATGAACACCAGTAGACAAACATGGCTTCTCCATTGTACTGTTGCAGCTATAATTACATAGACACACACAGTATACTACACCCACTGATTCTCCTGAGCGTCCAATAGCAATTTACAGAAATGGAAAGTGCCTAAACTAGCTAAATCAATTTGATCCATGTAGGAATATCATGAAAGTTACCTATCATGTAACACCCACTATTCCTTATTTGGGGTCAGGCCTATTGCCCTATGGGTGCAACCATGGCTTGACCTGGTACTGGCGAGATAGGCGCTGATAGCAGGTTTAGCTTTCATAATATGGGTGCCTGTTTCATCTTGAGAAATAATCAGTGAACACAAAGGAACCATTTCTTTGTTTGAAAATCCCTATCACCTGACTCCTACATTGCTCAGGCTTTGACCAAAACCCTCAGGATGGGTATATTTGTTTGGGGAGGGGGTGAGTAGTTGTTTTCCAGATTAAATTGGGTGGCTTTGGTGAAAGGACCAAACCACCCTCAGCATGGCTATGAATGGTCAGAACTGGAAGCAGCTTATTTTTGGAATATTTTCCGCCACCCGCTCTGGACACTGTATCGTGTGATAGAGGTACCTTTGGCTGACTATTTATCCGACAAGAGAGGCTATGTCACCTTATTGACTGGAAAGTAAGAATGCGGAAATGCTAACCAGTCTTCAGATTGAGGATACCTAAATCCACATCCTTAGGCCATCAGGTGGTTAATTCAAAACATCCTGGGATCGCAATCTCAGTGATCTCAGGAATTATTCTACCTTATCCTATTAAGCGATCTTAAGATTAGACTGCATTTACATTTCATAGCTAGCACTTAGATGGCATCGATCTTAGCCTCAGCCCTCCTACACTATTCCAAGAAGTACTGACTGGGCACAGGGGTAAGAGTCCCAAAATAAAGGAATACCTGTGGAGCCACTCTTCTTCACAACAGTGTTTATACCATCGTTCCCCATCCCCATATGGGCTACCAAAAGAGCACAGCGTGCAGTTGACCCCGGTACTGTATTCAAGAGTTGTTCCCATGAATGTATGATTTATGCTTGCCTATTAGAAGCATTGTGCCCTCCCCCCAGGACAAAGAGAAAGAGGGGAAGAATTACCTTACAGTGCACTTAACACATGAGTAGCCCTAAGAGCCCTCAATGACACTCAGCAAACGTCCTCCCTCCCCTCTATATGTATGCAGCAGGCTATTCACTCATTAGATCAGGAGTGTTCCCTGTAAGTGCTCTTGTACTCAGGTGAAACCACTATGCAATTCTTTCACTAAGATTGCAGTGATCTTAGTGCTGGGAAAAGAATTCTTGACAGACCTGCAACCACTGCATTAGATAGGGTAGACTGGCCAGGTCTTATGATATGTGCCTACACTAAGATCACTGGGGTTCCGATCCCAGGATGTTTTGAATTAAGCTCCAGAGTGAGTATTATCTGATGAGCTGAGGTCAACAATCTGAACTCAGGTAGTCAAACTGATTACATAATGTGAGAGTGACAACCTCGATGGTGACTAGCTTGGATCCTCAAACTGGCTACTTGAAGTTGTAGATTTGGGTATTGTCAACTTGAAGACCTAAAGTCATCAGAAGTGAAGACTTTAAGTTCACACCTAGTCAGCCTGGTCGCAAGTTATTTGATTCATTAGTGGCACCTACACTGCAAAAAAGGTGTTTAGGTTTTAAACATGTTTAGGTCTAAACACGTTTAAGACCTAAACACATAGGTCAGTTAGGTGTCTCATCGACTACACATTTAGGAAATGAACACTTTTATTCTAACTACATAAACATTTTTGCTAAACATGTTTAGATGTTTAGAGTTTAAACAGTAATGTGACATGAACTGGGAAAAGGAGTCTTAGGACCCCCTTGCACTAAGCCCCATTTTCGCAGATCGTGTCACAGTTGAATAATAGGTGTTTAGATTTAGACATCATTATGTTTAGATACTTTGATGTTGAATCCACACCAGGTAGCAGCATTACCCTTGAATGGACTATCTTTACACAATTATAATCAGTTTTTGTGACAAATGTACACAAACTGTATGTTTATTATAGTTTCTATTCATTAAATGTCATGAGAATAGAAAGGGCAATAGAAAGTTGACTAGATTCACCTTACACCACCAACATTAGCATGAAATAATCAATAAGCTCAATGACTGACACCTATTTCATGTTATTCTGGAATAGACAAAGCAATTTCCTTCCTGCCAAGCTGTTGTACTTTCTCAAGTCTCTTATTCTGATGCAGTGTGTACATACATGCACATGTAGATATGTGTGCCTAAAATCTTTGGAGACTCTGACATGTAAATAACCCCAGTAAATGAGAAAACAAACAAAAGAAATCTTCTTTTTAATGTATACATGTCTACACACCCTCTCCGTCAAAGCATTTAGACATCTAAACACAAAAATTCATAAACATCTAAACACAAAGATTCATAGAGATCTAAACACAAAGTTTAAACCTAAACACCTAGATTTCTAAACACTTGAGCTAAGCACATTGTTGCTAAACATGTGTAGGAAATTAATGTGATTACAAAAAGTTGCAAGAATATGTTTAGAATTGTGTTTAGGATCTAAACACCATTTTTGCAGTGTAGTGAGGTAGTAACATATCAATACGCCTGTCATTCTGAGTTCAGTTAGACTGAGGAATTTAATCTCGGCAAACTTAAGATTAAAGCACAGGTTTTAATCTTGCTTGGTCCATTTTAATGCCAATTTGAGGAAATCACATGTATAGTCACCATCTGTACACAGAGAGTTTAAGCCCCAGAAGATGCTGCCCCCTGCTGTACCTCTCTTGGCACTGCATGAGGACCCTATAGGTTCTAAATCTGACGAGTTAAGAAACCAAAGGGGTTTCAATGAAATATTTTCAGGTTATTCTTCAAGATGAGGGAATCGATTTCGGTTAAACCATGGCTACTATCCTGCTCACCATCCTCTCTTTCTGCCTGCTCCCTTAAATACTACTTATGTAAATATCCATAGAAGCCATTAGTTCACCTCAGGTCTTGGCCACCAAGAATGCTGTAAGCACCTTATTCTTTAAGCAGCACCTTTCATTAATCAGTGCTAATGACCTAACAGGGGAGCCACATCAATAATGCAACACCACCCTCAGTAACGTTTCATGGAATACTACAGTAGTTGTGCTTGGCCTGTTATTGGCCTAGCCCAAAGCCTATGATCAAAGCCAAAGCCTAAACTATCTTTGACACGCACATAACATAGAGAGCACTCTTGGGGCAGAAGTTACATGTGTAATCTCATCACTAGATCATGTGTATGGAATTATCTTGTATACATGTCAGTAGTATATACATGCAAAGTCAGCGCAATGGATTAGCTACTAACTAGGTCATGACCTACTGGTAGACCGGAAGTGACCTAGTTTCAGCCAATCAGAGGGCTGGATTTGACAGGAAGTGACGTCATAAGGTCATGACCTAGTTTTTTCGACCAATCAGAGAGCTGGATTCCATTTGACCTAGTGACCTGACCTAGTTGCATAAATTAAAAGAATTGCGCAATACCTAGGGTTGACCTACTTGCAAACCGGAAGTGACCTACTAACCTACTTGCAAAAACGTATGACCTACGTATGAGGGTGCATTGCGCAATGCTTGTAAGAATTTACACAATGTTCTGATGCAATACTTTTATGGATTTACGCAATACTTATGACTCATTTTGTTATGTCTCTTCATTTCATGCATTAAAATAAAACACAACTCATCCATTTCACATAACAGATTATATTTTTATTAGACACAATATTTACAGATGAAGACAGATTTTCCATTTCCGGGGCGTGCACATATACTACAGAAACATTTGTTGTGTGTGAATTTACTTGCTTGATACCAGCTTTGACCAGTGAGACTAGTTTTCCATGTGTTGTGGAAACAATAACTGTTAAGTTTGGCTATGTTAGATATAGCATGCTCGAACAAAGCCTGGGCCAGGAAGTAAGTTTGACTGTTTTTGGGTCCAGGTAAAAGACCAGATAAAAAACCATCCTTAATGTTTACCTCGAAGGAGAAATGATTTCTCACTCCAGGTATACTTAAGGCGTGAAGTTCCAGTGAGACCTGCAGACATGTGAAACAAATAGTTTTAGCAATAGCAGATACTTCCAGTTTACAATTACACTGACAAAACACTCCTACTATGGGATTACATTCTAACTCTTGGAGAGTAAGAGCAAACTTTCTTACACTTCCTAAAGTGTACCTTGTGTAGTGTCTTGGGCAGCCAGGTTCAGTGTGCAATTGATATACTCCTATACACCAATCATGCAATATCAAGTTAACTTTTTTCACTCGACAATAGTACATGCAGTTTCTGTAGGCGTCCCAAAAAGCTGAAGAGAAATATTTGTACATTTTAACACTAGTTATACAGTGGTCAACAGTGTCTGGTTCAGCTCCTCTAAAATAACCAATGTTTTCTGCAGGTATTTCCCAAAAGAAATTCTCTGAACATCCACATGCTACAGAACTTATATCATTGTCAGGTGTTATAGAAGAAGCTTGATTATATGAAGCAACACTTTGTAAAACTGGACGCATGTAATAGTCATAAGGTGGAGTTTCTGTGGTTTGCTCCACAAGCATAGCTTCTAAACTTTCCATGTTAAAATGGTTTCTTAAATCTAACCAGATACTAATAATGTGGTGAATGTGACGCTATGAGACAAGAAATTTGGTACCACTTTTTTCTGTTCCAACTTAATTTCTTCAGCGCCAGATTTTTTTTATTTTTGTGGTGAACATGTACAGCGTTCACTTTTGTGAAAAGTTTTTTTATTTTTTGGGTGATACAGTTCACTTTTTTTTACTTTTTTGTCAGTTTTTTTTCATGATACAGTACACATTTTTTACCTTTGTTGTTTATTTGAAAAATGTTCATTTGAACAAAAAATATTTTCCAGTTTAACACTGTTTTCTATGAAAAAAAATGTTCATTTGAACAAATGTTCGTTTGAACAATTGTTCAAATGAACATTTTTCATTTTAACACTGTTTTCTATGGGGAAAAATGTTCATTTAAACAAATGTTCGTTTGAACAATTGTTTAAATGAACATTTTTCATTTTAACACTGTTTTCTATGAAGAAAAATGTTCATTTGAACAATTTGTTTAAAATTTTTTCTTTCAACAAAATGTACAACTGGAAGTGAAACTAGAAAAAGAAACCATTTTTTTATATAGAAAGGGGTAGGGTGCTTACACCGTCTTCACATACTTGTCTCTTTATGTACTGATAGGTTAGACCTTGTTTCCTTTGAGAGTAAGTCGTAACGCTGTGGTTAACTACTTTAAATCCTTTGTTGACTACCGTGACAACATTTTCACTGTCCAGTACTTCTTTGTACTTGTCAGTGGTCAGGGGGTTTTGTTTTTGAATTACACCTTTGCAACTCATTTTAACGGGCACATTCACTCCTGTGCCTATGTAACATTTGGAGTTTAAGGCAGTCATTTCATCACCTTCCCACTCCACTTTGAATAACCCGGGGGTTCTCTTGTCAAACGCCAGACGGCTCTTACAGCATGGTTGAGGCAGCCACAGCTCACCCAAAACTTTGGTCTGAACATAGGTCTCTCTGTGGTGACTGTTGTCACATGATTCAGAGGGCAACCATTTGTGACGTTCTCTGAAGAAAGCTTCACTTTTTTCAGGAATAATTACGTCTTCTATGTTCTCTGCACTTAAAGCAAAGTAAAAACTGTCAGTGTCCATTTCACACATTTCAAAATCTTTCTCGTCTATGTATTCAAGGAGAAAGTCGTAATAGAAAGCCAACATTTTAAGTTTGGCATATTGGTATACTATGATATACCATTTTATTGTTCCATAAATTCTAACATATTTTGTATTAATCAAAGAAATATCTATGAAATTAATACATAGGTTGGTTCTAAGAGCTATAAGAGCGCTCAAACTTTGTATAAGAGCGTTCATGCCCCACTGCACACCAGCCACAGTCAGTTAGACAGAGTTTATGACATCAAAGGCTCCGACCTAATGGTTCACTGCACAATATAATAAAAATGAGGGTCTCAGTGTGCGACCTCATGGTTCAATGCACAAATTAATAACTTGTAAGTGAATGCAACCGGCCGTCACGGGTGCCTGAGCACCGCTGACGCCGTCATGAGTGTCTGAGCACTCTAAGGACTGAACAATGGGTTACATAAGCACGACGCCATAACCTTCCGGTCGCTCTAGCGTCGCTCCTGAGCAACCTAGGTCAAATATCAAAAATTCTATGGAAAGCCCATAATTAGACGGTCAGAATGAGCCCAAGATCAAGGCGGAACTCCCAGTATTAAGGAAGTTATGCCATGGAGACTGAAAGGAGCTCCGAGTGCACCACAGACAAACCGGCGCGAATTACGCGCCTATCCAGCGGGCATTATAAACTTGGCATATTCAACTCCGCGCATGCCCAATATGGCGGTTATAAACGCATAAACGGCCGAGATATGAGGGTCTAAAGATGCAGAACCGACCAAGACAATGGGGGCCATAGCGGCGTCCATGGGGGTCCTTTGTCCCCCTGTGACACTTGAAAGGGTCCCCTCAAACAATTGTAGAGTTAGGCAGATGCTGCTGGCTCCAGTCAGTCTGGAGGTGCTTTTCCAAGATTTGCTACAAATAGCCTGTCTGCACCTCCAGGAAGACACATCACCAAGAACCGCTCTAGAGGTAACATCTCCAGTCATCTCCTGCTACCTGCTATACCACTGCACTATGGTGAAACTATGCTAGACAGGCATTGGTTTCCTACCATTAGTGGCCAGAGGCTATCTTCTTCAAGACTTCCACCAGAGGGTAAAGTTACTCATTATTACATTATTCCTCTAAGCAGCAGGTCAGGAGCTAGGTGTGGGAACCCACCTAGAACTATGCTGGACACTGTATTATTAATACCTCACAGGTGGAGTGGAACTGAACATTGTACTTTATAAATTACTGTATGTTTACTGTATGTACAAATTACCTACTTACTAACTACTGTATGATTGATATTTCTTACATGTTGCCTAAAGCTGAATAAACCAGTGACAACTGGAAATAACACTATTTACATGAGCCTGATATATTTACTCCATACACCACTAGTCATATGATATTTCTCATATGACAACTTGATCATGCCAAACTCTACCATGACAAAGTGGTGGAGAACATCCTACTAAGATCCCATATCTCACAGGCTCACAAAAATTAAAGCTGGTAACACAACTAAAAACAATCATGCACACAGTAAGTTAAAGCTGGTACCGCAACTGGGAACAATCATGCACACAGTAAATTAAAGCTGGTACCGCATACACACAGTAAGACCCACCCCACCCACCCAGTGACCTTGACCTTGACACCATACCCACCAAGGTCACCAGTGAGATCTCCCACATACCAGTGAGATCTCCCACACATCAATGAGATCTCCCGCACATCAGTGAGATCCCACACACATCAATGAGATCTCCCACACATCAGTGAGATCCCACACACACATCAATGAGATCTCCCACACATCAATGAGATCTCTCACACAACAGTAAGATCTCTCATATATCAGTGAGGTCTCCCAAAACGTCAGTGAGGTCTCCCAAAACGTCAGTGAGGTCTCCCAAACGTCAGTGAGGTCTCCCAAACGTCAGTGAGGTCTCCCAAACGTCAGTGAGGTCTTCCGCACGTCAGTGAGGTCTCCCACACGTCAGAGAGGTCTCCCACACGTCAGTGAGGTCTCCCACACGTCAGTGAGGTCTCCCACACGTCAGTGAGGTCCACCACACACATCAAGGCCTTATCAGTCAAGCTGGCAGAACAACACACAAAGACCTTACGTAGTCAGGGGCCTGTTGAAGAGGTCTCCCTCCCACCAAGATCTAGGAGGCCCACAGGAGGCAAACCAGCCTCCAATACAACAGACCCACACTTAGTAGACCCCACACCACCCACCCTGTCTACTCAGGGAACAACCAGTTCTCAGGGATCCAACATTTCCCAGGGATCTCTACAGGACGCCCAACTCACGCTATCTACCTCAGGGGAAGAAGGATCTGCCTCAGGGGGTGGATCCACACCCTCATCTAGATCCTCCACCCCAGCTCCAGCCTTTGACAGCCACTCCTCCAGAGACACCTCCCCCACACCCTCCATCATGGACACCGATGAAGGCCCCCAACCTAATCAGACAGCTGAGAAGATAAGGGCCTATGAGAAGGCCATCCAAGATGCAGTTACTGCCCTAGAGACCAACAAGTCCCAGCAGGAGGAAAGGGAGAGGATCCTCAACCAACAACTGGCGGAGAGGAATGCAGCAATAGATGCTCAACAGAAGGCCATGGAAGATCAGCGGAAGTCCCTAGAGAGACAACAACAACAAATAGCAGATCTCATGAAGATGGTATCATCCCAGACCCCACAACCTCCCACACCTGCCATCACACCTGTTGTCACACCATCTGCCTCTGGATCCAAAGATGACATCATAATCTCCATGGTGTCCAACATGACCAAGCTCATAGACAATAAACAGCAGGACGACAGAAAGATCAGGATACATGAGGTAACAAAACCCAAAACCTTTTCACACCCATCACCACTCATGTCAACAGCATTATTCATTGATCACAAATTCCCAGAATATCTGAAGGATAAGTACAAAGTGACAGACAGTGACACCATGGTAACATATTTACCCAAGTACCTCGAAGGACAAGCACTAGCTTGGTTTGAATCCTTCAGGGAGAGTGCCACACCTGATATGTTGACATGGACCAATGTAGTGAATAAATTAAAAGAGTATTTTGCTACTCGAGACAATATAATCTCAAGGACTGCACTCCGTGCACAAAAGATAGATGAACCTGTTCTAGACTATGCATGCCATCTCAGGAAAGTGTGTAATGCCCAACGCCAGAATGATGAAACCCTAAGCAAGGCATTTACCCAAGGCATGAGGCCCTGGATCTCTATAGCTCTTGAGAACAAGAAAATAGACTCTTTTGACCAAGCCCTAGACCTAGCCCTAGAGGTTGAGACCCAAGAGAGATCTAGGAAGGTAAGGGATGCAGAAACCAACCCACAGCCTACTAAGAAAAAGGTCCAGGAAATCAGCACTAGTTCAGATGAAGATGTTAACCTAATGTCTAGTGCCCATGTAAGGCAACAGGAAGCTAAGGTTGCATCAAGAGACCCCACCGGTAGATACAGAGGAAATAACTATGACCCCAACTACCAATCCAATAGAGGTAGAGGTAGAGGGGGCAACAACAACAACCGGGGGGGTCACAACAGTAGGAAAGACAACAGCTCTTCCAACTCCAACAATGGTAACTCTTCATACAGTGATAGGAGAGACAGAACCCCAAGTAATGGCAGATCCTATAGTCAAGGATCCAACAGTAGGGGCCAGAGTCCACATAGGAACTACAACAGTGGATCCTACAACAACAATGGCGCCTACAACAACCAGAGATCCAACAACTCCGGTCAATACAGCAACTCTGGTCAATATAACCAGGGTTCCAACCCACGCCAGGAGGATTACAAACCTGACACAAGAGGTTACCAGGGGAACCAACAAAGTAACCCCCAAATACCACCTCATGTGATGGATCAAATCTCCAAGCTCCTGGTGGCAAGCATCTCAACCACCCCACAGAACCAGGAAAACTAGGATGTCACAGTGTCGATGGGCCAGTGCACTGTGACACCCCAAATACAAACAATCAATCAGGATTAACAAAGATCCAACCAGAGACAATTGCTAGTGCCAATCTACCATCTAACAGACAGAGACGTCCATCAGTGATACACATCACCCCACCAGATTCATCATCAAAGGATACAGGTGAGAGTACCAAGCTTTCTATTGTACTTCTTCAAAATGGCTGTATCAATGCAAATCTATATGATGTTTCAGATGTACAATGTTTGGTTGATACAGGTGCTACTATCACCTGTGTCAGACAATCATTCCTCATGGATCTCCAAAAGAGATTCCATATCCAACTGAGGAAATCTAAAATCAACATCCACTTGGCAGATGGATCGGTGTGTCATGTTAGACATTCAGCTATGCTGAACTTTAGAATCCAAGGTGTCAGATTCCAATACCAATTTGCTGTAATACCCAACCTCACACAGCCCATTGTACTCGGCACAGATTTCTTAAGCACTACAAAATCTCAAATTGAATTTAATGTTGATCCTGAACAAATTCTCAAACCCATTAGGGCAGTGAGGGATTTTACCATCCCTCCATTCTCTGAACTTGCAGTATTGGGTAAGGTCACATCTACTCAATCACTGCAAGGCAAAACTGGAGTAGTAGATAACCTCCAAAGAAACAACAATGCCCCATATCTAGTTCAAAGGGCAGCAGTAACCCCCAGGGAAAATAACAAACATCCCCTAGTGTTACTCAACACCAGCAGGCGCCCACATAAAATCAAAAAGGGTGCCATCATAGCTCTATTTCAGGAAGTCAAGGAATCTGATTTAGAAAAACCTCAACAGGTGTCAGACACTACCCCACACACTGATCAATCCATCTCAGCCATACGGCCTGAGGACGTAACTCAATTCAGTGACACAGACTCAGACTGTGAGTCCACATATGCTGACCCTGAACCCAACTCAATCAGACTCTCTGAAATAGCTGCTATACATAGTGAGGCACATGACCTCGAGCCAGAATTGGAAGAGAATGTTCCACCAAAATCTGTGCTCACATCCAAAGATCAGCATGATAGATTAAAATCACTGCTGACCAAGTATGATGATGTGTTTGTAGGAAAAGATGGAGACATTGGTGCCACACACCTGTATACACACTCAATACATGTAAAACCTGAGGCAGTACCATGTCATTTCCTACCATATAGACAAACACCAGAAAAACAGGCCGCAATAGGGGAAGAGTGTGAAAGGCTAGTACAACAGGGCATTCTGAGAGAATGTGCCGAGGGCCCCTGGGCCTCCAGATCCTTTTTAGTACAAAAATCATCGGGAGGCCATCGGCTCGTCACAGATTTTCGTTATTTGAACCAGAACACGATAAATCAAGCCTTATCTACACCCCGGGCCGATGACACTCTAGACATGATAGGGTCACTCAGACCAAGAGTATTCAGTAAGCTAGATGCCCAACAGGGATTTTTTCAAATTCCTATAAGACAGGAGGATCAGCATAAAACCGCATTCATAGCAAATGACAAAAAATATGTCTATGAAAGGATGCCGATGGGTTTAGCGACGGCACCGGCGGGATTCTGCCATCTAGTCACATTAATTCTGAACAAACTCAAGTACAAATGTGCCCTACCATACCTAGATGACATATTGGTATTATCACCATCAATCGAACAACACTTCCATGACCTGGAAGACGTGTTCAACAGCCTAAGAGTTGGTAAACTCAAACTGAAGAAATCAAAATGTGAATACTTCATAGACAGAATAGACTTCTTGGGAATGAGAGTCACACCCATGGGACTGCAACCATCTCCCACAAAGGTGGAGTCAATCAAAACCTTCCCAACACCAAAATCAGTCAAAAATGTCAGATCCTTCACAGGCCTATGCCAATACTTCAAAAAGTTTATCAAAGGTTATGCCCAAATTGGTAGACCATTATATGATCTACAGACACATCTCAAAGCATTTGTCTGGACAGAAGAGGCAGATAATGCTTTCAAAACATTAAAGCATGCCCTCTGTACCAATGCTCTTCTCAGATATCCAAACTATGAGAAAGAGTTCAGTTTGGCAACTGATGCTTCCAATGTGAGTTTAGGAGCTGTACTCTCACAGAGAGATAATGAAGGAGTGCTCAGACCAGTAGCCTTTGCAGGTAGAACCCTCTCAAAACATGAGAGAAATTACAATACCACAGAGAGAGAACTACTGGGAGTAGTGTATGGAGTATTACACTTCAGACACTATCTAGAGACTAGACACTTCCAATTATACACAGACCATGCAGCCCTAATCCCACTGCTAACCAATACAGGACTCACACATAGATGGGCCAGATGGGCTCTAGACATACAGCAATTTTCATTCACCATCCAACACGTGAAAGGTGATGATAACACACCACCAGATGCTATGTCTAGAAGAGAATACCCAGACTCTGGACCCATGACTAACCCTCCACCCCCACCAAGGAGAGTTAGAGCAGCCAGTAGAACCAAGTTTGCAAAAGTAACAAAGAAAGTACCATTCAAAAGGGATGATCCACCCAACACCATTGAAAGGCCAGAGACACCCATTAGGGGTATCTTGAAGCAATCTACACACTATGTGTTTTGCCACTGTGAGAGAGAATACTCACAACTCTTTCCAGATAATGACTTCGAGCCTATTGAATTCTCATCACTCAATCAGATAGTGAAGGCAACTCCTAAGGAGCCACCCTTCACCCCACCTGACTCAGATGATGAAGATCCAGAAGACACAATATATGCTATTACTCAAGCAACTTCTAAATCAGTCAGATTCTTTGAACCAATGCAGGGAGAGGAAACACCAAACCATTTGTGTCCTATGACCACACGCTCAAAGACTAGAGAAATGATTCAGGAGGGCACACCAAAACCCCCCACACAATCACAAACTATTCTAAATGAGAAAAAGGTCACAGGAAACAAACCTATCAAAACCCCACCTGCCAGGAAAAATGTCACAAAAAACACTGCATCTACTAAATCAAAGAACTCTGAGACAAAGAAGATTGACAAAAAGCAAATTGTGCCTTTAAAGAAAAAGGTTGCCACTCCCATCAAGGCGAGAATAGGCCCTCCAAAGGAGCCTACACACCAAAACAAGAGTGACACACCCCAACAAAAGGCACAAGATAGGCCAATAGTCGATGAAAAAGAAAAAGAAAGAGACAGAATAAAACAACATGTGCTAGATATAAATCAACTACTGGATCAGATTCCCGACACATCCATCTCAGGTACAAACCTTGGCTTGGAACAAAGGAAAGACAAGGACCTATTGCCCCTCATACAGTATCTTGAGGATGGAACCTTGCCTGCACCAAAAGCACAAGGAAATAGAATCATCAACCAAGGCCAGACATACACCTTGGTAAATGGTACATTAGTCCATATATGCCCCATAAATTGGAGAAAAACCAATACTGTACCACTTCAAATTGTTATACCACAGCAATGGGTAACAAGTACACTACAGTATTTCCATGACTCACCTACCGGCGGCCATCTTGGTTCAAGTAGGATGCTGTCAGCACTCCGACCTAGGGTATATTGGAAGTCTATGCTAGCAGACACAACAAAATATGTTTCCACCTGCCACACATGCCTCACAGCAAAAAGGCAAGTACACTCACACAAAACACCAATGACAGTGAGAGAGTACATGACTTCACCAATGAAGTTCCTAAACCTAGACGCGGTGGGACCACTTCCCACAACTGCCAGGGGAAACAAGCATATACAAGTCTGCATAGATTATGCTACCAGATATGCAACAGCTTGGGCTACTACTGACTTAAAAGCTGAGACAACAGCAGCAGAGTTCTACAAGAATATAATTTGTCATCATGGAACACCAGCCACTCTTCAAACAGACAATGGAACATGTTATACAGGTGCAAAGTTCACAAAGTTAACTAAACACCTCAAGATCAAACATAAATTCTCCTCACCATACAGGCCACAATCAAATGGGCTTGTAGAGAGATTCAATGCTAGCATAGGCACAGCACTCAGAGCATTCTGCTCAAAGCACCAAAACAATTGGGATTCATTTATTGAACCCATAACCTTTGCATTAAACAACACTGAATCCCAAACCACAGGATTCACCCCTTTCTTCCTACTCCATGGGAGAAACCCAGCCACCCCAATGGACTTAGGGCTGGGAATACAGGAAGACATATCCACAGTAGCAGACCATGTAGCTAACATGATAACAAATCAAGATACCTCTAGGAGGAAGGCTATAGAAAGGGTCGCCAAGCTACAAAAGGAAAGGAAGGATAGATATGATAAGAAACTTACACCACAGGAAATCAAGGTCACCGACATGGTGTACCTTAACATACCAAGAATCCTGACCAACACAGAGTGCAAGAAACTTCAACCCCTTTTTATGGGACCATATGTTGTAGTAGATAGACCTAGTTTGACAAGTGCCAAACTCAAAAACTTGGACACCAATCTATTGGTGGCCAGACCAGTGCACATAGACAGACTGAAAAAGGTTGTGGCTGTCAGAAACAATGAATTTGCACACAGGCTTATTCCACATGAGGCCAAATACTACAGCAAAATTGTAAGGAACAAAAATGATATCACCCTTACAAGAGAAACCACGGGCATAGGCCCTATCAAGCCTAGGCCTGCACACCACATACTAAGAAAGACATCTAGGTGTGGTGCAGTTTCAAGAAATTAGAAACAAGATTGAGATACCAAAAGTCATAAGATTTTCAAAATGTATTACAAATTCTCTTCATCCACACATAAGACATGTGTGACTGATAATGAATTACTATGTATATAAAGCCAATCAAATTTGTAAATATATCAGTAGGTTATTGCCTCTGAAAGGGTCAAAGACTGGGACCCCCCAAGTAAAGCAGACATGAAGTCTAAGAAGAGTAAGGGTAACACAATGGAGTGTCTAAAGCCTAATCCCCACATGAAAGAGCGCGCTATGCCAACACAGCAGTCTATAGAGATCAATTGACCTTATAAGCTACCCTCAGACAACTGTCTAGACGGTCATGAATGGCTGTCCTGGATGACAGGAGGAGCTAATTACCAGTACACAGACTACACAATAGACCCCACAGTTAGCAGACACTGGAGATTAATGCATTGTCTCCAGAGAAACAATACCAGGCCCACAATGGATGTGGGTAGGGTAGGCTACATAAGAAGCACTGTGGACCATAGCCCACCATCAGTCTTCATCCAGCTGCAGTCTGGAACACAAGTCTACAGGACCCCACTTGGGAATTAGCCAGCCCACTTCTCCATTAGGAGAGACTGCACTAGGATAAAGAACACACCTACTTCACCTTCAACCTGACCTTACCATTACTGGTCAACCTCTATAGACTCACCGGACATATTGCCAAGACAGCTCAATCTTGCAAAGGTACAGTTTGAACCACTTCATTTAAAGTGTTACACCATACACTTAGACTTTACCAGCACCAAATCACTACAAATTTGACAAGACTTTAAACAGCAAACTTGCTTTACACAAGCACCATGGGGAGACTGAGAGTTTCACCCATACTGCTAACTATGCTGTTATTATATACTATAAAACCACTTACTGCAGGCTATACACCTGTGGTGAGACAAAACATAGGAGTAGTATTCAAACCTAGCCCTCAACCATTGGTCAATGGACATACAACCACAACACTGTTGTTAGCTATTCCCTACAAGATACCTCGGGCACCCGTTACCCAAGGATCCATAAGGGATAGAATACTCCATTTGACCACTCCTACTCTACAAGATCATACCTCTGGCCAAATTATCCAACAAGCTAAGGAGCTAGACACCTTGCTGGAAATTGCAGACAAGGAGATAAATGAAACACTAGCCTCCATCAAATTGTTCTTATCCAACCCCATAAACACATTGGACAAGGCCAAAAGAGAGGCCATACTGGGTTTTCTAGCACCCCTGTTTCGCGGTGTGCTAGGTCTAGCCACAGTAGAAGATGTAAACCAAGTAATGGGACAGCTCAAGAACATAGATGAAATACTAAGAAAATTTGCTAAACAGGATCAGGAAGCAGCTAATCTCATTGAAAAGATCACAGACAGACAAGATAAGTTTGTCAAAGCATACATCCAAGATAAGAAGGTACTGGACAGCACAATCAACACCATAGGTGACACCGTCAACCTGTGGGCCTCTAACATGTCCAGGTCACTCGACTCATATTCAAGGCACGAGAAAACTCAAAGGGAGAAAATGCAAGTATTAAATGATGCATTAATTATCATAGCAGCAAGAATGAATACAGTTCAATCACTGCAAAGGACAAATGCAGCCCTGAGGATGCTATCATCAGGGATCCTAACCCCTGATATAGTACCACCCTCAGACCTCGCTAGATACCTAGTTGACATTAATAACAAACTTAGGATTACACACCCTGGAGCACAAGTCGCAATTAATGACTTAGATTTCTATTATTCACAGAAGCTGACCTCATACACTTACTCAGCTCACCATATATATATTCATCTGGACATTATAATTCAATCTACCACCTCAACCTTCAAACTGTACCAAATGATTACATCACCCATGCCTATAGACACACAGGAGACCCCCACCAGAGGAGTCACCAAACTACAAACCACAACTGAGTTTCTAGCAGTATCTTACGATGAATCATTATTTATCGAATTGGACTCAGCAGATATGCAGGCATGTGAAGGTACTACAGTAAAGGTATGCAGAGATGTAAATGGTAGAATCTATAAACACAGGCCTACATGCCCTGTAGCCATTTTTACTAACCAGGCTCAACAGATTAAGGAACATTGCAAGTTTACAGTTTCACCACTGCAAGCACCTACCACCCATGCTATTTCCATTTCTGAAGATGAGTATCTGGTCACTACTAATGAACCCCATTACTTTATCAACTGCCATGGTAAAACGTCTGAAACTCGGAAGGCCCAGTCCTACTCAATCATAGGTGTACCCTGTGGGTGCACGATCAGTGTAGGAGAATTTTCTCTTCCAAACACAAGGTTGCCCTGTAACTCAACCTTATCATTTCATTACATTCTCAAGACAATTAATTTACCATTCATGGCAGCACTTAACAAAATTTCTGAAACCAAACCAGATGAAAGAGAGAATCTTCCAAATTTCCCAGTAGTAAACCTTTCTAGAACCTTAGAAAAACTACAGGAAAATCCAATCATGGATGATATTACTCAACTAAATTTAGAGCCCTTTGCCAAAACAGTATTAAAAGATGCCTCCAACCTTAATAAGGAAATGGAAACGCGCTACGAGGAATCATACCTACGTCGAGTTACAGAGCATCCAATCTTCCAAAGCTTAGCACTCATCCTAGGGATATCAGCTCACATTTTTATAGTATACATACTACTCAAATTATACAGACTAGGAGGGACTGTAGCCTACCTGCCTACAGCCAAAGCATTCAGACTAGTCACCGAGCTGCCCCTACACAAATTGCTCCCAGATAAGAATCCTACCAAATTAACCCCTACAGAGGAAACCCACACCCCCTTCCTCACAATTCAGGAAACCCACACCCTGATAATTGCTATATTATTCACCCTGACCATCTACTCAGCCTACAGAATAATGAAGTACCTTAAGAAATTTGCACAGACACACTGTGGCAAGAAAAATGTGGCCAAGCGCACAAACCCCACAATATATTCTAAAATATATTGTGGAGACTCAAACTTCGCGCTACCCTTGAGGCCAATACCACATGAATTTGATGAGATTAAATCAGCAGCTGCCCCTACCTATAAGGATATAGTGGTTAAAACCTTCCCACTACCTAAGGCTATATTTACCTGGAATGGACCAGCAGTTATAACAACACAGAGAGGAGAATTTGCTTATCACCTCCCTCAGGTGATACACCTACCTTGGCGCACTAGGTTCAGCACTATACCAGCCCTTAAAAACAAAGGACTGTACTACTCCATGCTTCTCCAGAATGATTGTGGCACCAGCCCGGTGACCATGACAGCACTGGAAAATACAACAGATATAATTATTGACGAACAACAGGAGGAGACCGCAAGGTCAAACATGCAGACTATTGCTAATTTTCTAAACCACCAGCCCTCCCCGGTGACTGTGGAAACAGCCTAGACTGCCCACAGCCTAGGCTGCCCCCAGTCCACCACCAGGAGACAACACATCAGAGACAGTATTCAGAACTTTTCGGACAATTTGCCGGCCCTGAAAAGGGCCTTTGGGATGGCGGGTTTTTACACCCTAGGTTTCAGTCAGTCGGGATCCTACCACAGATCCTCGGGTTCAACATCAATGGGAGAGTCCGGGGCCGAGTCCGAGCCATACATATGGCCGTGATCCTGCTCCCACTCAGCGAGCCGGGCCTCCAGCATCCCCAGTCCATACTCGGCAGCCGTGGATGGATTCCCGGATGCCGCAAGATCGAGGAGGGATGCCGCCAACAAATAATCCCATAGCACTCGCTCCCGCGGCCCTAGGTTATAATCCATGGGCCAGAAACCCATACTGCCTAAGGCCCTAGTCAGAAGGGCCACAGTGGCCCCCCGACGCAAGGCTGAGCCCAGGAAATAATGGCAGGAGTAATTACAGACCATCACATCACCATGCTCAATGATCTCTTTGAAATTACTCACTATGTACCCATAATGGATGGTCTGGTTAGACTCAACCAGGGCCCTAGCTGGACTCCCCACCTCCATCACCTGGGGGACAGGCAGAGCAAAGAGAGCTTGTAGGTGGGCCATGGTACTACAGCAGTGACTTCCAGAGAGGAACTGATGCTCCAATACCAGCCACACACTCCTTAAATGGACACACACACACCCCCCCCCACCCTGAACTGTCCACTGACACCAAGCTAGGCACTGCCACAGACACATGCCAAAATCTGGCACCTAACACCTCAAGTGCCACCACTGCATGAGCACACCAGGGAGGAGACTCACATCTCACTCCTGACACACCTCCACTGTCAATGAAATTATCAAAGTATTAGAAAAAAAAAAAAATTATATACACAGCCACTTGTTGATGTATAATATGAAAATCTATGGTATTCTCACAAAAATCAATGATTAATGCGCACATATACGCGCAAAATTGCGAAATTGCAAATTACAAATTGTAAAATTGTACAAATCTAACATTAATATACATGAATGCAGGTAGATAACTAAGACAGTTTTTGTACCCACTAGCACTTGTATACTATGCCAAGGTTTACTTAAAGTAACACACTTTAGGTATCCAAGAAAATTGTTGGAAAAAATGAATGGGAAAAAAAAAAAAAAAAAATTTTTGTTGAGAAAATGGTTGACATAAAACATGTTTACTTAAGATACTCACCAAATAAATCTCTTTCAGGGACACATACTCAAAAGGCTAGGGGAAAAGTCAATTAAGCAGCGGCCCACTGCCGAAATTGCCAATTAATACACCCATATAGCAAAATCAATGAGTAACTCAGAGACAAACAAGCCTATTGTACATGAAGTACTTTGTTTTTCCGGCCCTCGGAAAAATTTGTCTCAAATCCCATAAATTGAATAGTGTAATCTAGATTGTACGTTTGTACCCAATTTGCACACTAAAATTGTATGTTTGCACACCAGATTGTACGCTCGTACCCAATTTGCACACTAAAAATTGTATATTTGCACACCAGATTGTACGCTTGTACCCAATTTGCACACTAAAATTGTATGTTTGCACACTAGATTGTAAGTTGTATCCAATTTACATTTGAATTATATGTTGCACATTATACTGTATGTCTGTACCCAATTCATACACTGAAGTCAGATTTTTAGAAAATCAACATTTCTATGTGTATCCAAGCTGTACGCAAAATTATATTTGTACATACAGAAACTATCAATTGACCGCAAAATTATACATTGGCATACTAAAATTGCCAAATGCACGCGAAATTATATATTTGCACACTAAAATTGCCAAATATACGCGAAAATTATATATTTGCACACTCAAATTGCCAAATGTACGCAAAAATTATATATTTGCACACTAAAATTGCCAAATATACGCGAAAATTATATATTTGCACACTCAAATTGCCAAATGTACGCAAAAATTATATATTTGCATACTGAAATTGTCAATTGAACGCAATTACACGCGAAATTGTAAATTTGCACACTAAAATTGTCATTTATGTTCAATTTGCACGCTAAATTGAACATTAAATGCCAAAATTGCACACTATTTGCCAAATTGTATGTTGTACATAAAAATGGAAAATTGTACCCAAAATTGATGTTACATAAGCAAATAAGCTATGGTATGGTAAGATATAGAAACTCGGAAATGTACTTATACCCAGGAGAAAATTGTTTATACTGACAAAGCTCTACCACAAAAATTGCATTTGAAGCACTCCCCATTACTTCAAATCCTCTTACAAAACAGTATATAACTCCAAAATAAGGTAAAAATTGTATAAATTGTACATTCCCTCGGCGAAATGACGGAGTTTCGCATTCTTTCGGGGGAGAGGGAGTATTCTATGATATACCATTTTATTGTTCCATAAATTCTAACATATTTTGTATTAATCAAAGAAATATCTATGAAATTAATACATAGGTTGGTTCTAAGAGCTATAAGAGCGCTCAAACTTTGTATAAGAGCGTTCATGCCCCACTGCACACCAGCCACAGTCAGTTAGACAGAGTTTATGACATCAAAGGCTCCGACCTAATGGTTCACTGCACAATATAATAAAAATGAGGGTCTCAGTGTGCGACCTCATGGTTCAATGCACAAATTAATAACTTGTAAGTGAATGCAACCGGCCATCACGGGTGCCTGAGCACCGCTGACGCCGTCATGAGTGTCTGAGCACTCTAAGGACTGAACAATGGGTTACATAAGCACAACGCCATAACCTTCCGGTCGCTCTAGCGTCGCTCCTGAGCGACCTAGGTCAAATATCAAAAATTCTATGGAAAGCCCATAATTAGACGGTCAGAATGAGCCCAAGATCAAGGCGGAACTCCCAGTATTAAGGAAGTTATGCCATGGAGACTGAAAGGAGCTCCGAGTGCACCACAGACAAACCGGCGCAAATTACGCGCCTATCCAGCGGGCATTATAAACTTGGCATATTCAACTCCGCGCATGCCCAAAATGGCGGTTATAAACGCATAAACGGCCGAGATATGAGGGTCTAAAGATGCAGAACCGACCAAGACAATGGGGGCCATAGCGGCGTCCATGGGGGTCCTTTGTCCCCCTGTGACACTTGAAAGGGTCCCCTCAAACAATTGTAGAGTTAGGCAGATGCTGCTGGCTCCAGTCAGTCTGGAGGTGCTTTTCCAAGATTTGCTACAAATAGCCTGTCTGCACCTCCAGGAAGACACATCACCAAGAACCGCTCTAGAGGTAACATCTCCAGTCATCTCCTGCTACCTGCTATACCACTGCACTATGGTGAAACTATGCTAGACAGGCATTGGTTTCCTACCATTAGTGGCCAGAGGCTATCTTCTTCAAGACTTCCACCAGAGGGTAAAGTTACTCATTATTACATTATTCCTCTAAGCAGCAGGTCAGGAGCTAGGTGTGGGAACCCACCTAGAACTATGCTGGACACTGTATTATTAATACCTCACAGGTGGAGTGGAACTGAACATTGTACTTTATAAATTACTGTATGTTTACTGTATGTACAAATTACCTACTTACTAACTACTGTATGATTGATATTTCTTACATGTTGCCTAAAGCTGAATAAACCAGTGACAACTGGAAATAACACTATTTACATGAGCCTGATATATTTACTCCATACACCACTAGTCATATGATATTTCTCATATGACAACTTGATCATGCCAATTACTAGTATGACAATACCATGAACCCTATTTGAACTGGGAGGTCGTAGGTAATGGAGGTGGGCAAACAGGACAGTTCTACCGTGTTGTCACTTATGTCTTGCACATCTTGCACTGACCAGTGCATGGCCAAACGTCTTGCCTTAGAGGGGTGAAGATACTTTGTTTGAACAAAGTTTTGTTTGTTGCATATGGTTTTTCCGTATGAACCATTTCCCAAAAGTTTGTACAGATCTGACAGAATCTTACAGTCTATGTTTTCATCTCCCTTCCTCCTAGCTTTGGTCACTTCGTCCATGAAGGGTAAAAAAGTCTTTTCTGGTGTGTATTCTATGAGAAGGTGTACTGTTGTAACTATCAAACCTTTCTCCAGGTACCACTTCAAGAGAGGAGTTCCCAACAAAATTCCCTCTGCGTGGTAGCTGCCTATAAGTTGGCGTTGCGGTTGTTTCAGCTTACCTGCTGCTTCCAGGTAACGTTTCATATGTTCACCTACGTCATTTTTTCCTACTAAACAGTTTTTGAATATAGGTGTCATTTCACTGAATTTTTCTTTCAAAGATTCAGGTGTTTCTATGTCTACCTGGATAAGTCCAAAAGTTGTTCCTCTAGAAACCCCTCTCAGTATTTCATCCTGACTTTTTCTGCCTTGGCACAATGGTCTTTTAATTTCCCATTCACTTTTTGTTTTTCTGCACGAGTTTTCAGTTTTTTCTTTCAGCCACATACACTCATACTTTTCCTCTACTTGGTAACCTAACAACTGAAGATATAGGGTAGTTAAAATGGTATTTTGGTTTTTTTCTTCTAACCATGCCTTTCCATTGGGGTCTCTCAAAACTGATTTAGTGAGGTGACATATGTGACCATGCCAGTAGCACCCGTGAAACTGGTATACTTTTTTTGAAGCTGGATCATAGCCGTCCACTTTTATTTTCCTTGAACCCAATACTACTTCCATGTAGTTGTATTGGTGTAATATCTTAACTTTGTCTGTCACAGTTTTGTATCGCAACCATTCTGTGGCTGAGTAGCTAATCTGTTGACTGCAGACAGCTTGAAAATCGTTTTCTTTCCTGCGCACCACATAATAACCTGTGCAGTGTTCTTCACCCATGCACTTGAGGTACAAGATGTTAGCATCTACCCCTACTATGTGTCTGCATACTTTGCTTTGTGGCCCGTATTTTTTTTGTCTTATTCTTGTTTCTCCACTTTTGTGATGTCTGTGAAAAATAATAGAGGGACCCCCTACTAAGTTGCGTCTGAGCAAGGAGTGAACATCCTTTTCTTTCTCACCAAAAAGAATGTAAGGTGTGGCATTAGGTGCAGTGTTGTTGAAAAGAAACTTCAAGGTTAAACCTGGCAAAGTTAAACCGTCTTTGAACATGTCTACCCCACGATCTATAAAAAATTTTGTGTGCTCGTTTATGGCTAAAACAAAGGGTTTAACGTCCAGGTTGTTGTAATATATCAAGTAGTCCTTCATAGTTTTCATTTTGTTTTCTGTCCAAACCTTTTTACATTCAAGATAATCTTCTTTGCTTATTCCACCACCCGACAAAGAACTGTAGAAGCAGTGGCGTGGAGGAAGAGCTTTGTTGTTCAGTTTTCTTATGTTGTCCATCCACTCGTAGGGAAAAAAACCTTTTTCAGCTTTCCCTTTCAGAAAGGCTTTCAGGTAGTTTGCGTAGGAATAACCTGGTGCCAAATAGTTGAACATGTCAAGGAAAAGAAGATGGTCTGTGTAGACTGCTATGTACTTGTTGCATTTTTTTTATGGTTTTCATTTCTGTCTTGTCTGTGTCTATAAAAAAAGAATGAAATTCCTTTTTTATCAAATTAATGTCATACTTTCCAGAGTTGAAACCTAGAACAGGGACTCTTTCTATGTAGGTAAGAAGTTTTTCCTTCACTTCAAGAACATGGGAGATTTTCTTTTTTGGATTTTTTTTGTTCTTTGCTGGAAAAACTTTGCTAGCTTTATGTTCTAGTTCTAAAACATCTCTAAAATTCTCTTTCACCTGTTCTCCTATCAACTGCCCCAAGTTGTTTATGTGTTCCAACACATTTTTAACCAAAGGATCGTCGTCCCTGTTGGAATTTCTGACAAAACACACTGGTTCTGTATGCCCAGGAAAATCAGAAGCTACACTGGCAGAAAGGGGTATGTAAGTTTTTTCTATCACAGTGTTAGCATTTTCTGGGAACCAACTTTCAGGTTGGACGAAATAGCTTTCAAAGTCAAAAACAATTTTATAGGGGTATATCTTTTTCTCAGGTGAACAAACTATTCCCAGTTCCTCTAAAACTTGAAAAACTGTTTTGGATGGATTGTAAGCTCCACCTTTGTACCTGAAGCTGACTTTGGTGCAATCTTTTTTCACCCCATTGTGTTGTTTCAAAAGGAAACTACGAGTGAAAACTTTATGACACTTTTCACAGGGGTACATTTTACCATACAGTCCCATGTTAGTTATTAAACTTACATGGTTTCTGTGTAAGTTCAAGTTCATAATTTTTTTGGATGAACACATGTTTGACCTTATAATTTTAGGTCGCCCCTTTCTTTTACCAAAAGAGGGAAGGTAAAAAATTCTTATGTTAACTTCAAACATCTTTTCTAACCTGTCTAAATCTTTTATGTCAACACCCTCAAAAGTCTCCTTGTTCACCCCTGGATAGGCTTCAAGGAAAAGCTCTTCAGTTTTTTCTAAAGATTCATACAGGAAGAAAGACAGACATCTAAAGAAACACAAGTTGTCCTTGTATGCCCTTTTGGTTTTAGGGTCTCTGTGAAAGTGTTGCATTCCTCTTTGTCTTAAACCTGGTGGAACAGTTTTCATTTTACCTAAAAGATATTCTCCTCCCGTAGCCCTTATGAGGGTCATGTTGGCGTTCACGTTGCCTATTACACTCCATTTAGTAGAGGGTCTTTGAGTGTCTTCTTTAATGTTGTTTTCTATTAAATCTAAACACTCTGCAAAGTCTTTGTCGTCCCTTATAAAAATGTAAGGGTCTCTATGACTTTCACTGTCATAGAACAAAGACGAGTTGTTGGCAGAAGCATGAAAGTACATGACTTTCTCTTCTTCTTCCTCCTTAGAGGAAGACAACAACCTTCCAAAAGAGACAGCCACTTTGTAAGCCATAACTTGATTTCTATGAATAGAGGTAAGCGCCTCTATTACCTGTTTGGCTCCCAAGTCTTTGTTAAAACTTGTCATTCTGACGTTGAAAATGGACTGAAGCTTACCAAGCACAGCCAAACCTGAAGCTATGGACTTGAAGTTGTCACGGTAACTGCTTTTATGCAAAGAATTTATTTCTATTTCTTTTGGAAGTTCTAAGCTGTCGGAAAAAGTTTCTCTTCTACAAGAATCTGAGTTACATAGAGTTTTTCCACTGTTTTCTACAGTAACCAAACGTGGAGGTCTAGGGGTGTTACACATTGGACAGTTGACGGTGTAAAGTTGTTTTACCTTTTTGGGCGGCATTTTTTTTTTAAGGTTTCTTTTTCTTGTTTCACTTTATATTCGATATACAAACTTATAACTAAAACCTAACCTAACCTAAGTATACATGGAGTGTGTCTGCAGTGTGTGGCTGAGGGGGGCATCCTGTAGCTGGAAGACACCGAGGCGTTCATCTCCTCCACGTAGCTGGTTGTTCCTATGTGAACTTTAGGAGTTCCCTTGTACAAGTTTACCAGGATCATAGCCCGGCCTCCACTGGGGTCGGTGCAGTCTTGGTTCAAGGACAACAAAAGATTATCCACCTTCCTCTCTCCAAGGGCAGCTAGGCGGTGTAACTCCTTGTACTTTCCAAGGATGCACTCTATCTGGTCCACTAAGTTCCTGAACTCACGCGCCTCTAGGTTTAAGCACCGCTCGTAAGGTTTGTCCAGGTAGGTCCTCAAGCATACTCCCCTGATGCTAGGTTCCCTGTATATTTCTATGCAGGCGTTGTTATCCCCTTCCGGATAAAAAACTTGGTCGGGGGCAGGTGACTTTTCTTGGAAACCAAATCGAGCAGGCCATTTTTTTACCACCAAAGGCACTGACCTGAAGCCCACAAGCTTGCTGGAAGAACTGGGGGCAGTGCCCTCCCCAAACTTTTGCCTGTGTGACTTGTCTTTAGAAGAAGCAACACCTGGGACAGAACCAATTGGCTCGGCACCATAGGATGAAGTCGCTGAGGAAACTGAAGCAGGGGTAGAGACGGGTTTTCTTGTGGTAGGCGCGCTTCTGTCTTTTTTTCTTAGGCTCCCCTTCTCTCTCACCGGAACAGTTTCTTTTTTCCGGCGGGCTTTTAAGAAGCAGCTCCTCTACCGGAACCGGGAGAGAGTTCAGAGGAGAAGGGCCGGTTAGATCTATAACCTCTACCTGTGAATACCCCCCGCGGTGAGCAGGTGAAGGTGTCCCTTGTGTTAAGTCCACCACTTCTATGGGGTTGACTGCCAGTGATGAGGTTGTGAGGTCTATGACCTCTGTTGGACTGACCTGGGGAGAAGGTTCCTCCTGAGTCACGGGCGAGTAAGAGGCGGACGTAGGTGCTTCAGTGGGGGGTTGGTAGTTCAAAGGTGCCGGGGGATTGATGTATTCCCTGATGTCAAAATTGCTGTCGCCAGCTTCCTGAGGAGTGCGATCCCGGACGCGATCCAGGAAATCAGTGATTTCGCCATGAAGAGCTGCAAGAGGGGCTTCCTGTTCTCCTGCATCAGGCACTTCAGTTGGAAGCCGAGCAGGAGTTGCAGGTCGTTTATCAGCTGAGGCTGGAGAGGTAGGAGGAGGGGCGATGCCCGACGGCTTTTCCACTGTCTGTTTAGAAGTAGTAAAAGTTAGTGGAGCCAGTTTTTTAGCTCCTCCTCTCCTGACACTAAGTCCCGTCTTCATGCGACCAGGCATTGTTCTCCTTGAAGATGAAAGGGTGGCAGGGCTGGAAGGTGCAGGAGCAGAACGGCGAACAGCAGACAAACGTTAGAAAAGGTTTGATGAAGATCGAGCAGCTCAAGCCTTCTTTATAGTATCTATCCTGATACGATCCTGGGACGTTCCCTTGTCGTTCAGATAACGTACAACCACGTCCATGAGTCGTAGATAACCGTGCTTTTCCATTCATAGTATGTTTTACACTTAGACAGTGTTGTTTTGGAAAAAAGTAAAAAACTTAACTCAAATAAAAAAAACGTGATAACGCTCAGTCAACGTTCAGGGGGAGGCTTGTAAAACGAATCTTGTTGTTACCATTCTGTGATTATTCGTCATTTATCAGAACTAGCTTCTCTCAAGCAGACATGGCTAACTTTTGTCCTTTGCCTTTGTCTTTGACCGTAGGTCACAAAAGGCGTCAGGAGGTGTTTATTTCAGACATCAGGAGGGGCGTAGAAGAAGGTAAGGTGTGGGCTGTGTGGAGATTCTGTCCTGAAAATTTGAACAGGGATCTTTACATCCCTCCTAACTGTAACTTCAAACAATGCTTCTTGCACAACCAAACCACTGCATTGGTTCCTTGTGGGCCATCTGTGAAAAAACTTATCTCAGAAAATGGGGAAAGTTTTTTTTCAGGTGTTCTTTTGGGACATGGTGCCATGGTACACTTGATGTCGAGACATTGCATTTCCTCTGGAAGTTCAAAAAAATTCATCTCAGACAGACAAAAACCCTTTTTTCTAAGGGATCAACCTTTGGGGGGAGGGCCTGGTAATTCAGTTTTCATCGATTCTACTATGGTGAAGGCTTTAATTAAAGCCACTTTACTTCACCCAGAAAAAATTACACACTCTCTAGGTTCCAAAATTATCTATGAAAGAGGATTCAGGACAGAGATTGGACACAATTACCATGGGTGCTGTCATGTTGTGAGAGTTATAACTGAAATAACTACCTCCCATGAAAAAGGTCAGCTGAAGGTGGTAACAGCCTACCCCGTATCTAATTTTTGGTCCTCCTAATAAAACTGAACAAAAATAAACGATGATCCTCCGGGTAAGGCCCCTGGGCTAAACCCACCCTTCCACATGTTTTCCCCTCTTTTCAAAATGCTCAGGCACTGACCCTGACGTTTGTTTCGTCCTTGAGCAATAAATCATTTCAGGAAAGTGCGATAAGGAAAGACTGACAGGTTTCCTATAAAGGTTAAACGGGGACTAAACCATCGTTATTTGACACAACAACCTTCGCCCTACCATGTCGCGTTACTCCCTGCAGCGTGTATTAGAACAACGTCACCCCGACGACACTCAAGTTCTAACGTACGTGAGGGAAAGAAATGAAATTATATGTTGCTCTTCAATTTGTTTCAGGTACGTGTGCAAATACTTGAAAGAATCTATTCTTCACCGGAAAAAATTATACTTAGTTTTTTCTTCAGTAGAATCAAGTTTTACTTCCAAAGACAGAAAAACCTTGAGGAAAATGGTTTTGAGTCATAACTTGTCGAAATTCTCAGCGGTGGAAACCTTGGGTTATGCCCTGAAGCATGGAAGAAAGGGAAAGGGCCCACTGAAAAAAACCCTTCCATTTGGAAGCATTGAAAGCGGCAGAAGAGCATCACGCCAAAGAAAATCCCCGCCAACTTAACCAGCGTCTTCATTTCTTCATGTCTATTTTGGAACTTCTAGCTGAGTGCTTAGAAACCAAAACTTTGTTTTCCTCCTGCCCCATATTTCACATCCCATCATCGTCCCTGGATCGTTTCAGTGTAGAGGAGAAAGAAAAAGTTTGGTTTTATCTGGCTATGTGGTGCACCCAGCTTATCTCCCTTACTCACTGTTTTCACCACAATCAGCTCGCTTTACACTCAACGTCATAACAAATTTAAACGAACGAAGAACGATGTAACAGGCTTACCTAAACAGGGGGAAGGGAATGGAAGAGATATATAGAATAGGGTAGAATAGGGTAGGATAATATAGGGTAGGGTAGGGTAGGGTAGGGTAGGAATGGGTTGGGGTGGGTTTAAAAAACTATGGGGTGGGGGGGTGGGGGCACCCCTCAAGTATGGGGGGTTTGGGGCTTTTTGGCCCGGGCTGGCCGCCCAAATAACCCACCTAACCCACCCACCCACCCACCTAAACTACCCACCCACCTACCCTACCCTACCCTACCCTACCCTATATAAGTTAACTGTATGCTTTCTAGCCTGTCATAACCTACCTGCCTACCTACCTGCCTACCTACCTGCCTACCTTACTTGCTGAACACCTTTTTTTTGGTTGCTATGGAGTTTCACCTTTCGGACGAGTTGTTATTCAAGATCAGTGAAAAAATATCGGAAAAAGACTACCCTCGATTAGGGGTTTACTTAGGACTTAGACTAAGTTTAATGGATTACATGGAAAAAACACCGTCTCTTCGTTCTATGGGGAGAGAAATGCTTATTTCATGGAGCAGAAAGAATGTGCGTTGCAAGTGGATGGTATTAAGACATGCATTAAGTGACATAGGTCGTTACGATCTGACTGATTATTGTAGATGGTACATGGGATATTACAACGTAGTGGACCATAGTGAAATACCTCCAGAACAGTGGAAAGTTGACACTTTGTTTGTCAACCTGGCAGACAAGTTAAAAATGCTTGACTGGAGGAAACTGGGAACTCAACTTGGATTGACCGACCACGAACTTGACGTCATATCCACCCCTGTTCCAGGGAAAAAAGGTGTGACAAATCCTGTTTTCGAAGTCCTAATGGTTTGGAAACATAGAGAAATATCTCATCCAAGCTGCCTTGTAGCCAGTCTATACAACATGGGACTTTCTGACGTAGCTCTTTACGTCGAAGGTTTGAACGAGGGTTCTACTGATTTAAAAGAGGACAAGGTCGCTCCTTTGGTCACTTTGGTTTAAGATATCGTCCAACATGGATCACAAGGAAAAGGAGATCATTTTTGACCCACGTCTACAAAGCCCCTTCACAATGATCATAGCTGGACCTACTTCTTGTTGAAAAAGTCAACTTGTTTTCAAGTTGATTAAAGGCGTAGACAAGCTTGTAACTCCAAAAATACACGACATATACTACTGCTACAGTCAATGGCAAGATGGATTCGACGAAATGGTAAAGTTGGGGGTTAAGTTCAACAAAGGTCTTCTTTCAGAAGACTTTTTGTTCGAGGATAAAAGAGACGTGACTAAACATGGACTGGTCGTAATAGACGATCTCATGGATCCCGAGTACGTTCCCACCATAATGAAACTTTTCACTGTGGGCTCTCACCATCGCAGTTTAAGTGTAATTTTTATTACTCAAAACTTGTTTTTCAACAATCCTGCCTTCAGAACCTTGAGCTTAAATGCCCACTACCTAGTTGTTTTTAAAAACCCTAGAGACATGAGTCAAATAGGGCACATCAGCAAACAGGCCTTTCCAGGACAGAAATCCTTTTTGACGGAGGTATATAACTCAGAAACCAAAGAGAAACATTCATACATCCTATTGGACTTTAAGTAGAGCACACCTAACGAGCTTAGGGTAAGGAACAGCATAACAACTCCTTGGAACACCTTGGTTTTCATTCCTCAAGCTTCAGCTTCGAAAAGAAAAAGATAGAATGGTGACCAAAAGATCTGCTTCTGGAGGAAAATTTAAAACAATAAGGAAACATTACCACTTGTTGAAACACATATCCAAGTGTTCCTCGGCAGAGTGTTCCCACATTATCAAAGGCCTCAGCGATGAGGTCATTAGGTTGATGAGTCAAATTTGCGTCAACGTAATGAACAAAAACCTGTTGCGTAACGAGTCAGACGCAGTCAAACGTTTATCACCCTACAAGAAAGAACTCAAGTCAGTCACAAGGCACAAGGCTACCGTTAAGCAAAAGAGGATAAACCTTTGAGCAAAAGGGTGGATTTTTGGGAACCATTTTGGGTCTGGCCTTACCCCTGATTACAGGTCTCATAAGAGCACGTCGATAAAAAATCATGTCTTATTCAAGGATGGCCCTCGTAAGGGCGGATCTCGTTCCCCGAGAAAAAAGCCCTTCTTTTGTTAGTCCTTCCTCTCCTCCCCAGCCTGGACCTAGTGTTAAAGACCAGTACTACAGCACTCAACTTTTAAGAGAAGGTTTAACTCCTGATTCCAGCCTGGTTCAAGTCCTGAACCACCTTCAAAGTAAAGCACACGAGGTGCTTAACTCTCCTAACCTCAAACTGAAGGAAAAGTTAAGACAGTACAATCAACTTATAATAAAGTCGGGAATTTTAACTAAAAAAGCCAAGGCCTTAGGACAACGTAGGGAAGGTCCCTATCCTGGTCGAGCAGTAGGACAAGGCCCTGCAGGAGCAGCAGCAGCTAGGGGTGTGAACTATTCTTTAGAAGACACCGACGACGGCGACGACGATGACGACACTTTCACAGAGACTAGAGACGATCTACCACTTCCTGACGATTCAGACGGAGAGAGTGTAGACGAATTCAAAGGGGAGGAAGCGTTTAAACCTCGTGCAAGAGACAACACAGAGGGTATGGACGCCGACATAAAAGAAAGAATACCCGCAACTTACAGAACGGCTGCTAAAAATCTCTACAGAGAATTATCTCGTCACGGAAGTCAAATTTTGAATTGGAACAGAGACGGAGAAATATTTGAAAAAGGACCAACCTAAAGGAAGCCAGGTTTTCATGAGAGCAGTTAAAAGGCTGAACCCCACCTTAAAATTTGTCAAAAACAAGTCGGCTTTTGCAGGGCACAGTCCTTCCTTTGCTGCCAGTCCCTTAAAAAGAGCTTCCCCTATTAAGAAGAGGAAAGTAAGTCAAAAAGGAACTGGACGTAAGTTTATATGGCGCACAAGGCTTTGAAAAAAGATGTCCTCAGGTTTTACACAGATCCTGAACAACCTGGAAGTTTCACCAGTGTATCTAAACTTCAACGTCATCACTTCAAGAAAACAAAGAAAAAAAAACATAGAACAAGCTTTGGAAGATGTAGACGCTTACACCAGACACAAACCTTACAAGAGAAGATTTCCAAGAAGAAAAACACAAACATGGGGCATAGACAAACAGTGGCAACTTGATCTCATAGACATGCGAGAATTTTCAAAGGAAAACAAAGGATACCAGTACATTCTAGCGGGAATAGATGTTTTTTCAAGGTATGGTTTTGGACAACCTGTGAAAAGTAAGAGAGCTGATGACGTAACAGAGGCTTTCAAAAAAATGAGCAAAGAAAGAAAACCTCAACAAATTCAAACTGACAAGGGCAAAGAGTTTGTCAACAAAATTTTCAAAAAAACACTGTGAAGATCAAAACATCAATTTTTTCACAGGAGAGAACGACGACGTGAAGTGTGCCTTAGCCGAAAGGTTCAACTCTACTTTACAAGGAAAAATGTGGAGATGTTTCTCTCATTTCAATAACTACAAATGGGTTGACTTGCTGCCCGACTTGGTTAAGTCCTACACTTTGACTTACCACAAAACCTTAGGAGCTGCCCCTTCAGACATAAATAAAGACAACTCTGAAGTCTTGTTCTACAGGTTGTACGATCAACCTCAAAAGAAAAAAGTTCCTGTCCTTGAGTTGAAGAGAAAAAATCGAGTGCGAATGTTGAAAACAAAGAAAACATTTAACAGAGGGTACGAACCTAACTGGACTGAGGAAATATACACAGTCGACGATATTTCGCCCAAAGGGTACCACCTGAAAGATCTCCTTGGAGAAGAGATAAAAGGAAGCTTCTACGAACCTGAAGTTCAGAAGGTGCAAGTCCGTCACGGAAGACGCTACAACATAGAAAAAATAGTAAAATACAGAGGAAAAGGCAAGAAAAGAGAAGCCTTGATCAAGTGGAAGGGTTATGGAGACAAGTTTAACTCTTGGGAACCTGTCAAGAACATAAACAAATGGCGTTTACCTTAACTTTACCTAGTAACTCATCTATGAACGTTTTTCCTGACAACACTTTAACTAGTTACAATACAATTTTGGCAGAATACATTAACTCTCCTACTCAGTTAGAGTGTGCTCTTCAAGAAATAACCTGTCCTACCACGTGGTACAACGTCAAAGAAGAACCCATTCTCTTGGCACAGGGAGAGAACGACCTGACAAACAACCTCCGCTCTGTAGTAGCTTTATTAAACAAGCGCAGAAGAGAATTTTTTCCTGTGGAAAAACCAGGAGCCCATAGTGTCTTCAGTAGAGCTTCAAGCTCTACATCAAATCTATCAGCCCAATCTGCTTTGAAGAGAGGAGTAAAAATAACAAAAAACCTACGTCATGTCAACCCTGTGGGATTGACTGAAACCATTCCTCCTGCTGGTCCTGAAAGTGAAAGTTCACCAACTCCTGCTGCTGCGACTGAGACGCCATCTGGAGGATTCACTTCTAACCAACCCACGCCAGAGAAGGAGGAGAAGGAAGAGGAGGAGGAGGATGAGGGGGAGCGTGACACGGCAGGCAGAGAGAAAAGGGAAATATTGTCGGCTGTGGCTGAAGTGATGTCTATGGATGACAGGGAAAAAAGGTCTCTTTCTTTATTTGAAGAAAAGGCCGTCTTCACAGACTCTGCTAATGTTTCTCCTCTCTCTCCCAGTCAGTTACAGGCTGTGAAAATATGTACACGCTTCAAGGAAATCAGCAGATACCTGTCTAAGTATTACTTCAAGGAAGGTAGTACCTACAATATGTTTGCCTTAGAAGGTGTGAACCTGGAAAGCAACTCAGAGTTAATAGGATACTTGAACAGGACCTTAAACAAACTACAGAGCATGTTGGTGAGAAAACTAAGAAACTACAGGAAAAACAACAAAGCCACCGTTTTTCACTACAACAAATACACAATGAAAAGTGTAGTTTCCTTGCCTCCTGGTGTGGTCATGCAACTCCCAGAAAACTTAGGGAAACAATTAGGTTTCGACGGAAGTGTTTTCCTAAGTGGAAAAACACAAAGCCCCTACGTGGTAGACCTTCAGTACAAAAGTCGATGTGCTTTCGTGTACTCTGACATAGTCAAGCACAGTCTTGTGGGTGACTCTAAAGCACCCCTTCTGAGGCAAATCAACATAAATCGCTACAACGGTGACATGCAAACCATAAGTTTCCAAAACTTGATATATCTTCCAGTCACTAAAACCACCTTCAGACAGATAGGGATATACTTAAGAGACAAGACTGGGGAACCGATACCATTTGAAAGCGGATCAGTGTCGGTGGTACTTGCCTTCAGACCTCTTCAAGGATAGGAGTATATTACCATGCTTCACTACTATGGAACACCTCCATACCTGGCCCCTAGGGGTCAGTACGCTGAATACTACAGAAAATCACAGTTTGGGAACGGTGCTTTACCAGCGTACGGTGGCAGGGGCAGACAAAGAGGGCACGGACTTGGCTCGTTAATAGGTGGTTTACTGAGAGGAGCTGTTCCCCTCTTAAGTAAAATAGGACGATCAGCTGCCAAATCTGCAGGCAAAGCCTTGCTTACAACAGGAGCTGGAGTCTTGTCCGACGTGGTATCAGGAAAAGGCTTCAAGAAAAGTGTAGTTAGGAGAAGTAAAGCAACAGGGAAGAACTTACTCAAAAGGGCTGCTTCTTCTGCTCAAGGATACATAAAAGGTACATCTGAACCTCCTCCAGTCAAACGACGAGCAACCGGCAAGCGCGGAGGACGTAAGGGGCAACGCGGCAGAGGTAGAGGACAAGCTAGAGGAAGGACCTTGTTCTAGTCATGAGTCTCCTTCATCCCAAGGGTCAGGTATGTGCAGTAGGTGAACTAGACCTACACGCCGTGCCTGTAACTCAGAAGGACATATTAAAGTGTCAAAAAATAACCAAAACTACCAACAATGCCCTGACTCCACACACTGAATCATTTGACTTCACCTTCGAACCAAGCAACCTGTACACAGACCTCTCAGAAACTGAGTTGTACATTGAACTGGAAGCCGTGGCGGCAGACGGAACAACTCACCTTGCCGTCGGCATAGAAGCTGCTCCAGTCAACAACTTGGCACACGCTCTCTTTGCTTCCTGTCAGTTGCTGATAAATGGGGAGAAAGTCACCGGCAACAATGAAGACTATGGTCTCAAGGTCTACATTTTGGACACAATTTGTTGCAACAAAGAAGACAAAGAGACTCGGTTGAAAGGGTGTCAAAAGTACATGAAAGACACCTGTGGTCACATGGAAGCCAGAGCGGGCGAAAATGCTGGATGGACGGCACGGAGAGCAGAGTTCAGTGCCCGCAACAAACATGCCTTAGTAATGAAGCCGCACCTGGATTTAATTAAACAGTGCAAGGTGCTGCCTCTGAACTGTGAAATCAAGTTCATATTCGAAAAAAATCAGCCCAATTACTACATGATGCAAGCAGCCGATCAAAACTACTGGGTCAAAATCACCAAAGCTGAAATGACACTTCTCCAAAAATGTGTCGACGACGAGGTGGTGAAAACTCACGTTAGCAGTGTCAGGAATCCACATTGGGGCCCTTTCAACTATCACATAGCCAGGTGTAAAGTAACTAAACACACTTTGGACGGCGGCTCACAAGACTACAGTTGGACTCAACCTGACACTACTCAGATCCCCACCAGGATAGTCTTGTGTATGATAAAGGAAACAGCAGCTGCTGGGACTAAGACAGAAAATCCTTTCAACTGCAGACATTTCAACGTGAAGGAAATATGCGTGAGATATGACGATCAAAAGTTTGAGTTGAAGACCGACTTCGAAACAGGCAACTGCATCAGAGCCTACAGTCAAATGTTCATAGACAGTGGGCTGTCGGCTTTGGGGCAAGACTGTGGCATAACTTTGGAAGATTTCAAAGATGGGTATTCCTTCTTTGTTTTCGACCTCACCCCAGACAGAGCACCTGAAGACAGTCGTATAAATCTCATCAAGCAAGGAAAGCTGGGCATTTCCCTTAGGTTTGCCGCCCCGACTACTCATGCCATATCTGCCGTCTTGTGTTCCTTCTACGACAACAACATCCAACTGACGGCTGACTGTCTTCCTGTCACAGACTACCACATGAACTGAGAAAAAAATGAGAACTTCAGACATAACAGGTGCACTGAAAAACCATCCACACACAAGGCGTTTCTACCTGGGAACTTTTGCCAGTAATCAATGTCCTAAGAAACCAATTCCCTCTACATGTTTCGTCAGTAATACAGATCCAAGCTCTAAACCTGGTCAGCACTGGGTGGCATTTTACGTTTCTCATGACGGGAATGTATTCTACTTTGATCCCTATGGCTTACCTCCGTTTACTATATATCACCAGAGGTTCATGCAAAAGTCGTCAGATGGTCACGGGTCGTTCAGCAGAAAACAAGTGCAAAACTTTTACGCTAAAACGTGTGGAGCCCACTGCATAAACTTCCTCATAGAAACATGTCGGACCAAGGACCCACACCACACTGTGAAAAGATTTTCTCAGGTCCCCTTCAACTTAATGGACAAAATAGTCAGGCCCTTGCTGAGGAAAAGAGAGAAGAAGAGGCAATGAATTTCGAGATGAGTCCAGAAGAAGTAGCAGTCCAAGAAGACGTGAGCAATCTTTTGGTGAAAGGGAAAGATAAACGTGAATTGGACGTGATAGACGGGCTTCAGAGCACGGCGGAAGTAATAGACAAGATTCTCATCATCATGGCCGAGTTAATGGACAAAGTGGTAGCCCTGGAGGAGAACGACATAGGAAGAAAGGCCTTGAAGGATTTAATGGAGAGAATGCGGGCCTTAGAGGACCGTAGTCAAAGTCCTACTCCAGCTAAGACCGGGTGCAGTTGGTACTGCAACAAGAATTCATTTTCCATATAATATCCATGTACTCTGCTTGCAAGCATATCTGATTATAATGTTTCATACCTAGCATGTACTCTGATAGGAAGAAATAATAAAAAGATTGAATTGAAAAAACCGAGTTGTGTCTTTGTTGCATTTAATTTAATATCAAAATAATGAGTCATAAGTATTGCGTAAATCCATAGGAACATTGCATCAGAACATGAGTCATGGTTATTGTGTAATTTCTTTCAAGGATTGCGCAATACACCCTCATACGTAGGTCATACGTTTTTGCAAGTAGGTTAGTAGGTCACTTCCGGTTTGCAAGTAGGTCAACCCTAGGTATTGCACAATTCTTTTAATTTATGCAACTAGGTCAGGTCACTAGGTCAAATGGAATCCAGCTCTCTGATTGGTCGAAAAAACTAGGTCATGACCTTATGACGTCACTTCCTGTCAAATCCAGCCCTCTGATTGGTTAAAACTAGGTCACTTCCGGTCTACCAGTAGGTCATGACCTAGTTAGTGGCTAATCCATTGCGCTGACTTTGCATGTATATACTACTCATGTCTTGCACACAAGTGAACAAAATACTCTGCAAAGGTCTGCAAAGTTCTATATAGGGCTCAATCATAGTTGGGGAAAGGTATGAGGTGGGGGTTGGGATCCCTTAAATCCAATCAAAGGCTCCCAGGAGTCTGTTCCCAAAAGGTTGAGATGTTCCTTGTTCAGTCACACAGGGGTTTTAGCACGTTTATTTCTTGTGTAAGGTGGCAGCTGGTAGGACATAGTTGAATTACCAACCTCTGCTCTTCCTCTCTCCACAGGGCACATTTCCCGAAACATCATATTAAATCGAGGCATATCTGACATATTCAGTCCCAGATAGAGACATCCATGTATAGATTTCAAAGGGTAATACGCCAATCAATCCATAACTCATTCCTCATTGGTGCTAGGTTTTCACACTAAGATGCTCCCTTTTCTGTTGTTGTGATCATATTATTTCCTCAACTCAGTAATCAAAGGGCATTTGATTTATATAGTATCCTCGGATAGCGTTTGAAACTGGCACAAATGAAATAACAATAGCTTACATAGAATTCCATGTAGGAATTGAAATACGCATTTATAAACAACCAAACATGATTCACATACAAAATCTCATCCTCCCCATCCTCACCATACCCCTGCCACGTCTATTACAGGGTCCTTCTGAAAGCAGCAGATGCAGCCAGACCCCTAGGGGAGGGTGTAAATCGCCTGTCTGCCGCTAGGGGCTTTACTGGCGTCGCATACTTCCGGTGTCTTCTCGAGGCTGGAGATCAAGCTTAATCTTCTGCTTGGTGCCGAGGTGGTGCCAACAGTGGTGCTGATGGTGGTGGGGGCATGATGGAGTGCCAAATGTGAAACATTTAACGATTCAGTGAAATCAAATATAGAATTCATTCAACATCCCGAAAGTTGTGTCATTTTCTATAAGCCCTTGATATAGATAGATGGATAGATAGGAATAAATGAATGACAGAAATACAAAATCCTCTGTGGATGCCAACCCTAATCCTGAGGTTACCAGAAGCCAAATGAGAAATCCCTTATACTGTAGTACCACACAAAGAGTGACATGCGCAATGAGATTTAACAAAGAATATTTTTGAATATTTGAAAACTTGAAGATTTTAACCCAGAGTGGGCCAATACTAACAAGACATAGTATGCAATTAATGGTCATTTTCCTTCCCTCAATAGTGCATTGTGCAGAGGGTGG